>JAINUG010000015.1:1188714-1313714 GCA_029706075.1 Aldrovandia affinis
GTCGAACAATAAAGTTAAAAGGAAAATTAAAGCATGCTCAAGGGAAATGACTAAACAGGGGAAACATGGAACACAGAGGGGTCAGAGGTCACTGAGAGGTCAGAGCTGGTAGGAAGGCAGCCAGTGGATGTAGCGTGCTCTGCATTATTGAGTGTCGAGACACTTTAAAATCTCAAGGGGTACCTTTGCTTCAGATTTGCAAATCAAATTGTTTTAAATTGAAGCTTATTGAGGAATTAGGCCTACGGTTTCTTTCAACCCCTTTTATACCGACATTTCAACCTCAGTTGTGACAAGAGCACAGTGTAGCACTGTATCTAAAGATAGGCCTCAGTAGTACTCAGATACATGCCCTGTATGACTTGAGACATTTCTTATGTAAAGCAGAAGATATATTTATCTGCGTAGTTGAGCGATTCTGATTTGACCCTGCATGTATAGACCATTAAACCATTCTGCTGAGCTGTATGACATTATGTCATGGTCAAAGTGTTAGTGTGAAAGAGACTATAGATGAGAGTAAAATAGAAAATGGGCTTCAGTTTGCCTGGAGGCTTGCTCCCTCTGCATACTTGTCTTATCTAACCGGGCTGCCCCAATGAGTCATCTGGAATCATTCCCGCCTTTCGTCTGTGGTGGAGAGGCCTCCTCCGACCTACTACTGATCCAAGACCAGACATGATCAATGATCAGTTCCCGAAACTTCCAAAATAACTCAAGTCCCAGTAGACAAAGAGATATTTTGAGTGTACAATAAAAGACTGTCACATTTCCACTTGCTATTTGCTGTAGAACTTTCTCCAGTAGTGTCTAGTGGCTGGTCACTGTGCCGAAGTAGTGTTATACACATCTCTAGCACGAAGCCAAGATGTTTGCCCTGTGTGGTCAGTTTCATTGTTAAAATAGTTGGTGTTAAAAAGTGTGGTACTGTGGGTAGTGTTAGCTCTCCGCAAGATTACAAGGGCTGGACTCTGGTTCCCCCCATTCTTTCCAGTCTGGTGATTCTCTGCAAAGCCCTGTGGGAGAGGGAGAAGGAAATGATCTGTAAATGCTGGCTCCAGCTGCACACGTGGCCATATCCACTTTCTCTGGGCAGACAGCCTACAGCAGATGTGTCCAGAACAACTGGACACATCTGGTCTGAGGTGGTATGTCATTTACTGCTCCACAGCATTCTCCAGAGATACATACTGCTCAGCACACAGCCTAGTCTCTCTCTCTCTCTCTCTCTCTCTCTCTCTCTATATATATATATATATATATATGTATATTTGTATACACACATACACACATACACATACTCGCTCACTGTACCTCAGCTGCCACAGTTTGAAGGTATCATCACACCATCCCTGGGCAAGGGGACACTTTTTAATGTTTTTTTCAGTGTTTTCTGCCAACACTGCAGCAACAACTATGCTTCTTCTCACATCGCAGTTTACAAGTTAAGCTTGCACAGGCATCTTTCGGAGGAAGACACTTCATGCCCAACTATATACCAGCAGACGGTGTATACCCAATCGACCAGCGGGAGTCGCTGGTGTGCGACAAGACAAGGGCAACCCAGCCAACTGAATCCCTCCCTCTCGGGGCCACAGTCAGCACTGGCACGGTCTGGATTCAATACCAGACTGTGAGGCTCATCCACACACTAGAACAGTGCCTTAACAGGATGCAGACCGTGGGGCTCATCCACACACTAGAACAGTGCCTTAACAGGATGCAGACCGTGGGGCTCATCCACACACTAGAACAGTGCCTTAACAGGATGCAGACCGTGGGGCATCATCCACACACTAGAACAGTGCCTTAACAAGATACAGACCGCGGGGCTTCATCCACACACTAGAACAGTGCCTTAACAAGATACAGACCGTGGGGCTCATCCACACACTAGAACAGTGCCTTAACAGGATGCAGACCGTGGGGCTTCATCCACACACTAGAACAGTGCCTTAACAGGATGCAGACTGTGGGCTTCATCCACACACTAGAACAGTGCCTTAACAGGATGCAGACTGTGGGGCTTCATCCACACACTAGAACAGTGCCTTAACAGGATGCAGACACACACTAGAACAGTGGCTAACAGGATCCACACACTAGAACAGTGCCTTAACAGGATGCAGACTGTGGGGCTTTATCCACACACTAGAACAGTGCCTTAACAGGATGCAGACTGTGGGGCTCATCCACACACTAGCACAGTGCCATAACATGATGGCCCAAGGGGACACTCTTGACAAACTGGAACATCCCAACAGTCCCATGTAAGAATGGGTCTTCCTGCAGAGCCTGCAGGGACAGAGAAAATGTGTTTTGAATTCAACATCTCCTTAATAGAGAGAGCCAATTTGAAGGGATAAACAATAACAGTGGGTACATAATACGCCATGTTTCACAAGTATATGTATCAGTGTTAAAATGTTGAAGATGTTAGCTTTTTTTGTGTTAGTTTTAAAGCGCTCTCCTTCTCTGTCTCTTCCAGAGCTGCTGGGTTCTGCCAAGAGGGTGAACGTCAACTTCCAGGACACAGATGGGTGAGTGAGAGGCAGCACATAATGCTGCAGACTGTGCACTTGGTGGATGTGTAAAGGACACTCAGCTCACTTTCAGTCTGGCACCAAGACTGCGTGTGTGCGTGTGTGTGTGTGCGTGTGTGTGTGTGTGTGCGTGTGCGTGTGCACGTATGCGTATATGTTTGAGAGTATGCATGTTCATGTCTGGATTTACATGTGTCTGTGTGAGTGTGTGTGCTTACATGTTTCAGTGTGTCGTATGTACATGTGTGTATCTGTGTGTGTGTGTGTGTGTGTGTTTGTTTGTATGTGTGTGTGTGTGTGTGTGTGTGTGTGTGTGTGTGCGTATATGTTTGAGAGTATGTATTGTTGGTCACCATACACCGGCAAATAGGAAAACAGGTGGAGTTTATTGGGGAAATACACACAGGTGGGCAAAAAAAATGGAAACAAACACATACAGTCCATAATCCTCTGTCTTTATCCTTGTCCGTAATCCAAAGTCGCAAATCCAGGTTGTGTCCTCAAATAAAACAATGGGTCGATACACAAACAAGGTTTTAAGGCAATCCAAGTCAGTTCCGTCACTCACCAACTCGTTTCCCTCTATATACTTTGCGCCCAACTGGACGAAAGGTGTCTCTTTTATGTCCTGTACCATCAATAGACAACGCGAGTCAAGTGTGCCCCGTCAGCCCCAGACTTCCAAATAAGGTGCAGGGGTGGAGCCAGAGGGTCACTATATACCGCCCCTCAACTACCACCCCTCGGAATGCCTCCGGGCAGCTGCCACAGTATGTTCATGTCTGGATTTGCATGTGTGTGTGTGTGTGTGCTTACCTGGTTGAGCGTGTTGTATGTGCATGTGTGTATCTGTGTGTGTGTGTGTGTGTTTGCATTGTGTGTGTGTGTGTGTGTGTGTTTGCATAAGTGTGTACATGTTTGAGTGTGTACATCTATGTGTATGTGTTTTCATGTGTCTATGTGTGTGTTTGGTTGTGTGTGGATGAGTGTAAATGTGTGGATACAGTACAGTCCACAGCAGCAAGAAGCAAAAGCCCCCTGCCCAACCCCAGAGCCCCTTCTCTCTCTCATTAATTTGAATGGCACGTTAAATTAAAGAGTGATATCTTCTCCACCGCGTCATTAATTGTTGAGGAATTAACTTTTCTACTGTGTCAAATTAGTTATTATACAAGGTAGAAGTTTTCTGAGATGGGCCTGACATCTCCGCACTGATTAGCAAGATCAACAGGGGGTGATGCTGTGATTCATGTATAACTGACGCTCGCTCTAATGTCACCTGACATTTTAATATCAGCGCAGCATTGGTGAGGGGGTGGCAAATGGCCTGGATTCCGTTATGAGAGAAGTCATAAAAAACATTAGTCTCCCCACTTCTTGCCTGCCTGAGACAAGACCACTGATGCTGGACCCTTCTTCCTTTGTCATTGGCTGGCTGCACCAACACTGTCAAAATGAATATACTTCCCAAATGTTTGTATCTTTTTCAGTGCATCCTTGTTTTTATTTCTAAATCATTCTTTAACAAACTAGATACTATCATTATTTCAGAATTTATCTGTAACAAAAAGGTTCCAAGGTTGCGTAACACAATAAGCATACGCACTCCAAAAATGTCTTGGCATAAGGTGCCGGGTCGAAGTGGCACATAATAGGCTACTTGAAAGAATGAGACTCGCGCACTTAATAGATGCTCCAAAAAGTAGTGCAATGGTTTTATTTAACCGTGCAGGTTTGGTTAACGTCTCAACACTTAGGTCTTCCTCAGAACACTTTTTGGAACACCTAATAAGTGTGTGTTCTTTCAAGGTTGCGTAAGACTATCTTACAGAAACCCAAACATCTTGGAGGCACGGCATTGCCTGATTTTCTGTTTCATTACTGGGCATATACGTATGTGCATATAGCCATACATGGATACATGTGGAGGATTTAGCTGCATCCCCAGCTTGGTCAGCACTCATGCGCACCCTCATCTCTGACCACTAAGCTACGTTCCCTCATGTTCCCTCACAATTGTTCATCAAAAAATGCTATAGTTAGATCCACCTTTAAAATGTGTTTTAAGACTCATTTAGGCATCATTTTGGCACACAATCATTTCCACAACTGACCCCACTATGTGCAAACCCCTTATTCCCTACCTCCTTACACGACCAGGCCTTTAAAATGTCATTGCATCAATACGGTAAATGATCTGTTTAATGGTGGCGCATTCGCCTCTTTCCCACAGCTATCAGAAAGTTATCATCTTCCCAGATCTCACTTTTTTACGGGGTACTTGCAAGCCCCGTAAAAAATGTCCCCACTTCTCTGTGCTCCCACCTGAATCACCTATGGACTCACTCCTTACATCTGGTCCTACTACTCTTAAGGGCATAATATCTTTACTTCACACCAAACTCTTTGCTTTCCATTTACCATCAGCCCCCACTTTTAAATCTCTATTAGCCCCGAACATGGGGGAGTGCTACAAGGTACATTTTTACATCATGTGTATTGGACCAAAAGTAGACTATCCAGACTTTATCCAGATGTCGATCCTACATGTGATAGATGCCACCCGCCTACTTTTTATCATATGTTTTGGTCTTGTCCCTCACTGTAATCATAATCAAACTGGCATCCATATGCGACTCAATCTCTGATGTGATAGACCCATAGACTCCCCAACCTTTGCACTCTTTGGTGTTCTTCCTGAGACTCTCCCCCTCCCCAAGTACGGGCCCGACTCCGTTGCCTTTGTGTCCCTTGTGGCAAGAGATCTCATTCTGATGAATTTTAAAAATCGCATCCACCCTCCCATAAACCCAGTGGATCAGGGACATACCATATTTCTTGAGAGATACACTTCTTTTATAAAATACACTTTGCATCGCTCCATATGAGCCACAAAGCCTGGCAGCCCTTCCGATGATATGTAGATGACATTGAATGTCAGCTCCCCTCTGGTCCCGATTGAATTGACCTTCCGTGACTTTGCCCCCACAAGGTTGCCTTTGTCAGGCAGATTGATCGACTGATGTCAATACGAAAAGCTTCCTTTTCCAGACTCAGCTGTGGCTGATTGATATTGTGGAGACCATTGATTGTGTATTTTTATTTATATTTGTATCGTTGGTTTGTTATACTTTGTATTATTTATGTTTACTTAATTATTAATTAATTAATTAATTGTTATTGTTCTTTTGTTTGGTTGTTTTTTGAAAAGCTTTGTTATTATTTATTTCCATCTTACCATTGGAACAATACTATTGGAACAATTGGAAAAGCAATAAACAGAACATTAAAAAAACAAAAGAAAATACAGTATTTTAAGACTTGAGACATTCAAATGGCAGCTGTTACATTTAGGAGCTACTTTTAAACAAAATTAGAAATGGGAGGTGGATGTCGGTTCTGTATTTAGGTTCTGTCATGGTTTTCAGCTGTATTTTAGCCTAATGCAGGGTGAGTCTTTTCCAGGCAACAAGACACAGACGCAATCCAGAAGGTTTTCCAGCTCTCTTCCAATCACTTTTTCTATCAGAAACTGAAGAGGGAATACAATCAGCTTAATTGTAGACAGTGATTTGTTGAATCAGGTGGCTAAGTGTCCAGCTGGAGCAGAAACCTGTTGCCACTGCATCCTTTGCTCTACATGGAACAGAATGGTGGGCGCCCCTTGGCACGCTGTGCTGTAGAAGCTGAGAAGGCCCTCTGGCCCAGTGCAGCAGAGTCAGGCCCTGCAGGCTTCAGCCACAGGACACCAGTGGCACCATTTAGGAAATAATTCCCACCTCCAATCAGCGTAGAAGACCAGTGTCACACGGCACGTTATCGAGTGCATTAATTGTTTTGGGCAGCAAATTACAGAGGGGAAAAGACATAACAGCATGGCCCATTTTCCACAGTACCTCCCGAGATCATTTGTGACGCATGTCCTTTCTGGAGGTCACGGAGCTGACAGAATAGACACATCAGGAAGTAATGACTGTTCAGTGGGGATCGTCCGGCCACGTGCTCTCCATTCGTGAGCCACTCAATCAGGCCTTGTTTTAGCAATAGAAGCTTGACCTGGATCAGGTGGCAGAGGAGGCAGGGAAATCCACAGTAAATAGAGGCAGATGGAGTGATTAAGTCAATTCAGGTAATGAGCCTGGTGCCTCCGACTGCTTGTACTGTTGTGGAGAATGGTGATTTCTCTGTATGCTGTGCGGTTAACATTTTTTGAACTGTAATTTAAGATGGCTCTCGAAACAAATATTGATACCTAACCTTACTATAATTGTTAACTTATTCATTTGAGCTTGAGCTTGAAATTCAGTTTGGGTGTACCAAGGAGGAGCCATTAAAAAGATGACCCTTATCGATGCGAGAGCACAGCAGAAAGAGATTCAGTGCTTCAGGGACTGTCTGCATTATGCAGGGCTGCTCACCTGGCGGTATATTCGCACAGTACTGGCCGCCACACACCGCCTTAAGACATTCAGAGATGAATAAGATTGTTCATTAATTTGTCTGTTTGGAGGAACCTTTTCCCTGCTCTGCAGACAGCAACAGGAAGCCCAGGCTTATCCTGTAGCATCTGGACTCGTTCATTTATTAACATGCAGATCTGCACCCCCCTGTGACGCAGATGTGCTGTGACATCACTGGGGCCCGTGGCTCACTGAGAAGGACCAATCAGACGCAGAGAGCGCAGCCCCATTCCCTGGGCTGCGGCGTGCCTGTGGCGGAGTAAGGTGGCAGCGCAATTACCCTTGCGCAGCATCACCGCCACCTCGCACATCGCTGACACAGGGGCGACATCATCCCCGCACTCGCCACAAAGCTCCGCAGACTCTCCTCAATGGGCTTTAATTGGTGGGACCGGGCGATGTTTCTCTGTCGATATATTTACAGTCTACACATTGCTTAGCAGAGCGCTATTGTACTCATTCATCAGTGTTGTACAACAGCGCATGATCATTTTTCAGGTGCCATGCCGCTGGGCTACCCAATGAGCTCAGTGTTGTAGTCATTTACAACGAGAGATCTGTCCAAAAGCCTTGCATTTTGGCATTTATACCGCAGCATTTCAATAAGGCAAGTGCAAGTGCAATTGTTGTATGTTTTCACGCCTAAAGGTCAGAACGCCCCTTGCCCTCCACCTCACACTGCGGCCGCTGAGTAAACAGCATCAATGGGGTGCTGCCAGCCCGCCCACAAGCTGGCATGGCCATTGTCATTACGACCGTAGCAGCACTATGGTTTCATATCCCAGATATCTGTCTGCTCACTGGTGCCCACAGAGTCCTCTGAGGGCATGTGGCTTCAGGAACAGAGGAGGTCATTGTCTCTGTAACACTGCAAAATCCAGAGACATTACTGCAGTTGAGCTGGAATGAAATAAGAAACTGAAAGCACGAAAAGTGAGGATGTCGAACAGCATCATGAATTATGTCGGGGTTTGGGGTGTGTTCAGTGAGTGCTGAGAATAGATAACCTCGGTCTCTAATACGGCTCTATTGTAAGCCCTCTAGTAAGCTTGGTTTGTTGGTGGCTGAGAAAGAAACTGCTGGAATGAACAGGAAAACTGAGCCAGAATAAACCCATTTAAACTCAGATTTAGTGCAGGAGCATTTTAACATTCTTTTTTATATTTGCAGTCAAGAGGGGAATAAAAAAAATGCGTGATGGTTGGAATGCGTGATGATTAAATAATACATTTTCTCATAGCTTGTCCTTTTCCTTTGGGTTTATCATTTTTGGTCAGGTATGGGTCAATATCAGGACTCTTAGGTTTAAAAGTGGTTGCTAAGCTGGGAAACCATGTATAAGATTTTAGTTGCCCAAATAGACAAAGTGGTTGCTGTGCTACATATATATATATTATCTGATTGATCTTTAATTTATAATGTTTGTCAGTGAGAATAAGTTGTATATCCACGAAACATTAAATAGCATAACTCAAAATATACTGCAAATTTCTTAAATATCAACAAGTTTCAAATGTAAACTCTTTATATGTACAACTTGACATGCACTGTTATTGAGCAACAGGAAATACATTGGCCAGCAGTCCTATCCTGTGACTAGTTAAAACCTACTGTCTAGCCACCTTGATGGAAAGAAAAGAACTAGCTAATGCTATTACATGTCAAATCAATCCAACTAGATAAGGCTAGCATTAGCAAGGCTAACCCTAACCCTAGCAAACATTGTGATTTTATGAACACATGCACTTTATTTAAAAATGAAAGCCTTTGTTTTACCTGGATGTTTCTGTCCATCAATTTCAGAAACATCCATGGTCTGTTATAATCCTTTGATCACTGATTATTGTAAAACATTACCTGGCTGGCTGGCCAAACTCGAGAACTGACTGAGAAAAGAACTCGAGAGCTGTAAACTAAACACAACAACAAGGTCCTGTTAGGTACGGTTAGTACTCTCGAAGGGAATCCTAGAAGCGCAGGGCTTGTATTTCACGGTTAAGAGAAATAGAGAGCCAAAAAACTGCTTCTTGACACAAACTTGCACACAAGTTATTACTGTACACTGAGTTTTGGAGGCAAGCTAAGTTGCTGGGTCCTACTGCTCATCCTATAAGATATCAGTCACACAAGTAATCATAGAGTAATTAAATGCATCCATTATCTTTGGAGTTAGATGTAATGGATTTTTTTCTTTTAGACATTTGTTTTCCATCATGTCTTGTAAAACAACACAAAAAAGTGATAAGATTAGCCTACCATTCATGATTCCATAACGTTCAGTTGAGTTGACTGTTCATGATTTATGTGTATGCCTACACAAAATCTATTTCTGTGTTGAGTGCTAGCTAGTTTATTACTAGCCAGCTAACATAAGCAGATTGTCTGGTTGCCCCGGGCAACCGGGCAACCTTTACTGTCGAGCGCTGGTCAATATATATATGTTTTGCTAAAATGTCATGTTTAGATTTGTGATACTGAAAGGATTTTTTTGGTAGCTTTTGTATGACTTTGTAGTTGGAGAAATAAATAATTGCACCTGGGTCGTAGAGGGGAGTTCCGGGGCCACTATCTATGTGGGAGAAGAATGGGATGCTCGCTATCTGGCTTCAATGAGGATTTAATTGGTTATGGAAAGTGTAGGTCGATGGTGCCTCTATGAAGCAGACAGATAAAAATCAATGCAGTGGAACCTTGCTATTACAGCTGCTGGACAACATCTTGAAGGTCATCAGATAGTGAGGAGACAGGAATTCCCTGGTGTGTGACCATCATAGATGCAGGGCAGCATGGGCCCTTTGGGTTATTGTTAGAGGATTGCAAGGTGCAGAAACCAGTGGAACTGGAGACCTTCAGAGGAGGCTTTCACAGTTCCAGTTATTAGAGCAGAGAATATTTGGAGTAGCTCCAATCAACCCCCCAGGACACTGCAGTCATCTCGCTTTGTAACCCTGATCTTCACTCTGGATAACCTGGAGTTAAGAGAGTCTATGGAAGGTTATAGAATCAGAATCAGAATCAGAATCAGAATTATTTATTCGCCAAGTACGATGTACAAGGAATTTGCCTTAGTGCAAGGGTGTCAACATACAACCAAAATGATAACAAGAGCTTAGAATTTCTTTTTTTTTTAAATAGCATGATATAAATACAATACAATACAATACAAGACAATATAATATAATATAATACAATACAATACAGTACAGTACAGTACAGTGCTAATATACAAATACAAATACAAAAATACAAATACAAATACAAATACAAATATACAAATACAAATACAGTACAGATAATGGTTGTGGTTATGTACACAGTTAAGGTGCAACAGTGAACGGGTCTTAAGAAATCTGTGCACGCTGCCCAGCAACCCGCTGTGCCAATTGCATCTATGTTGGAGATGTTAGCAGTAAGGGCCCTCAAACAGCCCAGGAGTATAAAAGCCTTCATCTTCGAAACCCTAGGCACACACCTTTTTATCTTCAGGGATGTGTTTGAGCTGCAAACGCACACAGAATATTATTTGTCTCTGTGCAATAGCACAGAAAAACAATACAGGGCCTCGTGGCTTGAGCTTTGTTTTTCTGATTTGGAACCCAGTACCCACACACACACACACACACACACACACACACACACACACACACACACACACATATACACATACACACAGCAAATTCAGCGCATTTCAAGCAGAAACCTCTGGCCTCCATTCTGCAAATACCTCCCAGTATCACCGAGGGAACAGGCCCTTCTCTGGAGCAGGACAATGGAAAGTGCATGTCATTAGATGAATTGGTCATGGTCCAAATAAACATTATACACGCAGAACAGTTTAATGGCCATCTGCTTCCAATAGCATTGTCTCTCCCTCTGATTGTGCTTCTGTAGATTTTGGAGGTGGAAATCAATATTCCTTGCTGCAAAATGGCGTAGCCTGTGACACCCTGATTCCATATGCTAATATCAGTACTGCCTGCATGAGCTTATGAGGTCCTGTGATGTACGCAGCCAATTAATATGTATAACATTATGCATATTTGATAGGTTACTCTATGCTGACAGAATGTAGTTGTTGATGATTGATGTTCACTTCAGTAGATGTTAAAAAGGCTGTCCCCACAGATTGATTGTTGCCATGTGGTCCTGGAGGGTGCCCTTGGTAAAACAGCAGAGCAGGTGATAAAATATCAGCAGTGAATATGTTATATCCTGAATTGAGCAAGCCATCCAGAAGATTGTATACCAGGCTGAATTGGGAGTTGAATATGGTGAAAAATACAATAACCCAGGTTTCCTTGTGATCTTTGAATGAGTCAATTTTAGTCTTGAACCCCATAATGGGAGGAACAATTGTACTTTCAATAACTGGGGAATATGAACCTGGGTAATATGAATATGAATATGAACTGGGTAATAATAAAATGATTTTGCCCTGTGTGAAGGTAGTTCCTTGGTTCAAATGAATGACTGATTTCCTGATGCACGTAATAACTCTAGTTGATGATGCAAAACATTTTCTTCCACAACCTCTTCCATGTCCTAACCTTTTCCTACCTAATAATGACAAAGGAGATGGTGACACAGCAAGCTTGTCCCTTGAGTGCTAATTTATGTAATTTTGCAGGCCTTTCTAATGTTTTAGAGTAATTACCAAGTGACATTATAAACACTGGGGTAGATAAAGCAGCATTATGATATGATTCATGAATGTGGTGCCGGCTGTCTGACAGTGTGCGACCTACACCACTATGGCAGTACTGGAAGCTTGCATTGCTGGCCACACCGTGCCATGACCATGAGCCCCCGTGGCTGTGAGTGAGCGCCGCCCGTTGCCTCCGATGATCCGTCACCCCGCGTGCCCCCATGCTTGCGGTTAAAACCGAGGGACCAGAGATGTGTTTGTTTCCTCTGCTAGATGGCACTTGTGGATGGAGTGGCGGGGCCGAGGCATCAATATCCCTCAGAGTCAGGGCCCACTGATCGGTGTGCCCTGTCGGAACAGGCCTGGAGCTGTGGGAGACTGAAAGCAGCAGTCCACCAGACATCACACCACATGTGACAACCTGGGGATGAAGCCAGCGTCTCGTTATTCGCTTACAGTATGTCTCGCTGAGTCATTTGGAGAGCGGGGCAGAGTTGACTCCTGCAAGCTCTGTAGAACGGCTTCCAGGATCCTTCCAGACTCCTATGTTGACTCAAAACAAGAGCAAACCAAGTGCAAAGGCTTGAGTAATGCTCTCACCAGTGCGTTAATGCGCCATCCACTCTTGGACTGCCTGGTCTGATGGGGAAGTGTGCGAGCTGGTTTTCAGAAGGCCTACGTGATGTGGGATATTTCAGCCTGAGACTCAGCAGTCGAGGAGCAGATTGTCATCTGTCACTCAGTGTCATTTGTCTAAAGAATGCTTTTCCAGACTGCAAAAGACGGTAATTCTATTATGGACATTCCCAGTCTGCCTAGACATCTGGAGCCATTCGCATCATAGTTAAATTATTCACCATTATGCTAAGTACCCACCTGCATTTGTCTCAGTGACACAATACATCTGTAAAATATGTTTAAATATGGGCCTGCAGGAATGCAAATTTGAGGGAGGAGATGAATAGTCCAGGTAAGAATAAAAAAGATTTGCATTGTTATAATGATGGCTAATCATGTAGATCAGACAGCTAATCCGCTACTATAACACCCTCTTGCCCTATTGTACCAAAATTCTAAAAGTTAACAGGCTGGGATTACTTAGTGCGCATATGGTAGACCTGGAAAAAAACAGTGGTGTTGGTGACCTAATGAGAACCATGCTTCCCTTTGGACCAAGTCAATCCAATGCCCTGGTGCAGTAATGTGGACACAGTGCTGTAAACTGTGCTGTCTTTCCCATGAGGCATTAAACCAAGGTTCTGGTGGTGTTTCAGGAACCCAGCCCACTTATCTAAAGAGTAGGGGTGTTAGCCCCAAAGTCCTGGCTCTATCTGCCTACCTGCTTTATAGTTAAATGGCTTTAAAATCTCTTCTACACCGTGAGGAGCTGGTTCCTCTGAAAAGAGCCATGGAGAAAGCAATATAAAACCATCCTAGCATCCACTCAAACATGGCCAGGATAACTTCTGATGAGCAATGGACCTGCCACAAGGGTAGACCACAGACCAGAACCAACCACGGAGAGAGGGATTCATTCTTTATCGATGTGGACTTTGAGAGGGAGATGTATGGACATGGGTGTTCGGGGGATGGGGGATGGGGGTTTACCTAGCCATCCATACCCTCCTGGCCTTTATGTTATAATGATGAAGATAACAATAAGGGAGGGATTCCCGATCCTCATCAGAGATGAATAAATGACTGAACCAGTTACTTTCCGTGGAAGCGGCCTGTAGGGGAGATCAGTTATTAATGAAAGTAGGTCAGGCCCCGGCGTGAAAGTAAAATTCAGGCCCTCGGTTAAAGTGACAGGCACAAGTTTGAGGCAGCAGATAGTTGGATGAAGATGCTGCCTTGGCACAATTCTCAGAGCTGTGAGGATAGCAGGCAGGCAAATATAGGGACGAGGGGGTGGGGGTGGAAGGGGGGCAGGAGTGGGGAGTGGTTTGAATAATGCATGCCCTGCGATTTTACTACTTCATTCTGGAGCAGGGCTGGGCTTCCCTCCCCATAAACCAACACACATATACGCACACCCTTCCCCCACCACCAGACTCCCTCTCTGCAGACACACTGCGCCACACGTTTGATCCGAGGAGGCTTTGAATTGTGTGTACGGTAGAACGAGGTCAGTCAGGGTTTGTAGTTTAGTATTTCATCTCTTTCAGGATGATTCCAACTCATCCAGGGCTGCGTGCCCATGTCAGCTCTGACTGCAAGGCTTGCAGGACTTTCCCTAGCCTCTCTTTCTAAGGTCTCTGTTTTCACAGAGCATTTTGGAATGATTTGTACTATGGCAAACAAAAGATGGATGCTGCTCAGTGTCCTGCTGTAGAGCCATTATATGTGCCAGGCTAGGAAATTCGATTGGAGCCAGTAAACTATTAAAAACAATTTGTGTTATTCTGAACCCGTGGCATGGCCCTGGGCTAAATGATAAATTTTTCAGAATAACTGCTTTTAAATATTCTACAGATATGTTTTCTACAGGAATTTACTTTTCCTGCTTCCTTGAGCAAATCAGACAGTAATCGGATCATCAAGAGTGTTCCAGTATAAACACGAGCCTTGTGCTTTCCGACATTTTTCCTTGAAGGGAATCAAATTTTACTGGGGGCATTTTGCCAGTATTTTTCAGAAGCAGAAATAAGTCTTTCTTATCTTTGAGTTTAATAGTGAAGACGTCTTGTTAGTGCTGTTTAGAGTGCCTGCTTCATTTCATGGGTAATTGAATTCTCAGAAGGCGTTGTATTCTGAAAGAATTGTGTGAAATGTGGACCGTTAAAGTTATGGGTGTTGTCCAAAGCAAACTCCTTGCCCCAGAGCATATCAAAGGGCAGTCCATCACTGTAGAGGGACAGAGGGGCATTAGTAGAATTGAATAATCCTCTCTCCATCTCCAGAACACCCTCCCAGGGTCTGAATCACTGCTCGAAATGGGAGACACTGCGAGTACACTGCTGAAACCTGTCCAGCAGTCCAAACAAAGGCACACTGTGCATCCCACAGGGGAGGCTTAACCTGCAGAGCCCACAGTAACAGGAGCAGGGAAAAGTCTGAAGCGTTGACACATCCCAGTGGAGTGTGTTTTTTTCCCAAATCGACTTCACTAAGCAGTGTCTGATTAATTCCGCATCAGTGCTCGTAACATTGAACACACGACATAAAAAAAACATACATCCAACATATGGACGTAGCCAATTGAAGTTGCAGACTTCTCCCTCCTGAGCTGTGTTGTAGCAGGCTCCCTCTGCTGTGTCCCTGTAACAGGTCCCAGATATGTCTCTAACTTGCGGGATGGAGTGACATGTTCAGTCTGATATCCCATCGTCAGGATGAAAGGTTTATAGATGGCATTGGCTGTGGTGCACTGCTGGCTCTCAGTGGGCTCTGGGTTGAATTCCCTCGGCCAACACATAGATGACCCAGAATGCTCTGTATTCAGCCCCGGGGGAGGAATCTGCAGACAAATGGAGAGGTGATTTCAAAGAATAGGGGAGAGAGAGATAAGGAGGGTGGGGGCATTGAGGGTGGGGGTGGATGGATTGGGGGATACCTGTCATTTTCAATAGCGATGTCAGCTTTCCAGGATGATGTCTGGAGACTCCATCTCCTGTCAACCCCTTCGCAGAGATGTCTGTCAAAACTGACGTCTCACTCTCATTAGTCACTAAGCATATACAGCAGAGCTGCAAAGTAGGCTGTGGCTCAGTCTGTCCAACACATTTTCCCTGTACACTTTCTTCTATTTAAACTGCCCCATTCTTACTTACTGCCCCATTCCCCATCATTTGGAAATGTATGTGGGCAGGTGTGTGCATTTGTGTTTTGTGTGTGTGTGTGTGTGTTTGTATGTATGTGCTTGTGTTTGAACATGCACACGTGTGTGAGCGTTTGTATGTCTGTGTGTGTATGTGCTTGTGTTTTGTCATGCACGTGTGTGTGAGCATTTGTATGTGTGTGTGTGTTTGTGCTTGTGTATGTGCGCGTGTATGAGTGTGTGTGCGTTTTTATCACCTCCCCATCTCCCTTGGCCCTCTCTCTCTCTCTCTCTCTCTCTCTCTTTAGTAGTCCGGTCACATCCCCAGTCCTCCACCCAGCCCTGCAGACCAACTGGGATATTATCTAAAGTGCAAATTCAGTATTTCACAGGAAAATTGGCCACTCTACAGGAGCAGGGAGCCCATAACCTGGCAAAAGATCCAACCGTAGCAGAGCCACTTTCCCCACACAAAGAAACCTCTTTAGTTTAGATTCTCATTAGATAATGTTAGCAAAAACTGCAACCATTCTCCATGCTCTCCATAAATACTTTCAGTTTAGCATTTTTATTTGCTCAGCTATCTGAAAATGGTCAAAAGGATCTGTATGCTTTCCTGAGATAACCTGCCAATTAGGTTGTCTTCATGTGTGTATGCAATGTCCCGAGAACATTCAAATTGTTAGGAATCGCCTCTCACAGATTGTGTTGTCAGGCCTGTCTAATTCCACTTGATAAAGTAGGTTAAACAGGCACTGAGAGAGAGTAGCGGCAGTGATGGGGGGAAAGGCCACAGAGGCATAGGCCTGAGATTAATCCATACATTATTACTACATGGACTGATGGAGAGATCACCTTTGGGTAATCATGATAACTCAATTATGGATGTGTGACCAGAGCACCATTTGCAAATTGTCTGAACAAGCCGGTTTATTATGAGGTCCTACAGCAAATGGGTGACATCCTCAGCTTGGCCTATAGGACGTTTTAGGGCACTCATATGGTGTGTGATGTGGCTGCAGATGTGGCTGCAGAAATTGGGCCATCAGAACTGACACCAGAGAAGAAGTGAGGCCATACAGAGAAAGGAAGCCAGAGGAGAGGGTCACTTTGTGGAGGTGTGATATTATGTTAGTGGACTCTTTTCTTTGTTGAACAGTAGCCTTTAATCCTGTTTGGATGTGATGGTGTCTCTGGTCTGGTTCTCAGCCTGGATTGAGGAACAGCATTTCGAAGTTCACTTTGGAGAGGTTTTGGGGATATGGTGGAATAGGGAGCTCTTCTGTTGTTTGTTTTTGGCTTTCTGTGCCTCCTCTTGATGCCGTATTGCTGAGGGTGTCCTTGTGTGTTGCAGGTTTGCTGCTCTGCACCATGCTGCCCTCAACGGGAACATGGAGCTCATCTCCCTTCTGCTGGAGTCCCAGGCCACAGTGGACATGAAGGACCAGAAAGGTGACCTTAAACCTGTTGACACAATGCAGGTTTGGCTTGTTGCCATTTGCTTTGTCTTTGAATTCTTCATTTTGAACAAATGGTTTAGTTTCAGGGACCAGGTGTCCACACACACAAATAGGAGCACACTGATTTCACCTGTCAGTCTATAATTTAATCAATTGTACTGTATCTTCTTTCTAAATGAATAATTTTCCATACAGCCCATTACAGAAAATGAAAGCATTCGTTCATCTGACTGATTAAGTCCTAAGCCTCATGACACGCATAACTATTTCTGACAAAATATGGCCTTAAAGGAGCACTCTGACCAAAATCTTACTACTATGTCTTGTTGATCCACCACATCACGTTGTCTATACATTTGTGTTTATATCCATTTCCCTGTGAGTGTCCAAATCGCAAATATAATGGGATATATATTATGATATATAATATCAATTGTCAAATAACTTACAAAGACAAACTACACACCTAAATTCTAACATATTTTCTGGCCACGCATTGACATTATGAGAATTAAATAAAGATGAATATTTACTTGGTAGATCTTTATTTTTTTTATTTTTTTATTTTTGATATTGTTTCTATCCCATTTTCTCCCAATTTAGTAGCCAATTAGACCCGCTATTTTATGTCAATCCCCCCCAGTAATGTGAGTTTGTTGCTGTAGTCCTGCAACCGGTAGTGACGAAGGCCAAGTAACGTCTCCTCCGAGATGGCACTCACCAGGCCGTCGATCGTAACCCAGTACTACAGGGCCACTCTTATGCGCAGCGAACGTGCTGTCGGCTTCCCTCCCCCCTCCCTGGGGCGGACAGCCAATTGCCCTTTTTTAAGCAATGATAGTGAAGCAGCAAGTGTTGTTGGCAGAAAGCCAGGAGACAAAAACAAACTTTTTGATAGTGAGAGAAAATAATCTAAATGGCATATTTTTCACCTACAGTTCAGCACCAAACCTACTAACTGCTATTATATTTAGCCCATTATCTATCTAGATAAGTTTATGTAATAAACATGAACTGTGAATCGAATAAAAATAGCGATCATAGAAAGAGTTAGCTAGCGCTGTTTGACATTAGAAGCAACATAGCAATGTTAGCTAGCAACATATCTTCTTATGATTAGTGTGTTTTATGATTAGATAAAATAGCTAACTTAACTATTATAACCAGTTAAGTCGTTAAAATTAACTTTGTATCATTCAGTTTTGAATAACTGGCTAGCTAAGTTAGCTTGCAAGGCAGATAATATTACGACAGGCTACATTACAGAACATTATAGACAGCGTTACTTACTCATTCAAAAGCTGGCCATTCGATTCGGCTGGTTTAGATAGCCTTTTGTAGTTTATATGAGAAAATTGTCCATCAGAATGAGTCCTTTCATGTCCCAGCTAGCTGAGCCAAACAACATGAATAGAGTTTTGTCTGTGTGATCTTGGTTAGTAGATTGTCTTTGTGAATTATTTGCCAATTTGACTCAAAGAAACGAATATAAACGCAGGACTATCAACAGCGCCATGTGGATGGATCGACAACACATATATTAAGTAAGTACTACATGATGAAATTATGGATTTTGGTCGGAATGCTCCTTTAACAAGGTAAACCGTCCGTCAATAGACATAAAAAATGTCTAATTAAGAACAATGAACAGCTTGTTACAATTCAGAGGCTGCAACTGTGGTTGGAAGGAAAACAAGCAAACACAGGGGTCCCCCAGGGCCAGGATTGAGAGCCACTGATGTAGAGGTCAGGCTTCATAAGTTACCCTTCGATGCAACGCTTTCTCTCTCTCTTGCCTTAGGAATGCGCCCTCTCCACTATGCTGCCTGGCAGGGGAAGTCAGAGCCCATGAAGATGCTACTGAAGTCCGGGTCTTCGGTGAACGGGCAGTCGGATGAGGGACAGATACCCCTGCACCTGGCAGCGCAGCATGGGCACTACGACGTGGTGAGCACCAGACCACCCTACACCAGCTCCTCCAAACCCCCCAGCAAACAGCAGATCACGGGAGGCCCTCTACCAACATTCTACGTGTAGAATCTGGAAGACTTGTTGGAAATCTCTGAGCCTATCAGTGATGCAAATTAGACATGGGGTACCAATGAGTTGTGTATTGGGGGTGGGAGGGGGGTACCGCTAGGATGTCCACACTGGGAAAGCATAAACACAACAGTGCTATAGTTACACGTTGACTTGATCAAGTGCTTTGTTTGACTGTGTTTGTTTTGTGAAAAAGACAAACATTTGAAGAGGTGATAAGGAAGAATTGAACCTGAAAACCCCATGCCATGACACAAAACTAAAATGATTCAAAACAGAATGAAAAAATTATAATGCTCGACTTGAGGTAATTAGCAGTAATTGCATTCGTCTTCATCCGCTATTCAAAAAAGAAAGGATAACCTTGAACTTATTCTGAAAATCATTCCTTCTACTCTGGAGTATTAATTTTGTTCAGCGAAAAGACTGGGGATTGGGATTCCCTGTTGGGATTGTGTGGGTAGTCACGATAATAATATGTCAGTCCTGTATGATTCTTAAATGCTAATTTATCCTGATGAACAGGCAGACTGTTGAATTTCATCGTATTTGGCTTGGCGTACTGCCGGCCTAAAACTGCCTCTAACGGTTAACTCCTTCCACGCATAGAATGACTCTGCATTTCACTTTGGTTTATTCGTTTACATAAAGCTGCAAGTAGAGGGGTTGAAGAAAGGACACATCCAATTCAGTCAGATATTACCCATTGCTTCTAAAAGTTCTGTACTTAATAGTACTTAATAGTTAGCACGGTGACCTCAGAGACGACTCTCCCTTGAGTACTAAGAGATTCCCAGCTGGTCGCAGGCCCGTCCAGTCAGGGGACATTAGGGAGCCTATTGGAGATATGTGTAATGTGCAGTGAGCACTGGTCAGGACGCAGAGCAGGGCTCAGTGAGATGAGTGCAAATGTGCGAAGATCTGATCTGCATTCATGTCTCCAATCAAACAGCTGAGAGATCAGAGCAGCAGAGAGCTTATCCCCACCCTTGTACCCATGTAGCATATGTCACACTTTAAACAGAGGCAAACGTTTGCTGCTGCTGGCCCACTGCTGGACGTGACAGGAGAGCGGGGGGAAGGGGGTTTGCACATGGGCGTAAGGAGGTCTCCGGGGCCCTACTCCAAGTGCTGCAGTTTGCCGCATTTGAGTGTGAAAGTTACATTTGCATTCAGCAGGAAGGACGAGGAGGGAGGGCACTCGGGGGTCCCATGTGACTGCCTTCATTATCGGAGGATCTAAAGCGTATGTTTCCAATTAAAGGAAAACAACAAATGCTCACGCACACGCTTGCTTTGGGTGCAGGGAGGCGATTCCATGTGCACGTGCTGTAACTTTAATGGGGAGTCGGGCCGCCCTTATCAGGGGAGATATCTGAGAGGAGGGGAGGCCTGCACACTCTGCCCCACTGGGAGCTGTTCAGGGTTTAACTCTGGCCCCTCTGCCCGTCAGATCGCCTCGTCAGATCGTAACACCCTGCGCTCATATGACCTGTTTCGGTCCATCACTTTGAGGCAGCGACCATTGTGAAAAAAGAAACATAATCTCTACCCCACGTTTAGTGATAAGCATCGCGGCAACAAATGGGTCTTTCCTGTGCTCATGTCCCTGCCCCGCATTGGAGAGTACAGAGACTGCAGGAGTTGTGGCATCAGCAGGTGATCCACAAGCGGTGACAGACATCCAGGACACTGAGTGTCTGTGCCAATAGCCATCTCTCTCTCTGTCTCTCCCTCTCTCTCTCTCTATCTTTCTCTCCATCTTTTCTCTCTCCATCTCTCTCTCTCTCTCTCTCTCTCTCTCTCTCTCTACAGTCCGAGATGCTGCTCCAACACCAGTCAAACCCGTGCATTGTGGACAATGCTACTAAAACCCCTCTGGACCTGGCCTGTGAATTCGGCAGAGTGGGCGTGAGTTTTATCACGTTGTTGGTATATGTATATGTTTTTGTGTATAATAACATGGTATGTGTTATTAAACATGTTAAACCCGTACTGTAGGTCATGATGAACACAGAGGACAGTGTGCAGATGTGCCAGTGTGTGATGACATTGTGTTTTGCCCCCTCCCCCAGGTGGTTCAGCTGTTGCTTAGCAGTAACATGTGCGCCGCCCTGCTGGAGCCCAAGCCTGGTGACGCCACTGACCCCAACGGCACCAGCCCCCTGCACCTCGCTGCCAAGAACGGCCACATCGACATCATCAGGTCAGAGGTGACACCACAGAGAGGGGGGTGGGGAAAGGGCAGGATAGGGGGAGTGCAGGGAGTCATTGATGTCAACCATGTCTGATCACTTAGGGAAAGCGCAAACCCCTTCACCATCAGGCATGGTATCACATGTCTTTATCTTTCTCTTTCTTCCTCTCCCTCTCTTTCTCATGTTATTCTTCAGAAGTCTGACAGGGGCCGTTTCTGTTCAGCTTACCAGCGAATGATGGCAAATCAGGTCATGGTCTGTGGTTGTATGGAAGAATTGGCCTCTGTGAAAAAAGGATTTCAGGCCCGAGGTGCAGATATGTAATGGGAACATTTTTTGGCAGTGTTTTAAAGATTGTAATGTCAGGGACAGAGGCATTAAAGAGATGGCTTATCACCCCCAACGTTTCAGAAAAAAAGCTGGTTACTGGGAGAGAGCGTGTTCACTCTCCTCTTCCTTTGGGAGATAAGACCCCAGGCTGGCTTTTCTCCTCCGACCGGCTTGGAAGGATTTTCTGTTGTCCGCAAGATTATAAAGCACTCTTCTTCGCAACACCGGTGTTGTCCAAAAGGCACTTTATGTTTAGAGAGAGAGAGAGAGAGAGAGAGAGAGAGAGAATAGGAGCAAGAGGGAGAAATAAAATGCAGGCTCCCTTCATCTCAACATTCAAGAGGTGTGAAGTGCTTCTACGCAGACCTGGGGAGAGGTTTGAGAAAACACAGATGAGCCGTTTGGAGGGTCGTCCTCAAGGTCAATGTGCCGTCTGACACATGTTTGGGGGAAGGGACCCAGTGCTGTCGGTTTGCGATGGGCCGTGAGCAGTCGAGCGGTTCCGACAGTCCCAGAGGAGCTTCAATTGGATTTTGCACTTGGCTTCAGGACGCTTCATTAAGGATGGGTAAAACACAGAGGAGCACAGCGCTGCGGGGGAGGGGGAGGCCCGCTAGTCCGATACGCGAGCATTGGGATTGCGCGTGCTTTAATCAACGCAGTTTCACAAGCGGGGCGGGAGACGCGGAAGCCCGATAATTTGTATTCCTTCACGCAACGACCTGCCCGTCTCCGTAATTGAAATGGTACTCTGGCTTCGACACCTCGTTGTGGGATTCACAGATGTGCTAGGCACAATGCGCTGGGCCTCTCAGACACGGAAGGGAATAGAGAGCAGCACCCATTCAAGGCCAAGGAAGGCAGAGCTTGGCAGGAGGGAATCATAATAACTGTCACGGGCGTTAAAGGCCAGCCTCCTTGAGCCGGGAGGGCCAGGCCCGCTCCTTCCGCTAACCCGCGGAGTAATCTGCATCCGGCGAGAACATCCTGCGGGCGTGCCTGGGCTTGTTTTCAGCGCGTCACGACACTGAGCTGTGGACTGGCTTTGATCAAAGGAGGGTGCGCCGCCCACTTAGCTTCCATCGCGGCAACAGAGCAAGCGAAGTCGTCCGTCTGTCTGTCTGAGCGTTTCGTTTTCTCCCTGCCGTATGCTCTTCACTCTTCCGTTTGATGTTGATCTCATTTGTTTGTTTTGTTTTTTTCATAGTTAATTTGATGGCATCAGGTGTACTGAGTAGAGCAGGACTGAAGGCAGAATTACAGCCCCTGATGAGTCTCTTTCAATTTGCACATCCATCACGTGATTCGCCGCCAGAAGCAAGCTGTTTTTAGCAACAGAGTGTCGAGAGACATTTCGCTGAGAGACACCAAACATCCTCCTCAGATCCCGGGAATCAAATCCTCTTCATCTGTTGTTACTGGAGCTTTGGGCCTCTGCAGCCCGCCCTGGTTCTGTAGTCATTTTCCCACTGACCCGCCTCAGTTGTGGGTCAGCTGTACCTGAGGTGAGCCGCAGGTGTTTCTGCAGAAAATTGACCGGCGCCGACAGCATGTTGGCCAACCTCAGACACAATAGGTTTGCCCAGAGTCCTGGAGAGGGAAGTGGAATTAGGCATGTTGATCCCGTATAAAACATCCACAGTCAGAAAGACGTATTTGCCCTGCTCGGTGCAGCAGCATGATCTCGTTCCCACGATCGAATCCACAATAGGAAATGAAGAGGAGGACAGGCTGGCCCACCGCTCGAGGCTGGCCAGACACAGACGGCTCGGTTGAGTTCGACAGACAGCGAATCACGCAACGTTTCACAGACGTGCTGATGTGAAGAGCAGTCCCTAAAAGCACTCAACGGCCTCGGCTTCCTTTTTCCATCGGGGCTGTTACGAAACACTAATCAACATTTTCCGATTGAACTCTTCCTATTGAACTGTTATAGCCATGGACCCTCAGTCACGGCACCACGGAGCCAGTGGCGCCGCAGGCCAGGTTTGGTCTTCCATCACACAGGCTCAGGGCCTGAGAAACAGCTGCTCAAACCAGCATGAGGTGGAGCAAACAGCCAGCTTCAGACAGGGTGTTCCTCTGGGGCTGGCTCTGTGTGCGTCTCACGTGCCACAGCGTTTGTTGTTTGGTGTTGAGCGCCTGGGTACTTTTATTCAAAAGGCACTGAGCCATATGTCTGTCCATCCCATCAGCTTGTCCATAAATTAAAATGCATGTAGCAGAGAGACTGTGGATAACATGGAGCTCTCTACTTGGTTCATTTAAATCATATACCACACATTCCTCCTATGCCAAACCCTGTAAGGCTTTAAAACAAGGTTCCTTTTTCAAATTGGACTGGCTTAGACAGCGGAGAGAGGAAAGAAACACATTACGACCAGCAGCTTGTTTCTGGAACCACGTCAAGGAAAATAACCAGTGACACGAGACCCCGGCTTTTAATTTCACTTCTGTAATTTTTACTACAAGACGCTGAGACACATAGTAAAATAAAGCATTTCCTACTAATGCTAACTAAACCAAGATGTTTAGTCAGGTGGGCATGCCAGAGCTCTGCTTAGATTGAACATGTAGGTGTTTATGGTGGGCGTGTGTGTGTGTGTGTGTGTGTGTGTGTCTGTGTGTGTGTGTCTTAGTGGTTCTCCTGTTTCCCTTGGCTGCAGGAGCACTGGGGCAGAAACCCATAGCAACATTACTGATAGTCTGGCCTGCAGGGAGGAGGATGGGTGTGAGAGGGGGGCTCTCTCTGCTCAGCACACGCCCCATTTCCCCCACAGGAGTCTTAAAGCGACTGCAGTCCCTTCCTGTGCTGGCCAGGACTCTTTTCCTCACGCACGGCTCCTAGCTCCTCTGAAACGTGATGCGGCTTGTGAAGAGTCACGTCCTGACCCTCAGCATCCCTAGGTGTAACTGCCACAGAAACGCATCATTCACATAATGAGCTGTGCCGGGTAAGGGGTAGATGACTGTGCCCCATGTAGCTTCCGAATTGCGAGGGCAGGTGCGAGTGCCACTGATGATTGAAGGACGAGGTCGAGGGAGGGTGTCATTGGCACCTGTCTGCTGCTCTGTCTGGGAGAGGACAGAAATGCAGGCGTTCTGAATAATGACACCGAGACACTGGTTTTGAGAGGGAGAGGTCGAGGAGGAGGGAAGCAGGGAAATAGAGAGACGGGGTGGAGGCAGTGAAAATACAGACAGAGAGAGTGGGAGGGGAGGGGGTGAAAATAGAGAGAGATAGAGAGATAGAGAGAGAGAGACTGTAGCAGCCTGCTAATAGCATTGCCCGCACACCTCCTGGAGGAAATGGAAGAGGGATTTATAGCTAGCTGAGTAACATTAATCTCGCTAGCTTACTCTCTGTGTGCAGCATTCCACCTGTTCATGCCCCCTTCACACACATACATACGGGGGCACTCACACACACACACACACACACACACACACACACACACACACATGTACAGAGGCACTCACACACACACACACACATGCACACACACACATATGGGAGCACTCACACATACACACACACACACTCACAAACATACACACTTGCATCCTTTGTTCAAGCTTCTCTTCCTTGACGGACAGCCCTGTCACAGAGTGGTGACACACAACATTAATTAATCCTGGATCCTATCTCCACGCCCGCGATAATGCAGTGCTCTGCCCCGATCAGCGGTGACCTGCGCTGGTAATTACAGTGAAGGGCATTACTGTCCTCTTCCGCTGCCCGAGGGGCGGAGGAGGACCAAACAATGCTCACGCCACAGCGCGAATGCAGAGACACCTGTCTCCACTAGGTTACAGCCTACCAGAAGGGCCATTAGGGGGACCGCTAATCGTATAATTAATCCATTACCATCGGAGCGAGGCTCAAAATGTTATGACACCAGCCAGAAACTGATCGATCTGAGCACCCCGGCCGATCAGATTGCTGTATTGGCCTCTTATTCATTGTGTCAGAGTCAGAATGACTCCAGCCCTCTTTGTCCAGACCTGGGTGACCTCGGCCGTGTTTTTCGAACGCAGAATCTGTGAGGGCACTGTACGGGCGGTGCGCGCACAGCACCTGCGGAAGTACTCAGGGCTGCGAGCACGAGGCTCCAAATCGCTTACCATATTTGGCTTAGACGGGCCTTTCATTGAAACAGAATCATTTGGTCTCATCAGCACTGTGGCTAAGGGCTCCCCTCTATCGCCAGTAGGCAGCCTAACTACAGCAGTCATTAAGCTGCAGAGAGACAGCACGCCCCGGGCACTGGTCAAGGGAGATGAGCCATGAACGCAGCGATTATGTAACAGTAATGCACATTTTTAAGCTTTTTTGCTAGTAATCACAGAAAGCCCTGCCAGTATCTCCTGCTGGCAGCCCACTGACACTTTTTTTCTGGGCATCTTTCTAAGCTGGCTCCCTCTCCCTTTTACACGGGAAGATAGAAAAAAGTAAGAAAAGCATGAATACGTATGTGAGGTGGAAGAGGAGAGAAGGTAGGAACACAGAGCGAGAGGGAGAACCTCTGGGTTTATATTACAGGTAGGAGGATAGGAAATTGATTTTTTTCAAAGAGAGAAAGGCTGCCAGACCGTATTAAATCTTGTTTTCTTTTGTCAATATTTCTTTGAGGGTGGGACCGCAGACTTGTGACCTGTTAGAATAAGATGGCTAGCCTAGATTGCAAAGGGTAGCACGTCATACAGACCTGCACCATAACAGTGTCATCCTCTGTGGCTATACCAGAAGTGGCAGTGCTTTAGTTTGGGTCAAAAATGATATGCCATATACACTGCCTGGCCAAAAAAAAAGTCACCACCTGGATTTAACTAAGCAAATAGGTAAGAGCCTTCCATTGGATAATTACTGCAGTGATTAATATGTTTTAGCTGGCAACAAGTTATTTAACCCTAACTGATGCAGTGAGTAGCTTCTCATTTCTTAAACAACGATGTCGGAAGACATATCCTGTGGTCGTAGAAAAGATGTTAATCTGTTTCAGAAGGGTCAAATTATTGGCCTGCATCAAGCAAAGAAAAACACTAAGGAGATTGCTGAAACTACTAAAATTGGGTTAAGAACTGTCCAACACATTATTAAAACCTGGAAGGATAGTGGTGAACCATCATCTTCGAGGAAGAAATGTGGTCGGAAAAAAATCTTGAATTATCGTGATCGACGATCACTTAAACGTTTGGTGAAATCATATCGTAAAAAATCAACAGTAGAACTCACGGCTATGTTTAATAGTGAAAGTAAGAGCATTTCAGCACAAGCACAAGGCTAATCGGAAAAAAACTCATTTGCTAGGGGGATTGGGACAATAAACAGCTGTGAGTAGCCTTCCAAGAAAAGAAGAAGTGATGCACCCATCATGCCTAGTGCCTACCGTACAAGCCTGTGGGGGCAGTGTTATGATCTGGGGTTGCTGCAGTTGGTCAGGTCTAGGTTCAGCAATGTTATGTGCCCAAAGAATGAGGTCAGCTGACTACCTGAATATACTGAATGACCAGGTTTTTCCATCAATAGATTATTTCTTCCCTGATGGCATGGGCATATTCCAAGATGACAATGCCACGATTCATTGGGCTCAAATTGTGAAAGAGTGGTTCACACATGGATTGGCCACCACAGAGTCCAGACCTTAACCCCATTGAGAATCTTTGGGATGTGCTGGAGAAGACTTTGCGCAGCGGTCTGACTCTCCCATCATCAATACAAGATCTTGGCAAAAAATGTATGCAACTCTGGACGGAAATGAATGTTGTGACATTGCAGAAGCTTATCGAAATGATGCCATGGCGAATGCGTGCCTTAATCAAAGCTAAAGGCAGTCCAACGAAATATTAGAGTGTGTGACTTTTTTTTTGGACGGGCAGTGTATGTGTGTGTGTGTGTGTGTGTGTGTATATAAGTTTTGAAAATTCAACTCCAAAGAGACATATGTGCAGTAGAGTACAAAACCATGATTTAGTGAATCAAGAGCTGTATGGCATCTTGAAATATTGGGGTCTAGATTAGATTAGCCAGTCTACCTCTGGAGAGGTGAAAGCAATTGGGGATAATTAAACCATTTCAGACGGGATTGAATGAATATATCACTACCGCTGGATCCAATACTTTGTTTCATAATTGTTCTTCTCAAACAGAGTTGGGAAATCGAACTATTCAAGGGATACAGCCTGTGTGGGGAAGGTAGCAGTTTAAATAGAGATATAAATAAGCAACGATCGATTGGTCCTTTAGAGACGGGAAAAGGCTGGAAAGGTCTCTGTTGATATATGCACTTGACACTTAATGTGGAATGAAACAAGTTCTAATTGTTGAGACTGAGTTAATGCATATGTGATTTCTCTCTGTTTTGTGCTGAAAGATGTGACAGTCTGTCTCAATGATTCACTGGTGAGGGCTCATCCAGTGAGGTTGCGAGGCTGTGAAATCAGTGCTGCCCCCTGGTGGTTAATATGCATTATCCTCTTCTGTCTTCCCCTGCCTATAGACTGCTGATCCAGGCTGGCATCGACATCAACCGGCAGACCAAATCAGGCACTGCCCTGCATGAAGCGGCACTGTGTGGCAAAACTGAGGTGGTGCGGTTACTGCTGGATGTGAGTGGCCCTGCAGGAGTGGGGGAGGGAATCTGGGGCAAGGTTGCCATTATGGGGGCATGGCCCCAGAACTGTGCCCTTTGACCCTTGACCTTGTCACCTTTCTGTTCAGAGTGGCATCAACGCAGGGGTGAGGAACACATACAGCCAGACAGCGCTGGACATCGTCAACCAGTTCACCACCACTCAAGCCAGCCGGGAGATCAAGCAGATGCTCCGGGGTGAGAGAAAAAGAGAGAAAGAGTAGTGTGTAAGAAAGCGCGATAGAGAATAGAGAAAGAGAGAGAAAGAGAGGTGTGTCAGTGACTGACTTTTCACGTTCCCTGTATTTACACCTTGTGACTTTGTTTTTTTGTATGAAGATTTTAGAAAATATTTGACCATTAACCCATGTCACTTGTATTTTAAGAGAAAAAAACAGAAAAAGTGTATAAGAAAAGAAAAGAAATACAAATGCATGCTATTAACGCCATACATATCCAGCATATTGTCCATATTAAGACAACAAAGTGTGAAAGCCTTCATTGTCCACCATTTGTAAATTGCTTTGTATATGCACCCACGTTTCTGAAAACAACAATTCATAGTGTGCATATTCTATCCTAAGGCACTCAAAGACCATACCCCTAAATACCAGAATTGTATCTGTCAACAAGCTTCCCCGAATTCCGTTTCTTCCGGTGAGCCGTGCGAGTTTGGCTTGTCCCAGCAAAAACTAATAAACCAGCACTTGTACCTGCTTCATACAGTATCCCCAGGGTCCAGAATGAAAAACAAAGTGGACAAAACGTCCGCACTGCATGAATGCCTGCATCACAGACTCTCCCTCTTCACCGAAGGGGCAGCCCGCTGGCATAGTGTAGTCTATATGTGGCAGGTATTTGGTCATGGTTATTGCTCCAGGTATAATCCTCTGCAGGCCCCCTCGCTGTTTTGGTGAAGGAGATTTATACAGCAATCTCCGATTATTAACTGTTGGCACATGATTAAGAAACTCCTACTGCTGCGTGCCTGCCCTTAACACACTCACTGCATGTAGGTGCTGAGCGATTGTATTCACTACGTATAATGGCTTCTTGTCTGTATTTCAAAGTTCCCCAAAACTGGGGTCTTCAAAGTCAGCCACCCCTCACCCTCATGTCATTCCCTCGCCGGTTTTCTCCCTCTTCTCTGCATTTTTGTTCTGTCTCTCTGTCCGTACCAGTTTCCCACGGCAACGTATGTCTTTGGTGCCTCTTTTTAATGCGTAAACGTTTCGATGTGAGTAATGTGTAGAACATATGTGCCTAAAATGTGTGCAAAATATGCATCCATCTGCGTTCGTTTCCCTTTGTCTGTGCCAAACTATTTCCCCGCATCTCAGCTTGTACTGCAGTGGTTATTGTCTGTCGCCCGTTGTAGAACAGTGTCTTTTGCGATCGTCCCTGAGTGTAACTGGCCCTGCCTTGTTCTCCAGATGCTTCTGCAGCCCTGCAGGTCAGGGCCCTGAAGGATTACTGCAACAACTACGACCTGACCAGCCTCAACATCAAGGCAGGGGACGTCATCACGGTGAGGATCTGCGGTAGTGCCAGTCGCCATTTCACTGCAGTACAGCCCCAAAAACTTTCCACACTAACACGGCTGTCAAATCTAACGTCACGTGCTGTCCTTAGACCTTAGTTTGTGTCACATTACAGAATAATAAGAAGAATCATGCGTTTGACGGCTGCACTGGGTACCTCCATAGTGAAGTGCAAACAACAGCGCCCTCTGCTGTGTGTGTGTCTGTGTGTGCGTGTGCGTCACACACGTGTGTGTTCGTGCTTGTGCATGTGTGTGTGTGGACTTGTATGTGTTTCTGCAGTTTCAGTTCAAATTAGGTCAAATTAGTCACTCTTACTCAACAGCACACTTCTATTTAGTGGTGTACGTGTGAGGATTTATGAATCCCGAAACGAGTAAACAATCACTGACTTGCTCAAAACAATTGTAATAGTACAAAATACAATACAAGTACAAAAGTATAAAATACTGTTATAGGTTCAGATTGATGAGTTATTGATAACACATGATAGCTCCACCAATTTTTGGGTTCACAAAGCCTCACTCTCCCATTACAACCTCTAATGTTTGTTATAATATATGGGGGGGGCAGTATTTGCAGTGTTTTTCCTCTTGATTGCGAGTGAGCATGCACTTTGAATTTAAAGACAATACTTTGCTTATTGCTTTTTAATGCCTGGAAGGGTTGTGAATCATTTTGTCGTAATTGATAATATTCTCCTGTGCTTGCTTCAAGGTGCTGGAGCAACACCCTGACGGCCGGTGGAAGGGCTGTATCCATGACAACCGCACAGGAAATGACAGAGTGGGCTACTTCCCCTCCAACATGGTGGAGGTGATCAGCAAGAGGGCAGGTGTGCTGTCACATGACCTTGAAGAGCAGGGAGAGGGTGGGGTGTTGGGCAGGGATGCAAAGCCCTCTTAAATTTATGAGCACCGAGTAGATACAGTAGCTCTCAGAGTCAGAGATGAAGGTCAGACAGAGGCAAAGGGCTTTTCATCAGGGCTGTTTCGGGGGAAAAGTCCCCTGCTGGTCATGGACTTTGATGACCTTCCAACACAGGGCTTTGACAACACACGGCAGGGTTTAAGGAAGGGCAGTGGTACAGTTGCAATCTAGACTGAGAGGGAAGACAGGGTGCTCACTGAAATGGGCTCACCCTTGTGATTGATATGCTCCTCATAAACTATCGGGCGGAGGAGGCGTGTGAAAAGGAGACACCGGGCCGCTGCGCTACAGGAAATGAGATCACACTCGACTGCAGGAGCTGAGCGCTGCATGGCTGGCATTGCAAGGCATGTTACAAGGGCTGCCGAGGTACCGGTGTGGGTGGAATGCGTGTTTGGGGTATTGGCCGTGTTCCTGGCATGCGGAAGGCATGGCCCCTGAAACAGAGCGGCCCCTGAGATGGCATGAGAATACGTGCGGCGCCCCTGTGTTTCAGACCCTTGGCCAGTGCCCTGGCTGATTACTCCATGACTTGTTTGGCTGGCACTGCGGGTGGCATGACAAAGGGCCTTGGCTCGGCTTGACTCGGCTCAACTCGGCTCGGCTCGGCTTGGCTACAGAACAGCCTGGGCTGCGTCTTCATGTTGCTCTGCTCGCTGCCTGGCTGGTGCTGCGGGACTGCCACACAAAAGCCCACCAGCACGTCCGGCTGGAGTTTTGGTGGCTGATGCCAGCTGCCCCTGCAGCCTGTTGGAATCGTCTCTTTCTATTGGTCAGCAGCTTTGAGAGGAAGGAGATTCTTGATTTTGATTCAATCAGATAGATGGACGGGGAGCTTATTTTGTTTGGCAACCTGTGGCAGTCTCTTTATGGTAATTCTCGTGTATGGACTGTGGCGTGTGTGTGTATTTGACTCTGTAAATGTTTTTGTGGGCCTTCAACAAAAAAAGCTCAATTCGCCCCACTCCTGTCCCTCCTCCTTCCTGAGCTGAAACAGCCGTCCAATAGAAAGAGCCTGCCAGAGATGCGTCCAACAGAATGTCTGGTCACGTTGTCATCGAGTGAAAATCAGCATCTTGTTCGAGGAAACGGAGAGAAACCAGGCCAGATAGCCTCCACCCCGCAAGTCCTCATCAGTCTCTCCAATGGGATGTCACTGGTGGACTGGCACCATGCAGGAGACACAGCCACTCCTCAAAAACCCTGGGCTCATAGTAGTACCTCATCCAGCATACACTCTCCTCCTCTAACATTCCTATGAATGCAGCCATACTGAGTCTGAGTTAACACGTTTTCCAGCCCACCCTCAGCAAGTTGGTCATGGCTTTATATAGTCCCCCATGAGACCCTCCCCATTAACATACATCACACCTCTCCGGAGATGACAGCAGGATCCTTTTTTTATTATGCAGCACTCGGTTTCCTGCGTTAGTCTAGTTTCACCCAGATTTCGCTTCCTGTTCCTAATTTCCCCTTTTACTGGAAACATATGGCATCGCTAGCCGTTTCGTAACACCGGCGTTCGAGTGGCTTGTTCGTGCTGTTGAAGCAAACGAGTAGACGTAGCCTCACAACTGTGAGACTGCCATTCGTTGATCTTTCATTGATTTTAGTAGCAGTTGTTGCTCACTTTGAAGGTCTGAAGGTTTTGAGAACCTCAGCACATGCCGACTCTCCCATTGTATTGTGTATCCACGGTCCTGCTGGCTGTAGCCGTGCCGGTACAGTTATTTGAGATCCAGGCTCTTTCTTGTAGCATTTCAGGTTCCCTGATCGCGCACGATGCATGCAGAACAAGCCTGAAATGTCTGCACGCTCCGGACGAGCACGCAGTAGGGCCTGTTCTCCAGCGCACTACGGCGGGCGGCGGCGTGTCAGAAACTCCAAACGCCACACAAGCGATTTTAATTAAAGCAGTCAGCGGGAAGCCAGCGGTTAGACAGCCAATATTTCAGCGCGCGGCGGCGGTGGCAGACAGACCCGGAGCGGCTGGCTCCGAACGTGCCCAGCATCGCCGGCGAGGGAAAGGAAGAGCGAGCAATTACCGGGCTCTGAAATGGGGGATTTTCACTCCTCCACAGGCCTGCCAGTGAGATGGAGGAGGCTGTTTACAGCGCGGCGCGCCCCCACGCTCGCCAAACCTGAGGGAGATCAATTAGGCAGCGACTATGACAAATGCGCCTGGGATCTCAAACTCTGATTGGAAACTTTTCTGGCACACAAAAAAATGGAGGCAGGTGCTCGAGCCTGAATGGATGCTCAGAGTTCAGCAGGCGTTATTTGTCGCTGAGGAAGTCGTTACCTGATTCCCTTATTTGGAAATTAGAGAAAAGGGGAACACATTGGACGACACATTACTCAGCCCACACTGACTCCTGTTTGAGTGTCGATGCATGGACAGGCCCTGGATGGCAAAAGAGCAGCAGATCCCTTGCTGTGAGTGGAGCACAGCACTGTGTTAGGACAGAAGGCTTGGGCCTGGTTTCGGTGTCATTACTGTCTCTGACCTGTCTGTCCTCTGTCTCATTTGCCACCCACTCATTTGACTCGTCTGTGTCTTCATCCTGCACACCAGCTCCAAAATCACTCACTACACAGGCTTCTACTGACTCTGATTAGTCTCTTTCCTGTTTTTGAAAAACAATATTTGCTCATAATATCCCTGCTCCCCGGTACTCACCTCCTCATTTCCTTCACTAAAATCTGCCCCTGACCAGTTTTACCTCGTTTGCAGGTTCTAAAATGGTCCAGAAATGATTTTAGGACTAAATTGATTTTATTTCAAGGGAAGAATTGCTGCAGAACTCTCTCATCCTGGTGTTCTCACCCATAATTACTCTGGCTTTGACGTGAAAGAAAATCACGCGATCTTTATTATCGAATTGTCCCAAGGCACTCAATACACGTGACTTATGCCACACACATTGAGAGGGTTCCAAGCCAAGGTGTGCAGCCAGCATCATTCCGACACAGCGGAGAGCAGGCAGGAGCTCTTGCGCAGGGCCCTTTCCGCAAGGCCTGATTGGTCAGGAAAGGGATTCTTTTCTCACCTCACAGAGTCATTTCCATGGTAACGGTTTTCAGCCTAACCTGAGGCTCCTGGAGAATTCAGCACCAGGTCCGTCGCTCGCGCTAAACAGGAGCGATGAGCATCCTGACACAATCAGAATACACAGACAATGAAAGTACAGTCACATTTACACATTTGTTTTCATTTTGTTGATTTTATTTTAATATATATATATATATATATATATATGTACACATATATATATGTGCAATCCCTCACACCGACAGCGATCACAAAATATAGAATGCCTTATGAATGAGGAATGGGGGGGAAAAAATGGTTCTGCCTGTTGCTTCTTAAAGGATTTAAGTTGACTTCTTTATTCTTTCATTTGTTTTTAGTTTGTTGGTCGATTTTGTGTTGCTTTAATTGGTTTCCCCCTCTCCCCTTCTCTTATATATGTTTTTTGTATCTAGGTTCATGGAACACAGTCATTTGTAACCAACAGTATCAAAAGATACAGCTCTGTCCGCCGTGCGGCCCTGCCGCCGTGGTGAACGGGGATACTTACCATCTGATCCATATCCTGCCGCCTCCTCCACCTCCGCCACCACATTCCCATCAGCCACTTTTCACTTCCTTTGGCTATAACAGGTCCCAGAGCACCTCGGAAGAGCTGCACTGTGTACAAGGTACAGGCCCTGGCACTACCTCTGCATTCTTTCTCTTCTTATTTATTATTATTATTATTATTATTATTATTAAGTTATTATTAAGTTATTATTTGCAGGTTTTCACAAAACTTTAAGGGATGTGTTTGTTGGTTGTTTTCTAATGATCGGATTCGTCCACCAGAAAAGTGCACAAAGCTCTTGCTGTTGCCATTTGAGCACATCCTCGTGTTTCAGTTGGACAAAAAAAAAAAATAAAAAACATTCCTTTAAGTTTTCTGGAAGGAAACTATTATTTGTTAAACACATGATCTTGTGTTTATGTGTTTATTTGACTTTTCTGTTTTGTTTTTCTTCAAACGATCACAAAAACGAAATACTCATAATAGTATACACAATATAAAATGGAAGTCAAACTGCTGTCCATTGTTACAGTCAATAGCTTCATTGCCTTAATATTTGAATGCTACTTTGATAAGCATAATCAAATGTGCTGGTCAGGCTCTTCTTAGGTAGTTTTAATTTCATTCTGACATATGAGCTTGGTTCACAGTGTGGGTAACACACAGATCTTACACTGGTACTTCAAGGTTTTAAGCCCGGAGCAGGAGCCCTCTCTCAGCCAGGTCTTGTGTCCTACTCTTTTAAAAACGTCTCCTTATGGGCTTCCTGCCCTATCCAACTATGGAGTATTCCTCTCCTTCCCTCTGGCAAACACTAACACAAAGTCAGGCCGGTTAAAAAAGATATGTCATTTGTTCATCTTGTTCTTGCTGCAGTCCCAATAGTCGAGCATTGTTAGCATTGGTGATGTGTCAGTATGATGTGTCACCTCAGCCATTTTGTGCCTCTCAGCGTCTGTCCTCAGTGGCTCTGTCTGCTCGCCAGCCTGTCCCGTCACCATTACTGCCATCATCATGCACTTTTACCTGTCAGTGTGCGTACTGTGTTCATTGTACCATACTTATTCACCTCCAAATGTCCAGAAAATCAGTTTCTCTCGTATTTCCTTTCTTGGTGAAAGATGACAGCGTGATTGTCCCTAACGAGTGTCCCCTCGAGTCTCCCCTCTAAGGCAACGGGCATACGGAATCCTCAAAATGTTTGCAATCTGACTCAGTGACGCTCGTCTGCTCTGTGACATGCCGCAACTCTGAGATTATCTCGTCAATTCAAAGGAATGGAAAGGGCTTCACCTGCCGCAGCTAACAAATCGGGTGATAAATATATGCACCACAACAACTCTGTCAACCTCTGTGCCGTGGTGAGACAAAGGGCCTCCCCCCGTCAGTCCAGAGCCTGCCTAAAGTTTCTTCAGGAAGCCAGGGAGTCTGGCTGTAGGCCCTTAAAGTTAGACAGACAGTGGGCCGTTAGGGCAGACAGGGGATGAAGCCCCTACAGCATTAGGCCCCTAATGACAGGTGCTACTAGGCCCCCACATTCAAACGGGGGGTGGGTTACCAAAGCCTCCTGAGTTTGAAAAGTGAAACCTTTCTTCCAAATGCCAGACCACCATTTTAACCTCCCTCCCTTTCCTTCAAATGCCAAGGTGCCTTTCTATCCTGGTTACAGTCTGTGCCTTTATGACTAGCCATGCTCAAATGCAGCAGCATCAGCAAAATATCAGATCCAACTGACTGGAATTTCGTTAGAGCACAGAACCCCCCGCCCCCTCCTCCCATGCCCTGTGTCCCTGTTCTTGATTTGATTTGCATGGTTTCTACGGTTCAGTCCATTCCTCAGCTTACCCGGCGTTGGTAGATATCACACGAAATAAAATATCATAGCGTACATGTAGGTGTGTGTTTGGAAGACAGTGCCCCAAGAGACAGCTATTCTACCGTAGTTTCAAAAGAACGGGAAGGAAGCTGAAAAAATATTGCTCTTTTAAAAAATAAAACTGTCTGAAAACAAACACCACTTAAAAGCGTTTTTTCCCACAGAGGAAACTCAAACTGTAGACATGAGCAAAGCAATATAGTCTTGCACTGAAGGTAAGGTTGTGTATTAATCTCCTGTGTTCATATTGATGCAAACATATTCAACTGTGTAATATTTGTGTTTTGTGTTTCCGAGATTCCTGGCCGTTTATAAACCACTAAACCTGCTTTTGTGGTTTATGAAGACCTTGCAATCATTGTTGTAATATTTTCTTGTAATGCACTGCAGTTCATGCTTAAATGTTTACATGTATAATCATATATGTTTTGGTATATATTTACAAGATATAATTATTCTTTGTATGTTTGTTTAGATGTACATGTATGTGCACAGATCTATATGTATGTATACAGATGTATGTACATATTTGAGATCTATGTACTATTGTTTGTAAATGTACACATATTATCACCGTGAAAAATGAATTTGCAACATGGAATACGACCTGAAATTCCTGCTAATTTCCACTGCTCATTATGTAGGGCTGCTCAGAAAAGTATTTTTTATGTCGTGTGCTAAAATGACAAGACAATTTGCGAACTTTCTGATTGAAAGCATGATTCTGCTGATAGTATTCCACTGCATGTTCTGTAACACAACACACAAAATAATGCTGTGATCCACGAACACGTTTTTCATGGGGGACTAACACACTATGTGTTATATATGTAAGCACTTCTCTCAATATTTGTGTTTGCACTGGTGTGAGGCCAGCTGTGTCCTGGACAGTTTTGGGCAGGTCAGTGTGAGTCTGCTACCAGGGTAATATAGTGCAGCAGGCGGAGGCGCTCCCTCTGAGAATCGGCTCCCCTAGCACTCCTGCCCTCCCTCCCTCACAGTGTTGAGGAGCATGGCTCGGGGGCCAGGGGGTGGGGGTGGGGGTGTGGTGCGTGTGGGAGCTGCACCCCCCCCCGGGTGTTAACGCTGGTTTCTGTGTTGAAGGTTCCAGAGGCTCTGAATCCAGCCCCCATGGCTCCCCCACCCCGGCCAGCGGCCCCCAGGGTGGCGCCAGCGAGGAAATCTGGGTGCTGCGCAAGCCCTTTGCAGGTAACGGCAGGACAGCCCCCTGTCCCGCTGACTGAGCCTCTGTGAACAGCCATCTCCATGTCTGATCCCAGGTCCAAAGCTCTCCTGTGAGGGATGGCAAACCCTTCCTCTCAGCAGTTAAACCCATCAATTCCCCAGCCATCTGCAGCCCTCAGAGTGAGAGTGCCACAGGGACAGCAGGCTGTGTCTGGGCCGTTTGGCCCACGCTCCCATCCCTCACCTCTCACTCACTCACTCACTCACTAACTCACTCACTCGCTCACTCACTCACTCGCCCTGTGGCCTTTGTGCTGTCTGTCCGTCTGCTGCGTTCGGTGTTGTTCTCCGGTGCATTACGGTGGAGAGTCAGTGGTGCGGAGCAGCTGTGGGCAGGTCCTGACGTCGTGTGTTTGCGGTCCCAGGTGGAGACCGCAGCAGCATGGGCAGCTCGGGCAGCGTGGCCAGCGCGCGGTCCTCCGGGAGTGGGCAGAGCGCCGGCACCAACGCGCACATCCTCCACGCACAAGCGGAGGGTGTCAAGGTGAGTGTGTCTGGCAGGTGCCGGAGCGTGTCCCCGTGGCGTTGATTGTGACCGATTACAGGACCTGCTATCCCAGGGACGCCACGAGCCTTTGCTTTTGCCAAGCATGGTGGCAGGGATGTTTACTCCTGACGGTGGCCTGGTATCGTTTGTGTTTCCAGCTCCTGGCCACGGTGCTCTCTCAGTCTGCGAAGGCCAAGGAACATCTGCTGGAGCAATCAAAATCTCTGGAGCAGTCCACAGGTACGGCACAATTCTAAGATGCTCTTTCAACCCCTCAGACAACATGTGGTGCTGGGCCAAAGGACAGACTGCTCTGGAACTACCGACCGTATTTCACCAGTGACCTGAATATTCAATCAATACTTATCCTTGTGCGGCCTGAGAGTGCTTCTGTTGTACAGCAGGTTCAGATATACGGAAAAAGAAAATGGGTTAAGGTGCTTAGACTGCTTTGCTAATCATATTTTTTCAAGAAGTTTAAAAAAGATAATGATTAAGCATGCCTAACTTTCAAACTTTCAAAGGCTTAGAGTTCTTTCAGAGACGAATGGCCTCAAATCCCAATATATATATTTTCCGGAATAAAAACTGGATAATACCGTATAACATCTAAGACTTTCCAAGACTCTCTTTATTGCTTCTGCTGGGTGATCCCACTGCTGCCATTGTAAGAAAGAAAGAATGTTGTCAAAATAATACATCTAGTGGTTTTGTGTGAAGCCAGGGTTGTGCGTTCTGGGTTTTTGAGTGAGACCTGCTGTTTTATCTTTGAGCTCGGAATTTAAGTACCTCTGGTGCTCCAGTAAAATATGGGTAAAAAAATTACCTGGTTGCATAAACAACTCTCAGTGTAAGACCTTAGAATTTATATTGGGTTTTTTGCTGGCTCAAATCTAGATATTGCTGACGAACCCTTGAACAAAGTATTTAATCTTCATATAAATTACAGCTGTGTAAATGAATATGCATGAAACATAAGCCATGTACGGTACACTGCATAATTAATTTAATTTAATCCAGTTCATTCATTTAATTTAATGGATTAACTGGAACGTGGTATTTTTATGCTCATGCATATATATATATATATATATTATTTATTTATTTTTTCATTAGCAAATTATCCTTGTATTTCATGTTGAACTTTATTAGTGTCTGTGTATGATAATGAAATAAGTCATCTTTAGCATGTAACATTTTGCAGGTCTGAACATTTAGAATAGTTAGCTACCAAAAGTTCAAATCTTTACAGTCAGCCCTTGATATTATAGTCATCTTGATATTCACTCAATCGTTGGTGCTACAGCCAGTTGGTGCTTAGCACATGGCACATGCCACACAATGGTACAGTCATCTTGAAATTATTTTATTAAGTTCACATTCCATATTCATGAATTAAGACTTTGAATTGTTGTCAAATGCATCTATACATGTACTGTATGTATATATATATAAATATATGTGTATATAAATGCATCTATATATTGTAGTGCCACTGGGGATGGGGTGACACTCAAGGACCTTTTCAGAGGGCGTAGGCAATTGAAAAATCCGTAGGTGGCAGTATTCAAAATAAAATGATAATTTTATCAACTGAATTCTTGACAAAACACACAAAAAAGGATGGAGTAATCAGGGAAACCAACACATACTGTACAGTCCACAATCCTTCTCTCGTTGTCATTGTCCACAATCCAATAATCTTTAATCCAGTCCAGGTCCTCATAATCAGTAGTCGTGACACACACAGGGTTTTCACACAATCCAAGTCAATTCCCAAAAACAATCCTTTAACTCTCTCTCTCACTCACTCACCCTGCGTTTCCCTTCCGATAGTTTGCCATTTGCTTGGGGGAAAATGTATTTGCTTGCTTCAGCTGGTAATCAGGATCGGGACTGAAGGTTGCTGGGAGCTGTAGTCCTGATGGCTCTAGTGGCTCACAGGAGTTGAAGGGCCAGGCAGCCATTTCCCCGTGCGGCCCCTTGGGATGCCCTATATATATATACAGTAAATATATATATATGTGTGTATGCATCATTTCTAATCCAGAGGGTAGTGCTAATGGAACTGAAGAGTGTGGAGTAGTTAAGGCGTGTGATTGGAAGAGGCATAACAAAAATCCCAGTCGATCTGTGTGACATTGTTCCAAATCAACTAGTCAGTGTGAGATATTCCTAACAGGTTTTTTGACTGTACTTGAACCACGTTATTCTTCTACGGGTCAGGAGAGACCGTGCGGCCTTTCACAGCACCATTAGGACATCTTAGTGCTGGAGGGGGTGGGTGGGTGGGTGCCCTCTCCTAATAACTGTGCATCTCTCTTAGGCTCCTCCTCCCGCAGCCCGAGTTCGTCCAGCTGCCCGTACCACGAGCCGCCGTTCGGCGAGCCAGTGTCACAGAGGAAGGGGGAGGCGCCGCCGATCGATGGGAAGGTAAGCCCCACCCCTGGGCGAGGCGGCCTGAATCTCAGTCACAAATCTGTCCCGCCGCACTCCGCCAGCCGCCCGAGGCCGTCACCAGCACACCAGGACGCTGTCCAAAAACGTCCTCCTCCTCCTCTCACGGTCGGCCGTGTTTCTCCTGAGGGTGTGTGGCTGTGGCCTGATGACGACAACTCTGCCCTTCTGGGGCGCGGTGGATCAGCGTTCCTCTCTGTTCAACGATCACCCTCTCCGTCTGCAGGCCTCGCTGCGTCTGCACGAATTATGATCAAGCTGTGTGGGGCAATTCATATTTACTTATGTATGGCTTTCATAATTTGGTACTATTTGTTTTTATTCTTTCTTTTTTTCAGCAAGTACCCGAAAATCAACACCAATAACTTGAGCGTATCATTCAGGGGGACTTAAAGCCCAGACTAATTGACTCACATGCAATTAGTTGCAATAGGTGCTTGTTTGATTTGTGCAGTGTTGCACACAGCAGGTTAACCTGTCTAGTGGCTGTGGTCTGAGATGGCACTAATGCGATGAATAGTGGTGACGTCAGTGCCATGCATACACTACTACCATTATATTTTGGCAGTTGTATTAAGATTTCTGTATGTTAGGATTTCTCATTGTTACCGATGGAGAGAAAAAAATCCACAGATGTCGCCGTGCTCTCGAGAGTTCTCTCAGCATCGTTTCTCTCTCCATATACTTATGGGTTATGAAGAAGTACAGGCTGCCTTTGACACCTACCTTGATGAATACTGTCTTGGATTCAACAGCACTAAATACCTGTGATGGAACGGATTTGGCAAGAATTGCTTATGTGCCACACCAGAGTAACAAGACAGCCATTTTTCACTGGGCGGCTGGGTTCCATGGATCAATTTTAATGTGTAACACCTAGGGCTTGTGAATCAAGCACACTTTCTCCCTTGCTCCCTGGTGAGGAAGAGCTCATGAAATTCTTTCCAGTGCTGTCCCTCTGTCCACCTGCCTTTCTCATCCCTCCTTTTTCTCTCTTTGTTTTAATGGAATTAGCATTAGTGCAGGAAGTACTGTGGTGACTTTGACTAGACTTGCCTTGTATGGGCTACAATTAGTGGGCAACATTAGGATGGGATTCTTTTGTCTGTGGTTGCCTAAAGTGTTTGGAGAATCACACTGGTCCCAAAGGGACAAATTCGGCTCTCTTTGGACAATTGAAACCCAAGCACTTAGGAGCAGTGGATGAACTAGTGATCATTTTCCAATGAAATACACTTTTACAATGTAATCACTACAGTGGAACCGAAGGACCTCTCCATCATTTCACAGCACAGATCAGTAAGGGCAATGTGTTTTACGTAATAATCAAATGCTACTTTTAATATATAATGATTCATCAGTCTAGCAGTGACCTCTGTGGTTTTATAGCGTCCACAGCTACTGGGGCTCATGGTACCTCTTGCTGTCTTTGACCGCTCTTCTGTTGAAAAAGATCACACCCCGTATCCCCAAAGCTCTGTAGCGAGAGTTGTATCCAGACTAAACCCGCCTGGCTGGTTATCTTTCACAAAGTGGGGCCTGATGCTTAGGCCGTTCAAAGAGCTTGATACGATCACAATTTCGGTTGTACGAAATAACGCTGCGGTGTTAGACTTCGGATGATAAAAGTAGTAGCAGTGAGGCAGCTGTGAACCTCAGCACGGCAGGCCCGGTGGGCTGTGTCTTGTGGCAGCTGGAATGGCGGAGTCGTACGGACACGCCCCCCTCACTGGAGCCGGAAGAGGTCCGGCCTCCGGCACAGAGACAGTGACGGAATGCCGCATGTCTTTTCTTCTAGAGCTCAGAGGCTGTTATCCAATGGCTGAGCGAGTTTCAGCTGCAAGTCTACGCTCCAAACTTCATCACCGCGGGCTATGACATTTCCACCATTAGCCGAATGACCCCCGAGGTAAGATCAACCCCCACCCCCGACCCCCACCCCCCACCCCCCACGATGACCCTAAAATGATCCCTCAACAGCACCCACTCCCACCCCCGCACACCCCACCAGCCCGACCCTACAGTGTCCCTTAGCCATGCTGTTCCGTGGGCCTAATTCCTCATGGGCTCCTAGTTCAGCCCTCCCGTCTGCTGTGGGCGCCCTGGCCGCTCTGGTGAATGTGCACAGGGCCCTGCACATTTCTGCATGGCTGGAGGTGTGACAGGGCAGCTGCATGCCTCTCTCTCTGAGCTCCTCAGAGTAGGCCTTTGCGATCCTCAAGTCAGCTGTTCCTCTTCAGCGCCACTGAGATCCAAAGATGCCTTATTAGTCACGAAACCGAGCATCAGGACATGGCTGTGTGGACATTTTGGCTGTGTTTGCAAGCTTCTTTCCCCCTCCCCACCCACCCCGGGAAGAAAGAAATGGAGCCGTCGGTTTCGCAAGAGTTTGTGCGAACCTCCTGCCCGCAGTGCGTCCTCACCCCTCACATGACACACATGATCCGCCCATTGACTCCATGGCTTGTGCGTGTTGTATTTGTGCACTGTTCGTGTGTGTTTAAGTTAACCTGAGGTGTATGCCAGTGGATGGGGGGTGGGGGTGTTGTGCAGAAAGCATTAGCTTGCTGGCAATTGCCTGTGTGGTGTGCACTCACCAGGGCCTGATGCTTAGATAACTGACCTGGAACTGGAAGGACTTCTGTGGTATGACGGCATGTTTGGACGAGCGCTCGCGGTGTTATATGTGTTGTCCGGGTCGGGTGGCGACACTGATAATGTCATGCTCCCTTTATCAGTGTCACATGCACCCCCGTTGTTGGCTCCTTGTCTGCGGAGCCTTGTTCCGTGACCCTCGCACCCCCCCAACCCTGGAGTCGTAGGTTGTCACATGTGCCCCAGTGTGTGGAATCGCTGTCACTGCGATCCGTGGTCTGGAGTGGTGTCTCTGGAACCCCCCTCCACTCCCCCCTTCACCATTACTTTCCTGTCACCCCACAGAGAGGCATGCGCCTTGTAGTGTCTCTGTGTCTGTTCTGTGAAGAGATGAATAGGAAGCTGACAGTAAAAGGGTCCGCGGCCTTGTGTTTGATGTTTCCTCCGTGTTGCGATGCTTACTGTGCCTTTTCAAACAAACGCAGCATTTTATTGCACAGCTCATTTTGTTTGTGGTCTCCCCTTTTCTGACGTGCGTTCGAATGTGCGTGTTTAATGCAGCTTTCATTCATGGGATTACCGAACAATGCTCAGAACAGAGTGACTGTATTTTCTGTAGGTGAAACACACTCATCACACTATTGTGAAAATGAAGAGAAGGAAGCTACAGACAGCACCCAGCTGTCTAGTGTGCACCGTGTTTTTGGGGTACTCTGAAAATCCTCCTTAATTATGGCAAATTTTGTTTAATTTCTGTAATTTTTTTATTGCACATTTAGAAAAGCCATCCAATCCTTCTTTATTTTTCAATGTCTGCTGTCAGGTCTCTTTTCTGTGATCCTCCTCTTTAGACCCCATTGTGTGTGCGCTCGAGTGTGTGTGTGTGTGTGTGTGTGTGTGTATGTACTACCAAGATCTGTTTGTTTTCATCATTCATCAAAAACTAACACAAACTTTTTACTCAGGAGAATTATTTGACCTCTAACTACTTCTCTAAGCTCTGCTGACATAATTACAGCTGCAAAAACTTTAGCAAAGGAAGTGTCCTTTTTCAAGATTAAAGCACCTGCAGTAACAACAAGAACACATAGAGAATCATATTAATTACATCAATATCCGGTATTAATATAATATAATATATGCCATTTAGTAGACACTTTTATCCAAAGCGACTTACAGTAGTGAATGCATACATTTTTCAGTATATGTGGTCCAAGTGGGGATTGAACCTACAACCTAAGCATTGCCAACACCATGCTCTACCTACTGAGCCACACAGAATCACATATTAATTGTTACAATTACACGTATTAATTGTTACAAGACCAAAACAACTCTCGCTGTGTATTAGGAGTGTCCATGTATTAAAACTTAAATAAAAAATAAGGTGTCACAACATTTTGAGGAAATGGTAGGTAGGTTTATAGATATTTCAATTTCATACCATCCTTTCAAAAACAAACAAACAAAAATAATTGTAACAGTCTTGTATGACATTCTTGAATAACAAATACCACATGAGTACAAATTTTGTGTTAGTTTTCGACGAACGATGAAAACAAACAGATCTTGGTAGTGGACTCAGACTTTTGGACCCCACTGTATATACATATATATATATTTATATATATGTATATGTGTGTTTGAATGTATGTGTGTGTATGTGCATATGTTCAAGTATGTTGGCCATGTGTATATTAATGTGTATGTGTCTGTGTGCGCATGCGTGCAGTAGCGTTTGTGCGTCTCTGATTTGCTTAGGGCCTGTGTGTCTTGCAGGACCTGACGGCCGTCGGAGTAACCAAGCCAGGACACCGTAAGAAGATGACCTCTGAGATCAATAAGCTCAGTGTCACAGAGTGGCTCCCAGACCAAAAGCCTGTGAGTACAGCACAATGCGCTCACGTTCACATCAAGCTGTGGTTTAAAATGACGACTTATAGCCACGTTGTGTTCATGTTCTCATGCCTGTATGTTCATATTGCCAATGGTAAAGAAAATAACGAAACTGTCATAATGGTTGTTTTTATGGGGCAAGTGTGTACTGTCTTAAACAGTACTGAATTCTTATATAAATGCTCATTAAATGTAGTATCACTGCCAATGACCATACACAGCTGACCTCACCTCAACAGCTAATCAAACACACCCACACACACACCCACACACACACAAGGTCAGTGTGAAAGTATTATCCCCCCCCCCCCGTGGTTTGTTTTTGTGTTCATGCTTCCTGGATTTGCAGTGACATATATTTGTTCTTCTCCTGTGAGCTGAGTGGCTGTCTTTCAGTCACTCTGCAACACTGAGCTTTTCTGTCACATCTGTCACCACGCATCCATCTGAGGATGAGCTGAACAGAAAAGCAGGGAGGGTGTTGAGACACACTCGCTGGCATGAAGCTCTGTGGTAGATTCTCTACTTTAAGGTGAATAGCACTAGGCAGTTACACATGTGCGTTTGCAGTTAAGCACAAGTACAAGTGCAATGGCTCTCTCGTTGATCTGAACAAATTTAGTTGGCCGCTAGGGGTCCCCACAGGGTTTTACTGTAATACGGGCATGTAAAAAAATGAAGAAGATGTGTTGTTTCTGCACCTTAAGGCCTCTCTGGAAGTAAAGGACAAGGACATCAGTCTCATACTTCTTCTGGTCTTTGGCTGCGGTGGGTTGCGGTCTGAACTTGTTTGTTGTGTGCAGGCAAACCTGGCGGAGTGGCTGTCTATGATTGGGCTGAGTCAGTATTACCAGACTCTGATCCACAATGGCTACGAGAACATCGACTTCATCACTGACATCACCTGGGAAGACCTGCAGGAGATTGGAATTACCAAGCTGGGTACCAAGCTTTAAACATTGATGCTCACAGTCCAGATTTCTGGAGAGAAATGTAGGATTAGTGACCTATTGATGCATGGAGTTTTGTCATTTATTAAGCAGAGTGATGAGGGAAGTCATCGAGGCAACATTTATTTCCAAAAGGAAGCTTATTTTCCTGTTAGAATTTGTCCCCATTCACCATGACCCTCTATCTGCTTCACCTAATGGATGAAGTAGTACTGTATATGTCCCATTTTTTGCCCTGTAAATATCCCCCAGCTTTCTGGCAGACAGGCTTGCTTGGTATTAATGTGCTTTTGTGGAGAGGTGGAGCCCAAAGCCTTGGATCGAAAGCCAAAACCGTTTGAATTGTTTTATGTCTTTGTTCCTTGTCAGTGGATTATGACATGAGAAGCTACCTTTTGTTTTGTGTGGAGTAGCATTAGCCTGTAGCTGAAGAGGATTTGAGTGATGTAGTTCTGCGTCACGGGATTTCTTGTTCAGTGACAAGCATGTGTAACCTCCCCCAACAGGGCACCAGAAGAAGCTGATGCTGGCTGTGAAGAAGCTGGCAGAGATGCAGAAAGCAGCGGAGGGTCGTGGCACCCTGCGCAAAAGGGCGCCACCGGGCCAGGAAGTGATGACGATCGAGAGCCCACCCCACGACAGCGCTGAGTGCATGTCCCCCAAGATGAGCAGCTTCGAGGACAGCGAGCTGAGCGACGAGCTGCACGCCGCCATGACGCGCGGCGGGGAGGTCCAGGAGGTGGCGGAGGCCAGGCCGGGCGGAGGCCAGGCGGCGCAGCGCGCGCGCACCGTCCACGAGAACAGCCTGGGCAGGAGCAGGGACACGGAGGAGGGCAGCGGCCCCCCAAGGAAGGAGGCCCGGACCGCGCGGCAGGGCAGCCATGGCCAGGGGGTGCAGAGGACCAACGTCCCGCCTCCACTGGGCAAACCACGCCAGTCCTTTCCCCGGGGGCACCTCCTACACCCCGCCGCAGACCCCAACTAAGCCCAAGCCCTCCTCCCCACAGACTATGGGCCCTCCGCATGCCTCTGCCAAGGGGAAGCCCGCCACACAGCTCCTGGCCCAGACGGAGCGGCCGATGTCTCCCCGCTCGCTGCCGCAGTCCCCCGTGCACAGGGGCTACGCCTACGTCATGCCGCCGCAGCCCGCGGAGGGCGGAGACGGCCAGGCGGCCCCGCAGCCCGCCATGTCGGTGCCGCTGCTGTGCCTGCCCCTGGACGGCTCGGACGAGTCCGAGGCGCCGCAGGGCTTGCCCAAGAAACGCGCCCACAGCCTGAGCCGCTACGCCGCCTCGGACAGCGAGCAGGACCGCGATGAGCTGACGGTGCCCGACACCACCAAGTACGCCACGATGCAGGCGCGGGTCAGCCGCAGCACCTCGGCCCGCAGCCAACTGGACAAGAACGTCAACCGCAGCCAGTCGTTCGCCCTGAGGCCCAAGAAGAAGGGCCCGCCGCCGCCCCCGCCCAAGCGCTCGAGCTCCGCCATCTCCAGCACCAACCTGGAGGACGACGCCAAGGACGAGGACGGCGGGGAGCTGCTGGCCGTCAACTACCACGAGCGGCGGCGCGCCAGCGACTTTGGCGGCGTGGTGGACACGGGCAGCGCGGGCAGCGTGAAGAGCATCGCCGCCATGCTGGAGATGTCCTCCATTGGGGGCGGGCCCCAGGCCCTGGCACTGCAGAGGGCCCTGTGTGCCAGCGGGTGCTATCTGCAGGTGACGGTCGTGCCCTTTTCCTTAGAACTAGGCGATGGCATTTCAATCACTTAATTATCGCCAACGCCATTGGTGAAACAATGTTAGACATATTATAGAATATATGCCATTTAGCAGACGCTTTTATCCAAAGCGACTTACAGTAGTGAATGCATACGTTTTTCAGTATATGTGGTCCCAGTGGGAATTTTACCCACGACAAAGTGTTGCCAACATCATGCTCTACCTACTGAGCCACACAGACATGAAAATAGTAATATTTTTGAGGAATACAGCCATTTCAAGCACACAGCATTTCTCCTGATTAAACTGATATAAATAGCATAGAAGACTTTGCTGGTGTGGGAATATTTTATTGTATTTATTTAAAGATGTGATTTAAAGGATGAAAAAACCCATTTAGTTTTAAGATCTTATGATTGAGTGAATCCTGTGGGGAGTAACAGGACCATGAATTTTTAAAAACAGAAACAACAAACTCAAAATAATAAAACTTGCTCAATAATTACAATTATCCAAAGCCCACTCTGTGATTTTTTTTATCGAAATACAATGTTTTACTTATTTTAGCTGGGCTAGCAGTTTTAAAACCCAAACCGTCTTTTCTTATTTCCTTTTATAACATTTTCATTTCAACTGATAGGGTAGTCACTGTACAAATGCACAGTATATGTACGTACAAGCAAAGTTGTTGTAGCCAGTGCAGATTCTAGATTCTAGTAAACTGAACTGAGAGACTGACACACAGGTTCTAGTGCAGCTGATAGGAGTAGAAAGATGACATTGGTACAGGGGGAAAGGACGCCTTTAAAAAAGTACACCTGGCTTAGCTGTTCATACAAAGTACCTTCCTATCTGGCTGAGCAGAATATAGACAGCATATCTGATTAAAGAGTGTGCACCGTATATCTGGCTCAGCAGTAATGTACACAGTGAATCAGATTAAGAAATGCAGACAGCATATCTGGCCACGCTGCATGTACACAGTATCCGTACCTGTCTGAGCTGTATATGCAGTATATCTGATTAAGCAGAGTAAGCGGTAAACCTGGCACAGTGTGTCTGGCTAATCGGAGTTGTGTTGTTCTCTGTGTACGGCTCTGTCCCCCCCCCCTCCCTCCCTGCAGGTCAGTCCAGTCCACGGGAAGCACCGCGATGGCATCGGGCTGGACGGGGAGATAGTAAACCGCCGCGGACGATCAGCGGGCCGGTGACAGGGCTGGTGACGGCCGCGCGGAGGGAGCGGGGCCCCCGGGAGCCCCAGTCAGCGCAGGAGCGGCTGGCCCCGGAGCCGCTGCCCGGCTCGGCCGGCAGCTCCGCCGAGAGCCTGCCCTTCGCCTCGGACGGCAACCTCACCATCCGGCAGCGGCCCCGGCAGGGCAGAGGCGACGGGGACAGCCTGGCGGACAGGGTCTACTCCCTGCCGCAGGAGGAGCTGTCCCGCATGGACGCCACGGCGACGCTGAAGAGGAGGGTCCGGCCCAAGCACCACCAGGACGGGGTCAAGTTCCAGCTCACCGAGTCGAGCACCGTCAAGCGGCGGCCCAAGAGCAAAGACAAGGACTCCGGGGAGACGCTAGAGGGCCAGCTCTTCGCGCCCTACCAGAACGGCACCAGCACGGTGAAGAGGCGGCCGGTGTCGGAGATGAGCGGCGTGGAGCCGCCCCGTCCCCAGGACAACGGGGACGCGGCCCCCCGCAGGGACAGCGCCGACTTTGGCTCTCACGGCGTCGAGGCGGAACCCCGTAAGCCAATCAAGCCCCCGGTATCCCCCAAACCTGTCCTCGCCCAGCAGATGAAGAAGCAGGGCCCCCCAGCACCCTCCGCTAAGAGAGTGCCCATCCCTGGTCCCGGAGGCCCTGGCGGCCCAGGTACTGATGCCTCGTCTCTTGTTCCGTCATGTTTTGTGTGTCGGGCCTGATGTACATCCATATGGTATAAATCTGGCTGGCAGTGTAGTGTAGTGTAGTGTAGTGTAGTGTAGTGGTTAGGGGGCTGGGCTTGTAACTCAGAGGTTGCAGGTTCAGTTCCCAGGTGGAGCACTGCTGTTGTGCCCTTGAGCAAGGTACTTAACCTGAATTGCTTCAGTAAAATATCCAGCTGTATGAATGGATTGTATGTAAAGAAATGTAAACTGTATAAGAGCGTCTGCCAAATGCCTAAAATGTAAATGTAAATCAATCCGCATTGTTTCATCTGTTCTAATGAGCAGGGATTTCACTTTTCCTCTTCTCCTTATCTTTGCACCTGTCTCTCTTTCTCTGCTGTAGAGGTGAAGCGAGTGCCCCCTCCGGTGTCACCAAAACCCAGTCCCCCTCCCACGGCTCCCAAGCCGGCCAAAGTGCTGCAGTCTATCAGCGTGACCCCTCCCTCCACCCCTACCCCTGGGAAACAGGCTGCCGGGACACCCTCTTCGCTGTCCACCGGCCCCGCCCGGCCCCACACTCCCCCTGCGCAGACCCCCCAGACTCCTGGGACCCCCCTGACGCCCGGCCCCACGCCCCCGCCGGTCAAGCCCCCGCGCTCCTCCATCAGCGGGGTGTCAGTGGACATCACCGGGCCAGTGGAGGCGGCACAGCAGAAGCTGGAGGAGACCAGCGCCTCCTTGGCTGCGGCCCTGCAGGCTGTGGAGGAGAAGATCAAACAGGAGGACGGCCAGAAAGAGTGAGTCCCCCCCCCCCCCCCAAGCATGCGTGGCTCATCCAATCAGATGTCACGCCCTGTAATAGTCTTGGAGCAAAAAACAAGCTCACAAAATTCTGTTTTATTCTCATAAGTCATTTAACTATTCAACCAGTCAACTATTCATTTCTCATAGCTCGCGACTAGTTTATTCTCAGAACTGTTCTCGCACCTGTGAATTAAGCATGACAAACACTTATTAAGTGTAACGCTGACAGAGCGTAGTGGAAGACCCCAGCCTGAGTTTGAATCCCTGTGCCCGTGTCTGCTGCTCCACAGATCGGTGGCCGAGGACAAGAGCACAGTGAGCATCCTGGACGACATCGGCAGCATGTTCGATGACCTGGCCGACCAGCTGGACGCCATGCTGGAGTGAAGAGCACAGTCTGTGCCGCGGCAGCACAACCTCAGGACTCCGCGAGGGCAGAAGGGCACAAACAAACAACCGCAGGACCCCTCCCGCTCCCCTCTGACCTCTCTGCTCCCTCCCTACCCAGATCTTCCCCGTCCAGCTCCTGTCACCTCAATGTCTCCTGAAGCCACTCCCCCTTCCCCCTTCCCTTCCTCCCTATTGGGTTGCACAGTTGACCAGTTCCTCCAATCCCAATCCCCGGAAGAATTACCTCAGGATTGGCCAGAAGAAAATCAAGACACTGAAACAACAAAAAGCAGAGGCAGAGGGTTGGCGAGTGAGTTTTGCAGCAGAAAACTTTACAATCATTTTTTTTCTTGTTACATTGGATTATTCAAGCTATTGTAAAAAAAAAAAAAAGAATAATAATACAGTACAAATTATTACAATACTATGGTATGTGTAAATTGTAAGCATGATGAAAGTTTATATCTTAAAAAGTCCCATAGTGAGAATCATACATTAGTCAGTACAGTGATATACATATATATAAATAAATTATTTTTATTTGACTTTTTGCCAAATAGTATACGTGTGGTTATGAGTCAGCTGTTTGGAAAAGATGACAAAGTATGAATTTCTACTTGACCAAATTGGGACACAAAAAAGAGACATTTTGACATTTTGTGTAATGTGTGAAAGTGGAGTTTTGGTTTCCTGGTGTCCGTGGCAGACCCTTGTATTGTGAGCTTGACGTGGGCTTCCATGTGGCTGCACAACCAGCTACTGTGTACTGGTGCACCCTGAATTCAGGATGTGTAACTTCCAGGTTCTCCCCAATCAGAGAGCTCTCTCTGTACATTCCGTGACCCTGCTCCCTAGCCGCGGGGAACTTACGCAAGCACAGCCCCTAACCCCTGCGGTGCCCATGGGCCTTAATCTGGCCAGTGACCTTCGGGTCTCACGTCTCAGACCACATGACTATGGTTTACAGTGTACACACGCATGCACGCTGTACTGTAGCTCAGTTACAGCAGCAGAACTCCCTAAATTCTCAGTGAAAGGCGGACATGGCAGCCCAGGACAAGCACAAGGACAAGTTCCTTCTTCTTTGTTGTGGAGTCTGAGGAAAGTGGCACAGAGGGCCAAGGGCTCCCCCTGCTGGAGCTATAAGGAGTGGCCCCTGGGCAGGAAGGACTGCTCCAGCTGAACCAGTGCCCAGTGCCAACACCTGCTAGGCAGGCACCATGACAGGTTTCAACATAACTATTTTATAGTGGTATGCTGCTTCTATAATGGCACAAAAAGAAAAACAAACGGCTCATTTTCTTAGTGACAATAGTCATTTTCCTTCATTCAGTGATTGGCATTCCTGCTTGAACTGTGAGACTGGTTGTTCCGGCTCGCGCTGCCATGCTGTGTTTGAATCCGATTTACATGACCGTCCATGGTGGACCTCTGTAGGTGTTGTTTTTTGCGTGCGTATGTGTATGTGTGCCATTTTGTGAGAGTGCTGTGTGCGTCTCGTGCTCATCATATGAATAGCACCTGAAGGCTCGTGAAAAACTGTGGATTTTTTTTATCAGCTGTATTTGAACTACAATGCAAAGTGTTTTAAAGGTGTGTTTTTTTCCTGTCTTCGTACATCAAAGGCACAATTAAGGAGCGTTTGAGAGATGTTTTATACTTCACCAGTGTTAACAGCAATGCAAGTCAGCAGTGATCCCTTGACCCAAGTGGTTGTGAAAAAGTGTGTGTCCAAAAGAAATGATAGTTCTACGATACAGGAGCTAAAAGCTTGTGCATCTATATTTTTATTTTGATGTTGACAGTGCAGTAGGTTTGATATGTGCTCGTCATTGTCTTGTCCGCGCCGACATCTTCCATCACCAGCAAAGTGACTGATGCTCGATGTTCAAATCACAACAGACTTCTAGACCGAATAGAAAGAGGTGCTAACCCATTTCATGACCCACTCCATCCCCTGTGGCCTCTGTCAAGATGGGGTAACTCTGTTCTTGTCATTTTATGCCTTTGTCACTGACCTACATGTTTTTGTTGCAGTTGTGCAGTCGGTGTAGTTACTGGATGGATGCAAATGTACAGAGACCTATCACGCCGTACTGGTGCGTGATAGGTCAAGAGGCTTTTCCTTTGGGTGCCCATGAATCAAACGTTGACTGCAGAATAGAACATCACTGCCCCATTGAAAGCAGTTTATTTCCCATTTTAACAGTGATGTACTGTAGCCTCAAATTTCCCTCATTGCGAAGGATTCGGCATTGAGGGATAGGACTGCAGCATTTATTTATGGGGGTTAAGAATATTCTGATACCGAAGGGGCTGTAAACATGGCCAGTGATGACTTGTAGCATGAGATGAGCACACACTGCCTGGCCGCTGCAGCGCAGGTCTCCAGGAGGCATTTTAATAGAAGGGGAGAGTTATACCCCACGATCACCGCTCCATCTCGTCAATAACACCTTGAGCCCAGCTGCTTTCGTTCATAATTGTCATAACCGTCCAAGCTGTCTGCTGCCTACCCGTTTTCTCACCTCCGTCTTTCGCTGTCAGAATCCTTGCAGATACTGTATCCCCATTATTGCTGTTACCGTCTTGATCGCCGCCCTGTTGCCATGACAATCTCTGTGATGATTCTGAGCACTGCCGCTATATCCAAGACATGTGGCTCCCTCCAATGGGGTGTAGTTACACTGAGGCCCCAAGAGACTTGCAAACTTGGAGACAGATTTCAAAATCGAGAATATTTAGCAGTTACGTATTTCATACAGTATTTTTGTTAAAATGCATATCTTGATTTTCTTACCTCGATGAAACTGTCAACAGAAGGCACAGACCATTTGGAAATGCTCTTTGCTTTTTCTTCTATCTTGAGCTATGAAAATATTTAATATGACTAACTTATTATAAATATCTAAAAAATAAATTAATCATGGAATATTTAATGGCATTTCATCTGGAAAGGCATTAATTTATTTAAACTGAATCACAGAAATATGAATTGCAATTTTTATATGCCGTACATCCCCAAAAGTAAGACTATTGTAAAATATAATTTTCTATTCTTTATGATAGCTTATTTTGCAATGTATGTTCAGCTATAACATGGTAATTTTATGAATATTCATTTCATTAATTTTATTTTATGTAATAACATTTTTTTTTACACGTGCCTTGCTTTGTATTTACTTTTAGAGGAGTTCTGGGCATTCCATAACAGTACAAAAACAATTGTACAACAGTTCTGTATAAAATCATTTTGATCTGTTACCGAGTTTCCAAGAATGCCTGTAACTGTGATTGCAAAATGAACTTTTCCTGTCGCTCTGTTGACCATTCAAGTACAATAGTGTGGTCTTCTGGCCTTGCACTATGTTATGGAAGCACAGGGGACTGCTCTTCCCATGACTGCTTGTCGAGTTCCTCCATTGTGCAAAAGCTATGCATCCCTCTGTCACTGCCCAGTGCTTAGATCTCCTGTTTGTTTAGCTGGATGTTTTAGCGGTGATGTAAGATCTTTTGTCCCTTTTCTAAACATGTTTTTCCATTTTATGTTTTTTTTGTTTTGTTATAATTGTTTTGTTATATAGTATGCATTCATTTCCTGGAAAGAAAAGGCATAGAAAATAGAATCTTACAAATTATTTAAAGAAAATTAAATATATTAAGGAGCAAGGTACTGGCTTCTTTAAAATTAAAATAAAAAAGAATAAAAAAGAAGTTTTATTTTTATTCTCTGCGTACACAAAAAAAAAAAAATGATTAGGGAGAACTCCATATAAGCAGGCGGTATATTGTGTTGACATTCTGCCATTGACTTGTATGATACCTGCTGTGACTGGCAATGGGACAGTGCTGTTGACTGCATCAACAGCCATCTGCTCTAAATAAATGTTATATACGAATACAACACCGTCTCGTGCTTCTATGTGTGTTTTATTACATACGGATAATATTTTCACCACCTTGAGAATCAAAGGATTTAGTGGTGAATGCCAATGCCACACTGGATGCACAATGTAACAATAGTGCCGGATTGACTGGATGACTCTGGGAAGTGGGCCAAGAAGTATTTTTCTTTCAAAATGCTTTGGTTTTTTTCTGTCCGGTCACATTTGCATTTCACCACACATTGACGGTCATGTCATGGTCATTAAAGGCACACCGACACCCTCTTGTGGTCATCATAAATTATAACAAAGTCAGTCCACTCTTTTTGCTTTCAACGTACGAAACATTTTCACTTTGATGGAATGCATAATTTACAGTTTTTAACATTGAAAAAACCCCACAAAAAAAACAGAATTCAGCATTGTTCAATTAGACACTACTTTCTGCTGACAAGTGACCCAAATTGCAGGGGCGAAAAACACTAAAGAAATCAGCCAAAGCTACCAAAGTGTACACTGCTTTAATGGTAAAATCAAGCTTAACATAATGTATACAAGTGAGCATGGATATCACTGCTGTGGGAAAATAGTTCAGTCCTCTCCCACAACCCCCCCCTCCCCAAAATCCCACCCAAATCGTACCTTTTAACATCTTCTCGCCACAGACCTAGAGCAAAAGCCTGAAATTAATCATGCGGTTGATCGTCGCACCATTGGCACTGCAACTACACACTGCAGCGTACCCTCACAAAAGAGTTCTGTTGATCTCGAGCTCGATCAAGGGCCAAGTCGATCACAACTTCTTCATTGACTACTTTTAATGCACGCCTAAGGAGTTAATTCGTCACTATGGTGATTGACTTTTAGGGGCCGTCCGTGAGCAGAAAGCCGTTAATTTAAAATCTAATGAACGTTAAGCTCTGCTCTGCGATGACCAGGGCAGGCTGAGTGGCACTGCCAGCTTTCTGCCCAGAAGGCCCAGCCTACAGTAGAAAAAAATAACCAATTGAACCTTTTGTAAGGAAACACTGCATGAAGCTTACAATGGGGTTAAAAATATAGTTTACATGACTATTTTACACATATTATAAAAAAAGGCCTATCTAAAATAGACAGCAGCACTTTAAAGTTTAAAAATGCTTCAGCAATCACGTTAAAGCAGCGTTTTTTTTTTTCGCAGGTTCACTAAACCAAGAAGGTGAAATGGGCACAAGACACTTTTTTTTCCTCCACAGTGGCAGTTCATGTGCGACTATCGTGTGCATAAATCTGAGCTCGTCTTCCTTCTGTCATTCGAACGACTGCCGTGGGGAAAAGGTGATGCGACTTCTTTTCGCCTGGAAAGCATAAAAAGTCGAGCACTTGACTTGAAAAAACGGACCGGAGTCACAGTTCTGCTGCAGGGGTGAGACGATAAATCTGGTCACCGTGGAAGAGCGCTGCCCGCCAATACTGCCCCTCCCCCACCATAGCAGGAGATTACCTGCCAACTAACTGCAAAGCAGGATATCCCGGTACACGAAGTCCTCCTAACTACAGAGAAGGGCTAGATTGTTTCCTTGTTCTGGCAAAAATTCAGGAACTGTTGTCTGTGGGGGGGGCTTCTGACCTCAAAGCACAGAACAAAGCATTAACAAAACCGGTTCAGCACTTTGTTTTCTTGGATTTGAGTGTGTACAAGCGTACAGTTTCTTCTTCCTTTTTTCAACCAGTTTTGGACAGCCCCCCTGAACCCTGACAATACAGCGTCTTCATATTCCTCCGGACCTCTCAGCTTGAAGGGGCAGGGGGTTGGCTTTAGCAGGGCCAGAGGCACCCACTCAGATGTGGGCGTGTCACTGGATGGGGGTGGAGTCTTCCATGAGGCTGGAGGCGGTGCCAGTGCTGCTCATACGCATGCTCAAATAAGGCAGATATTTCAGTCTTTGCAGCTCTCTGTACCCAGTCTACATATAGTTCAGAGGGCATGAGCTTCCGTAGGGCCCAATCGTCATGGCACTCATAGTGGGAGGGAGAGGCAGCCTGTGTCCAAGGTGGTGCCAGTGTGAAAGGCTCCAGTGGGATCCAGTACCTCCCACTGACTCTCTACAGTTGCATTTAAAAAACAATTGCCACCGTGGTGACGTATAGAATCACAATTCAATCAACCAAGCAAATAATTAAATCTTGTTTCGTTTCTTTTTTTTCTTCTTCTTCTTCAAATGAGGCAACCTTTTCAAGCTTGGCGTTGTCAATTCGTTTATCATCATTACCATAACTGTAATAATAAGCAGTCTGAGATTAAACCGTGTGCTGTCGTCTGACGTTTCCTGACTGCACCCTGGCAAGGGGGAGCAGACCGTCATCTTAGCAGGTCCACACCTGAGAGACAGATGGTAGGAAAGAGCTGTGACGACACTGAGCAGAAAATATCACACTTGACAAAAACGTGCCACAAACTGAACTCACTAACTAGAGGAAACTGCTAACCATTTTTAAAAGTGATATTCATTGGCAGGTTCTATACGATGGCTACGTTTCGTACTGTACATTTGACTTTACACAGAAGGAAGGGAAATTACGTTAAGACGCATAGAATCGCGTGAAGAGAGAATGCGGGAGGAGCTAGGAACTGCACAAAACACGGCAGCGAGGAATGAGGACGCACCTTGACCGTGCTGTCCACAGCCCCGGAGAAGAGGCGCCCTCGAGAGACAGCGAGTGCCGTGACGCTACCCTGATGTCGCAGCAGGGTCTGGGTGCAGATCATGTTGTCCATACTCCACACCTGCAGCAGGGAGACCGGGGTCAGTAAAGAGCCACGCTCGTGAGACTTTCAGTCATCCCGGACAAACCCCCTCCGGTCCCCCAGGGTAACCCACTCACCCACCCACCGGGAAGCCCACACGGACGGGCCTAAGCAGAGTCCTTACCCTAAGCGAGCGGTCATATGAGGCACTAAACACTTTGGTCTGGTCGGGCGTGGAGATGACGGCCAGGGCGTACACCGTACCCACGTGGCCCGTCAGCGTTCGCACCTGCTCCTTGGACTCAATGTCCCACACCTGCCATACACAAACAAAGACGTTCACATCAGACAGCGCCGCCGGCGTCAGTGTGTCAAGTGCAACCTTGCAGGCAACCCTCTGCTCCGTTGGTGGATTTCTTTACAGTAGCTCATTACCAACGTCGAGAAGCCGCAGCGTATTAGGGTTCTTACATGAATGAGGTTCTCGTAAGTGCCACAGACAATGTGGTGGTTGGTAACAGCGATGGAGTACACACTGCCACCAGAGGTCTGAAGAACGTGAACACACTCCAGAGAGCGGATATCCCAGATCTGAGAGAACAAGAAAGAAACATGATTAGGAACGATACATTCTTATTGCTATTGCGATCTCTTTTGTGCAAACAAGTCATCCATTATGTCAATGAAGGCCTTGCAAATGTATGTCTGCACTCTCGCTAAGGAGAGCCTTCAGTCAAAAAAGATTTCAAAAAGCATCCAAGTATCTGTATCTCAGATGGGCATAAGAAAATATGCAAAATGCAAAAAGATATCTTGATTGGGCCAAGACAGAGCTACAAAATGTATAAAAATCAAGCAATGAAACATTTCACGAGAAGGGGGCCATCCCTACTTATCAGCTGTGGAAAAACTGAGAAACTCCACAGCTGGAAGTCATCGGCCACATCTCCATGGCAACGGTCTACTGTTTAGGATATCTGGAGGCCTGCGCCACCGTCACAAAGACTCGGCTCCACCCCCAAACAGCCCACGCACATACAGAGGAGGGGAGAGGCTAGAATAGAAATTCACAAACAGGAGGATGATGCAAACCTGTGAAACTGACCCTACTCTGTTCCCTCTCTCCCATTCGCTCTCTCTCTCTCTCTCGCTCTGTGTAGCAGGAGAGCGGATGAAAGCACCACAGAGCTGCGTGCTGAAACAGCGTCTGGTTCCTGTCTAGTGTCCCTAGGGCTTCAATTAGACAAACTTACAATGACAAGAGGTTTTAGCTGTTGTGGTTTCTATCCATGCTATATAAAGGGTTCCCAGCTATTAATACAATATATTCGCAAAAGCCTTTTATTCTTTCATTGGCACCTACGTTTTCACTCTAAAAAATGTGGAAAAAAGCCTTGTGAAGATTGTATATTTACCAATGTTTGGTATAATTTAGTTGGTTTAATTTGAAATACTTCATGCTTAGATTAAATTTAAAACTCAAAATATATTTTAACATACATAATATACAGGTAACTGCCAAAATAAAGGAAACATTTGAGTAAATTAAGGGTTTTTGCAGCTCTGTTATGGTGTGGGGAGCATTTTCCTGCCATGACTTAGGTCCACTCAACCCCTTAGAGGGCAAGGTCAACACCAATAAATAAAAAGCCATTCTGAGTGATCATCCTTCATCCTATGTTAAAGCATTTCTCTTCTGGTGGGAGTGGTCTCTTCCAGGATGAGTGGTCACAGGGCATGAAAACAATGTAAACCATATGCCTAAATGCCTAAAATGACTCAAATGTAATGGCCGTCTCAGCCACCAGATCTCAACTCAATTGAACACTTATGTGTTTTCCACCACCATCAACAACAAAACACCACATGATGGAATTTCTCGTGCAAGAATGGCATTGCATCCCTCCAACAGAGTTAGACACTTATAGAACCTATGCCATGGCGAAATGAATCTATTCTGGCAGCTCGTGGTGACCCAGCACCCTATCAAGACACTCTATGTCAGTGTTTCCTATATTTTGGCAGTTACCTGTACATAATAAACTGCTTTGAGAGGGGCCAGGGGAATGCTTCCAGAACTGTGTGATCAACCACCCTGAAGGCCTGAGCCCTGACCTTGATGGTCTGGTAAGAGCCGCTGTACAGGTGGTTCTGCGACGCAACCAGCGCCCGGACCCAGTGGTTCAGTCCCGTCAGCTCCTTCTTCAGCTTGAGCTCGGTGCCCACGATGTCCCACACCTGTAACGGCACAAACCCAAACCGTCACCGAACCGCACTGGTACTTTCACCCCTCTGACTGAATGAATGCAGTCGTACTTTACTCCTGCATGGGAAGTGCTCCCGTTGCCAAGGTTTCTGACATTTAAGGGGGGGGAAAGGGAGAATGCAAGCAGAGGAAAGTCCCTGAAAAGGGTGAGCTCATACTGTGCTCATACCGCCCCTCCCCCAGCTGTTACCGGCAGCATGAAGTCAGCGTGACTGCGCCGTGTGAAAGAGGCTGCCGCTACACTCTCCTAGCAGGCACTCTACGCCAAGGTACAACCTTGGCTGCTTGAGGAAATCAAGCTACCTGTGTCAAGCCTCAAATCACACACCAGTCTTGAGAGCCTGTGCTCCAGTCCTGGAGTCCGGCCAGCCACAGCCCTGTCGGACAGGCTCAACGCAGAAACAGCTGCTTTAGGTTAAGGCTGTTATCGCTAATAAAACTCACACTTGGCAAAATTAAGGTAAAAAAATGTAATATCTCATTTTAATTATTTTTTTATAAGCTGACTTCTATAATACATTCTGTCTCGACAGAGAGAGCCACTCAGTCAACGTTGACTCACAAGAGTGGAAAAATGTGCCTTTTGATTGCCAACCCACACAAAAGCTAATAAGACATTTTACTAGGTTGTTAACTGCACCTTACCCTTCGCTGTCAAAGACGAGCAAAGCACCCTGTGCACAACAGTAGATACTTTGAGTGCATGACGAGTGGCCCTGACCTTAATGGCTTTGAGGGAGCCGCTGAAGAGCATGTTGTGCGAGGACACCAGGGTGCAGACGGGGTTGTCGTGGGCCCGGATAGTGTTGACTTTCTGTAATGTCTGAATATCCCACACCTGCACACGGAAAGCACAGAGACGCACATCAGGGACATTCGACGGCACTGGAGCACTACAAGAGACCCTCCGCTTACAGCCTAAGTCTAAGACACTTACGATGATCGTGCAGTCTGCTGAGCCACTGTACAGCTTGTTCCTGGAAGGGCACAGAGAAACAGGGCCCATAAGCTACAAAAGACCCTTGGAGCCAAGTAGACCTTCTGTCGCCGTGATTGGCTCTCGGCGAGCTTACCCCTGAATGCACAGCGCCAGCACAATGCCGTCGTGGCCCTCCAAAGTCTTCTGGCACTTGTAGGTGGTGCAAGTGTCCCAGACCTAAAAACAGGGTAAATGGATGAAAGCAGGACACCGAAAACAGGAAGAAAAGCGAAGGGGGATGGGAGAGCTATGCAGAAAAGGCCCAGTCTTGTAGAAGCCTGTGAGCTCAGGTACCTTGATGGTTTTGTCCGAGGAGCCGCTGAAGAGCAGGTCGCCGGTGGAGTAGACGCACAGACACCACACTGGCCCCTGGTGACCCACAAAAGTGCCCTTGCACTTAAATATCTGTTGGGGGTCATAGGCTGCAAAAGATGGGGGACACCAGAGCGTCAGAATTGGCACGCCGGGGCACGGTAAAGGAGAAAGACTGAACAACGGGGACACTCACATCCCAGGATCCCCATGTTGAGCCTGGCGTTGATGTGAGACAGCTCATCCTGCAGCCAGAACAGAGAGGGGGGGAGGAAGCAGAAAACAGAAACGATGCATTAAAGCCTGACTTTTGTGGGCGTTGGGGACTCTGGCTATAAGGGCATGGGCACGCTTACGTTGAGCATTGAGGCGTCTCTACGGAACTCCATCAAGTCCTCGCTCAGCTTGCTCTGGTTCTCATCCAGAACATCTGCCAGGCAGACACAGCATCAGCACCAGCAGCGTAAATCAGAACGGTGGTATCCAATGGTAACAAAATCAACTGCTGATTATAACAGCTCATTTATGGGGTTTATGTTATATCTGAATGACCATGGCACAAACACAAACACTCTCAATTCCCTGTAAAGTCCTAGGTTACAAACTCGAAAAACATTTCCTTGCTACAGAATTGTCTGGCTGTAATGCCAGCGGTCATGGGGTCCATGCAGACTACCGCCTCCCTCACCGAACTTCAGCTCCAAGTTCTTCTCCAGCTGGTCCAGTTTCTCGGACAGTTTGCCCAGCATTGAGCGCAGGAAGGCGATGTCCTGGTCTTTCTGCGCCAGCGTCACCTGCATCTCGTGGAAGCGGTCGTCCGTCTGCTGCAGGAACTCCTTCAGCCCCTCGAACTTGCACACCTCCAGGTGGGTCTCGTACGTGTCCTGGTTCCCGATGAAGGTGCACCTGGCAGAGAGGAGGAGAGATCAGCGTTCACCCACAGCCCTGTGGGCACCGTGATTTGAGGTGAAGCTGACTGCTAATTCAAAGAGGCGGGGGGTTGAGTTACCCGTATTTTGAGTGGGGGCATTTGATGTGCTCGCACTCCTTCAGGTGAGCTTCCAAGTTCATGGTGAGCAGGGGGGGACAGCTCGGGTTGTTGGGGCAACGCACTGGCCGGTAGTCACAGCTTACTTCGTGTTCTCTGTGGAGGGACGAGGGACGAGGGGGGGAACCAACAAAAGGCTCATTTATCCCTCATCTCAACTCATTAAACAAATTCCAGGACGACTCCAAAAATGCTGCCCTTGGAGACTTCTAAATATTTCCAGGAAGACTAAAAAGGTGGCTGCGCTCGTTAGCCGCTAATGTATTGTCGATAACACAAACAAAGTCGTTGCATAACAGGAGGACAAGTGAAGGCTCTCACTTCCTGGCGCTGAGTTTGATGGTAAAGGGGCAGCCCAGCGGGTCCACCTCGAAGGCGCTGGGCTTGCCGGAGGCGGCTGGCTGGCAGCCGTACTTGCAGTGGATGAAGAGCTCGCCGATCTGCTCTGCCACGGCGATGTTATTCACCACCACCGTGAGCTTGGCATTGTCCACCGGGCACTTCTCTACAGGGACAAACAGGACCAGAGCACTCACACTGAGCTCAAGGCTGGTAAACACAGGGGGGGCCAGGGAGGGGAGGCATGCTCATAAAACATACACAGAATAGGGAGTTCCAGACGGAGCCAGAGATCAGTGAGGCCCAGAAGAGGGGATGACTCTAAACTCAGCCTGTATGAGCACGAGCTGAGCTGCATTGACACTGCTACTTTTCTTCCTCATTATGAGAAAACGGGCGGCAGTGTAGTGTAATGGTTCGGGAACTGGGCTTGTAACTCAGAGGTTGCTGGTTCAATTCCCAGGTGGAGCACTGCTATACATGCCCACCCTTGAGCAAGGTACTTAACCTGAATTGCTTTAGTAAAAATATCCAGCTGTATAAATGGATTGTATGTAAAGAAATGTCAATTGTGTAAGTCGCTCTGGATAAGAGTGTCTGCTAAATGCCTAAAATGTACATGTAAAATGTAGAAAACAAGAGAGAGCAGGTAGAGCTAAACCAAATAACGTAACTGTGGCCAAATCCCCCTACCTGAGGTCAAGGCGCATCGTCTGCAGAAGGTGTGCTGGGGGAGAAGGAAGACGGTTAGAAGGTTTTCAGAACGAGGCAGTCAGTGTGTGACAGCAAGAAAATGTCCTGTGCATAGTAGAGCGCTGTCTATGAGCGGTCACTGCTCTGAGAGACACACACACATAGCGCTGCGCTCGGTGCTACCTCCCCGTTGCTCTACAGGCCTGCACTGAAAGCTGAGAGCGCTTCCCAAGCACGAGAGACACCAGCCACATAGTACCATTTAAACTGGGGACTTTCCACTATTAAAGAATAACTTCAATGCTTCAGTGCTCAAGGAAAGCGGTTAATCGGGCATACAGGAGGCAACGGACAAGAAATCAATATGTTACAAAAATAAAAAATCCGTCCTCATTCTTTTTTACAATGAGCTCAGGATGCTACAGAGGAATAGGGAACTGAACCGAGATGACTGTATAGAGGGATGGGAAGACTGTAGTGCTAAGATGGGGGTGATGGAGACTGTAGTGCTAATGTGGGAGTCATGTAGATTCTAGTGCTACGATGTGATGTGAGAGCAGCAATGTGGACTCACCCCGCAGGTGGTGATGACAGGGTCCTTGAACACGCTGCAGCAGAGCTGGCAGCACAACTTGACTGAGGGCTGCTCCGCAAATACCTGAGACTCCTGGGAGACAGAGAGGCATCAGGACCCCGCGTTCACATCGGCGCAACACCGTGCACTGTACTGCACAGGGACATCCTGTTCCATTTTTAAATGCTGACGGACACATTAAAACCGTGGAGCTGTCGGAATGGTAGAGCGGTGCATCGCTTCACAGACGCACAATAGCATTCATCCTATTATTAGGTTTTATTATCTCTTTGCCACGAGAATCCGCTCGGAACCTCCAGTTGCAATATTTCTATATTTTACTTGGAAAATATATAGCTATAGTAAATGTCCCCCCTTTAAATTAAAAAGGATAAAGTGTCCTCCCTGAACTCAACATCCGAGAGACTCAAAGGTGACAGAGGTCCATGGGATGTGAGCGGAGAGGGGTGGGGTGAGGACTCACCGTGTCCTCCTCCTCCTCGTGCAGGGAGAAGGTGGAGCGCAGGGACATGTTGGACTCAGAGTGCAGGGAGCGCACGGAGATGGCCGAGTCGGAGCGGCGCGGGGTGCTGATGGGGGGCTGGAGGGAGGAGGGAGACAGAGGAGGGCCTGGGCGTCAGTGCACGCGGAACCCAGTCCTGAACCAGGGGACCCACAGGGTACAGTATGCTGGATGTGTGAAGCTTGTTTCTTTTTTTCCCCTCTTTATTCCTCCAACAAACAAAACTGAACAGGTTACTATTGAATTTATGTGCCAAAAGCTTGAAAATTTTGCTGAAACCAGCTTTCGGATTTAACTTATTAACACTAACTGAAATCCGTTTTTGAAAAGATGCCTTCATGTGCCTTTTTATTCACAGAAACACAATCTCAACAGCATATCCATTAAACCACACTTAATTACCTGACCAGGCAAATGTTAATAAACAGAAAACCCAAACCCCAAAAATGAATGAAAAGGATTTCTCATGAAGAGTGGTATAGATGGTGGATACCCAAGACCAGGACTGGTACTGTATGGTAGTTAAGAAACTGGACATCTGACAAAAGAGTGGCTTGAGCTGAATAGGTTCAATATGTATCCAGATGTACAAATAGTAAGAATGTATGTATGCAGCATGTAAGCTCCTGTATTTAAGTCAATCTAGATGAGGGTTTGTAATGTCATTATACATTTCAAGTCATGTAATTCTTAGGTCGCGTCCACATGTTGAGGACTTTTCTTGCCCACAGACATAAATAAAACATGTTATGATATTTCTTCCACTATACATGTCAAAATATTTCTAGAAATTCCAGGGCTTTGAAGTAAACATCAATACCATTCACCAATGAATATACAAGCGCACAATTATACAGCACAGAGCTAAAATACATCTTCAAATTAGTATTCCTCAATTTAGTTTTCCAGAAATATAACGCGTTTGTTTAACAGGTGAGCAACCATTAGAGAAATACCCTTTCTTCAGGATTAGTAATGCTTGGTCCATAATAATATAATAATAATATCACTATGCTGACATTTAGCAGAAGACACAATATGGATTTCATTGCCAAACTGGACATATTTCTTCAAAGAAAATTATGTAATTTCAAGTTGAAGTAATCCAACATTTCATAAAGAGAGCAAGGCCTCTATGCAATCAGAGAGGAAGGCAATGATAGTAAATAAAAGATATGGCCACAAGCAGTCTTTAGACCAGAGTAAAATATCAAACTACCACTCTGTAAACAACGGCAAAAAACATCCGAAATTCCCAAGCAACCAAGGCCCCGTATTCATAAACAGAATTTAAATAACACTATCAACAAACAGATGTGGAACCTGCAATCCTACTGAGCAAATACAACCGGCTCAGCCTCTTGAGAAACATTCTCAGTCTTTCTCAATCAAGTCATATCCTCCCTTACAGTCATTCAGAAAATGAGACTAACCTCTACCAATCCAGTTTACCAATTTTCAGAGTGCCTAAAAATGTTACAAAGAATTAACAATTGCCCTCAAAAATTATCTGTTTAAGTCCGGGAAATACTTTCCTCTTCTTCCAGTCCAGAAGTGATTACAAACATCATTACAAATCACAATGAAAGTGCAAATTCTGGGTGACGATTTCTAACGCAATCATCAAAAAGTTCACTTCACAGGCAGAACACTGATTAACAAACAGAAATACTTACTGGTCAAGCATCCACAACCATTCAAGAGATGTTATCGACCCCACGCCACGCTCAAATAGTGAATAGGACAGGCAGATCCTGCTGTGCGAGGTCAAATGTCCACTTTGGAGAAGGATCAACTCAAACTCAAACTCTTTTTCTCTAGATCTGCAGCAGCTTGGCCCCTTCGCGGTCGTCACCGAGGAGTCATCGGGGATGGGGCAACACTTACAGGGTGCTGTTTCTGGTTTCCCTTTCACACTTCACTCTCCTGTCCCCCTTAAATACTCTGGACGCTCTCCATAAGAACTGTTCGATCTCTCTGGGGCACTTCAGTCCTGCTCAGTCTATTCTGTGCTCATAGCCACTTGTTGTTCCACCACTGCTCACTTCCACTGCCAACTTCACTGCACAAACCGGGAGGGGGGAGTGTGTGTGGGGGGGCTTCCTGCTATTCAATTAGAGCCGAATGTTGCCGCATGATTTCCTGTGCTCTCTCTGCGAGTGTGTGCGTGTGTGTGTGTGTCTGTGTGTGTGTGTGTGTGCCTTTGTGTGTGGTGTACGGCAAATGTGGGATGAAGAAACAATCTAGGAATACTAATAGCACAAAGCCAGATCTTGATTAGGGCTAAAATAAACAGGTTAGCTTACTGCACTTAAGAATGTAGCCAGGTCTCTGCAAAAACCAAGGAAGACCAGGCACAGTATTGTGATTCATCAGCAAAACAGATAGAGAGCAACGGAAATGGATGGTGGACAAAGCCAGATGGACAAAGACAGAACACAGAACACAGACATGACTGCTGTATTCAAATTTGAACATTTAAGACAAGTACTGATTTTACAGCTTAAAATGTTACGCAAAAAGCATTATTAATAGCACCTAAAGTAGCACATATGTCAATTGAACAGACAAAAACCACTAACACTGTCATTAAAATGGCCAGTCTGCATAACAACCTGATTTTATTCACATCAATGTGCCTAGACAGGTAGATGTCTCTAAACATATGATATGATAGTTCGCAGAATTTGGGGCATGGAGTGGTGAGTGCTTTATGAATACGCCTATTTGGGATGATTTGGAAAGTGGGCACAAGAGGTGATAGTTACCATGCTGTCATCCTCGTCTCGTGGAGAATAAGTCATAGTGCTGGAGGAGGATGGTGTCCGACGGTGTTGCTTGTAACTGCTGGATGCATCTGCTGGAATCGGAGAGCCAAGATCCATTAGCATTTAATTGAAGTCTGGAATACACTATACTGACATTTTGTAGTGGCACTCAAACGCTCAAATCTGACTAATTTTTCTGAGAACTGCTTAGTCATTTCCCCACAAATTCAACTGTATCCAAGGCAGTAAAGAAGGATGTGGTCACACAGACTCACCTTTAGCAACAGTGGCGACTGTCGAGTATGTCGATCCAAAAGTAGTCTCCATTCTGGTCTATTCCAAAGAAAAACAGGATTTAAGTACCAAATGTAGGCCCTGTGCCACAAAGATGCTGAGCAACTGGTTCAATTCAAAGCGATTTAGATGAGCTCTCATGTTCAACTCTGAACCATACGGATTTCACGAGGCAGCACATGCCATTATATGTAACCACTCCTTCCAACAAAGCAATTTTTGCCACCCTGACGACACGACTGCCTTGCTTTCACTCTATTCCGCTCGATCTCTCCCCCCAGATTAGAAATGCTCCTTGCCACTGGCCCACTCTCACCCCAGTGCTGTCTGCTGAGGGAATGTTGGTGGGCACTGTTGCTCCTCCTGAGAAACGGTTGTAGCGCAGAGTCTTACTGGAGCTCATAATCCACCACAGCCGCCCAGAACCTGATAGCTGTAGCCTGGGTAGGGCAAACACTTGGTCAGCCCCACTGGTCAAGCTCTCAAACATTCCATGACCTGATCTGCTTTGCAGTACAGTCACCCAATATGTCAATTCCTGGGCCAGATGACCAAGACACCCATTGCCTAAAACTTGTATACTTAATTAGAGGATACAATATTACAAAACCACATTTTGAAGAACATATTTGGTTGGAAAAAAACCCTGACAATAATAGTAAATATAGCTAGCTACAGGTAACTGCCAAAATAAAGAAAGCACCAATATAAAATGTCTTAATAGAGCATTGGAACACCCCGAGCTACCAGAACAAAACATTTTACCTGAATATATTCCATCATTTGTTGTTTTGTTGATGGTGAAAACACTATCTCAGGTGGCGAGTTGAGATCTGGTGACTGAGATGGCCATGGCATATGGTTTACATCATTTTCATGCTCATCAAAACATTCAGTGACCATTGACATTTACCTTGCCCTCCAAGGGGTTGAGTGGACATAAACAATTCCACAAAAATGCACCCCACACCATAAGAGCCACTTTCACCATGGGAAACAAGTACTGTAGGTTTCTTTTGGTGTGCGCCACACATGCATATGCACAGGATGAAGTATGACTGTTCCGACCATATTACCTTTTCCACTGTTTGGTAGACTACTGCCTGTTTTTGCACCACTTTAAATGCAAACATGCTTTTTAGGTGCAATACAGGGTTATGCACTTCAACCAGACCACAGTATCCCTCTCTGAAGGTTGACAGACAAACTAATGCATGGACATCATGGTCCACGGGTATGCGAATCAACCACAGCTGTCCCTAGTTGATGTCTCTCCCTCAAACGTCCATGCCAACATCACCTTAGCCACTGTTCCTTGTGAAACATCAGTAAGTTGGACAGTCTTCATCACTGAAGCTCTTGCTGAACGTGCCCCAACAATCACCCCTCTTTTGAAGTCACTGATACCTTGTCTTCTAGCCATGGCAGCAAAACTAATGGGGAACTGGGCCTGCCCAGCATTTTGATATATGCCCATAAGCATGATGGAATGGTATTTGCCTAATTAACTCAGGAACTACACTTGTGTGGAAGCACCTGCTTTTAATACACTTTGCATCCCTCATTTACCTTTATTTTGGCAGTTATCTGTACATATATAATTTCCTATATCTTTCTAAGCTTTATTAAAAACCATGAACTCACGAGTTAAGTGGCTCATACAGCCCCTGTATCAGCGAAACTTCCCCAGAAAATGTGCGGCCACAGGAGCGACATTATGCGAGACCCAGATCAGACAGCATTTCAGATAGGATACTTTTGCAGGTTTATTATGGATAAGAGACGGTCTAGCTTACTTATTTGGCGACATTCGAAAATATATATTATATGCAATATATGCATTGATATTACAACATTTTATATGACCCAACTGTATAATGTATTAGCCTATTTTTCGATAGTGTTAACATCCACACCTCCAATCTCGAAGCTGTGACTAGTTTGAGCTATATCACCTAGCACTCAATATATTAACACAGCTAGCTAACGTTAGCTAACGTTAGCTAACATACAAGCGACCACCATCTAATGCAGCAAGCTATTACAAAAAGAACAGAAAAACAAATCTAACACTACAGAATGCGCAGTAAACCCATTTCAAAGTTGCTGTCTTGTAAAAGTAACAGCTACCTAGCTACCTGTTGCAATACATGATGGTAATGTAACGTTATAAACGTAATAATCTGGCTGCAATAGGACTTTGACTTCCTACAGCTAACGTTAGCTATGGAGAGGAGATAGTAAACTGTATATAGCGAACTAACAATAAAAATGGTACTACAAGCTGGCTGCTAGCAATAGATTTTGCTAGCTGGCTACCTAGAATGGTTAGCTAGCCAACTAAAGTTAACGTTCTCGAAGTACCGACCGAATTGGTAAAATCAGAGTAACGTTGTGTGAGTTTAACATGTTCTACTGTGCTTGGAGCCTTAGTGTAAACAGACAAGCAAATGAGTAGCCAGGCCAAGCCCACTCCCAAAAAACCGTGATACAGTCACAACCTGCTATTTGCTAGTTAACTGTTAACTACAATAACCAATACTGATGTCATCCTTCATTACATTGACAATAAACACGTATTCCAGTAAATCGCGGGGGTGGATTGGTGGGGTTCATGACTGCAACTCGAAAACTAATCAGGGTTGATTAGATATCCAACGTTAACTAGCAGTTAAATGTCCTAATGTAAGGTAATTTAGCTAGCTAACTAGCGATCATGATTTTGATAAGTAGATAACGTTACGTCATTCTTAGTTAGCGTTATACGCTAGGTAGTTAGCTAACGTTAGCCAACTACACGCGTAGCTTGAAACTAGCTCTAAACAGCTAACTTTAGCAAGCTAGCTAAACATTGGCTTCTAGATAGTTATTCGTTGAAAGAATGCTGGCGCGCCAATCATACATTGGGGAAAAAGCTAGCGCTAAGGGTAGACGAGACGATCTGATGCCCACAGTCAGACCTTATTCGTTTTAGTTAACTGGACAGCTAATATGGTAATTGTGTATTTTGTTTATTGACCTATCTGGCTACCCATTTGTTTCTACAATGAAACTCTGGGTTCTGCAAACGATAGTAGCAAGCCAGCTAGCAGACTGCTACAGCTGGTTAGCTAGCTAGCGTTAGTTATTACAGCAAAGTAAGACATTTTATGCTATAAAATGTGCTAGCAAATTAGCTAGTCACGTAGCTATGTGGTTGGTTACATAAAAGGCGTTTAAGCCATCATCTGACATCTGACTAGAGACAAAATATATGGTTTCGGTTTACAAGCTAACGATCTAGCACTGGCTATTTAGCAAGCTACATTACATTCGACTGATAACATGAATCGTAGCTAGCTAGATAGCATGCTAGTAACGTGTCTGGCTTTTTTGCTTCTTCTGCTTCTTGTTTGTTCGCACGCTTAGCCATCGCTTGCAAGCTAGACTGGAATACAGCAAGGGCAAATATTGATCAAGTCGTTTACCATTAACTATGACATACCATCACCTAAATGCTGTTGCAATATAAATCTGACTGTTTACACTGTGTTTGTGATATTTAAATAACTGTAAAATATCTTACCAGCGACGACACACTCAGCCTGCTACAACAATCCACATCTTCCTCCCTGACAGTCGCCAGATTTTCAGGAAGGGAAGATTCTGAAGACGGAATTTTGGGAGTTGTAGTAGAGTAACGCAGATTATTTCCACATCCGTAGCAGTTGTAGCGTTATTATGCAGCGTAGATTTAACTGATATTAATATTATCCTCAAAAAATAAAAACAGACATTACACAAATCCAACAACGACATTTATATAATTCGTTTATGCGGAAAAGGGCAATAAAATGTTCGCTACTTTAGGGGCGCCATATTGCGCACTTTCACTGATCTTAAAATTACCCGATTGGATCATCCTATTGACCGTTCCAATCTCAGTACATCCGTATTACATCAAGATCAGTGACTCTTCTGTGTACCACAATCGGGAGGGTTTCCTAAACTTCCTTTGATATAACCACACAGCTGACCAACAATAGACCTTAAGGTTCTTATGTGTATTCAAATGGGTTGTGAACAAACTACTTTTACAGCCTACTTTACCTTAAATTGGAGTTGTTTTGGGGGAAGAAGGGTCAGAAAAGACGAGGCCCCTCCAGGACGTGAAAATCTGCATTAACGTAAATTTACATACGATCTTTTAAATATTATGATACATATTTTAGTAATCTCGTTTTTATTTGATTTGTGTTCAATCATGGTATTTAATCAAACATGTTTAATATGTTTCTTGTCTTCCGTTTAATGGCATTATTATTATTTAGAACGTACACATGCCGAGTTTCTCATTATTGCTGCTCAGCGAGTTACATTACCGACAGTGTGCATGTCCAGTGCGCCCCTAAGTGGCTTTATAATTCCGCTCATGATAGCGTGATTCCCCAATCCAGTGCATTTGTAGATCATTACATAGGGCCTTTAAAATCAATGCTGCGCAGATTCGCTGACTTTTAAAGTAGCCTATGTGATTCGGCTGATGTAACAGACTCGGCTAACATTAATACAATAAGCCAATGCATTATCCATCTAAATCTTTATTTAAAGATCAGTGCATGTGTATGTATCATCGATCTACAAATATGTTTATTTCCCTCCGTTGTGAAATTGAACTACTATTGGCCATTTATTACGTCAATCTTCACATTCCCGCAATATCCTTCTGTGATTGGTAATTACAAAATGTGTCTAGCCTATGAGTAAATTATATCCGATGTCGAAGAGGCGTTTTTACTACGAGAGCTTGTATGACTGGACCATTGTTTGGAACGTACCAATCTTCAGAGTGTAACGTTATCCAATAGGATTTCTAAATATTAACCAACATGGCGCTTCTATAAATACCACAGACAAACTATCCATCAGCCCTTTACATGGAGAAAGCCAGGGACGGATGGATGGGAGGTAAGTTTTTGAACCAACTACTGAATTGAAGCTAGTTTTCCATAGGCACGCCGCCTGGACGGGCGGATAAACAAGTGAATTTGATTGCGCATTAAGTATGGGATGCTCACGTGACTTTAATATTGCGGCTATCTTGCTAGCTACGATCGTCTAATATGAGTTCGCTGCCAATTTTCTGGCTGCAGTCGTTTGTTCGCTTTTAAGCTATATAACTTTTCTTGAACTTGGACAGCATTGCATGTCCTATTGGATAGCGTGGTGTGGAAGTAGGCTAGTTATGCCTAGTTGTTTTCTTGGATGGACGTTTTCTTAACTTTTACCGGCGTAACGTTATGTTCGTAAAATCTACTAGCTATCCAACTAGCTTTCTCCGAGTTGGGCTACTTTCTGGGGTAAGATGGCTAACAAAAGTGTAGTGTAATGGTTAGGGAGCTGGGCTTGTGACAAGATGTTGCAGGTTTAATTCCCAGGCGGGGCACTGCTGTTGTACTCTTGAGCAAGGTACTTAACCTAAATTGCTTAAGTAAAATATCCAGCTGTATAAATGGGTTGTGTAAAGAAACTAAGTCGCTCTGGTTAAGAGCGTCTGCTAAATGCCTAAAATGTGAATGTAATGTCAAATGTAAAGTTGAAAGTTAGGCAAATGTCTTTCTAGCTACAAATGAATCGACTGTTATTGTATGGCGAGATTGATTAACTTCGGTGCGCACCGAAGTTAATCAATCTCGCCAATGTGACTACACCAATGCGTGGTGACTGCTGAATACTCAGCCAAAGGCCACGCAGCTACCACGTGGAAGTATTCCACATTGACTTCCGGTAGCGACTACAAGGGTAGCCATAGACGTTCTCCTTTTATCCACGCCTTGGTTATATACACCAATTATACCCATTGCATTTTTGAAGATTCACATTAACTTTAGCGTTTTATTTGCAATGGTAGCAACCTTGTAAGTTACAAGCACTAGAAGACCTTCCGTGTTTTATACGCCTAATACACGATTACACAAAGCTGAAACCAGGGTTACTCCTTTATATTATGGAACAAGAGGCTAAACTCGTTCCGAGGTAGTGGGCCGGTCCCGTGCGGGCGATCACGGATGGCCACTGAAGCCTCGTGGTAGCACTGCATTTGCTTAATTGACGAAAGATGCACATTTTAAAAATCCAGTTTAATGTCAATGTACATGTGGTTGTACTTGTGAACTATGTAATTGCATGTGTGTATAGAAAATTGAGGTTGCTCGAACGTTTTGTAAATGTATTTACAATTTTGTTCCTATTCGGTCTAGGATGGAAGATGCTACGCGAAGTAAAGATCATTATGTGCTATGGCCATGGGAGAAAATGGAAGTTTGAAGATGTGAGGAGGGAGTTGCCAGTAACCTGAACCTAGCCAGCCAGCAACTAATCGGTATGCAGTTGAATAATTCTAAATTGCATTAATGCAATCTGCCCTGTTTGATTGTTAATTCACGTGCCACTTCTCATAACCAGTAGCTGTTAAACAGACGCAAACCTTAGTTGGACTGACCTTCAACAGAAGAGTATGAAACTGAAAGTAGCTTTTTTAAATTTTTACACAGGCTATCATAAGGCAAGCATATAATTCTACTGATTTTTATTTTATAAAAACCAAAAAAACTTTCCATCACACAAAGTTCTAACCATTTGAGTTTAGAACCTCTATTCCCAATGTATTAGCATGTTGGAGGTTCTACTGTATGCAATGCCTATATGCAATTTCTAGCTAGCTATATCTTGGATGGGCCCTCAAGATTGGTTTTCCTACCCTAATAGGGCTTACCGTTACTGATAAAAGTGTAGTTCACCTGATACAATTGTAATGTTATATTTACCTTTTAATTGCAGACGTGTTGTCAAACATCTGGTAATGGAAGATTTCAGAATGTTTATGGCTGTGCAGCTGCTGCATGATTGCACACTGCAGGTGAGTAAATATTTTGGTCCATAAATGGCTTTATACTTAGCCTGTGATGAATTTTAAACTATTTTTCTGACACCTCGTATGAATGCTGCTGCGGCAGCATCTGATTACATGCATTATCTGAGGCTAATGTACACCACCATATGAATGTGAATGAACCGATTTCCCAAGTGAACATTAATCCAAACTGAATTCTTCTCTTCAGGTTTTGCATGCGATGGGAAGACCGAATTGACCCCTGTAAGTGGACCAGTCTTCAGATCTGACTATTTTGCATATTCTCTCCTGAATCCTGTTGAGTATTGGATTGGAACACTAAACTGAGCCACTGATGACGCTTAAAAAAAATAATTTTCTGACACCTCGTATGACTGCTGCCTAGCAGCATGTGATTATCTGTTGTTTCTGAGGCTCACTTTGTAATTCTGTGCACACGACTATTAATCTTGTGCATTTTATAATTGACTGTACGTTTTCATTTACAGGTGTACCAGTGGTGATCCCATAAGAGGGACATTTGTCATGGGAGCTGCTCTACAAATTGAAATCGCCTTTATCCACCATCTTGATCATCTGTAATATGCAGGTTCACTTTGAAACAGAAGAGGGTGCCATTTGCTTGTCAAAATTGGTGCCGTCTCAGTTGGGAGTGGTTAGCCGGCTTTGATGCAGGCTAGTGCGTTTTTACTTTGTGTAAAAAGTCTTGATACCAAAATGCATTTCTTACTGCACTTTTTCAGGCCTGTATCTAATGCTGATGGGCACAGTCAATTATTATTTAATGGCCATTTTAATCCAGAGTGATTTGGACATTTCTTGACTGGCCAACCATGATTCTAGTATCCAAATATGAAGCGTTCCAATGGGGAGACTGGTTATTGCAGCCCACTGCTCTGCAGATGGCGAGCTGTGATTGTTTGGCTGCATTTCTGGCACAACCAGCTTGAAGCTGAGAAGCTGCATACATGTGTGTTCTCTGGCAGTCCCAACAGTGTGCCATGCTACTTGAAATCGGTTATTGTTAACAAGGTTCAATTTCAGGTTAATGTAGAAAATGCATACGAATGTACTCTTGCATAGAAAACCCTGTGACATTCCCTGAAAAGTGATACAGTATAATCCTCCATGTTTGACCCAGATAGGGCCGGAGGTGTCGCATACACGGGATAATTTCATACAATGAAAAATGAGCACGGCAGCCAAAGCAGGTTGAAATGTTGAAGTCTGTCATTTGAGATGCAGTAAGTTTGCTTGCTCATCAACCATGAATTAATTCTAAAAGCACAATTTCACAACTTAACTTTTTCTTTCTTTTTTTGGCAATATTTCAGTGTTAAAGACTTGATCAGGAAATGGGTTAAAACCACCTACAGGAAGTCATTTTTGATTGTGAGTTGCAAAACAAAATCAATGAAAATGAGTTTCTGTAAAGGTTTCCCCCAGTCTGTGGCTATTTTTATTGACCTAGTTTACTGCAATACAACCAATTTCTGCACAACTTCAGATAACCTGAACAGAATGTCTTTGGCTTCCCATTTGAGTTGATTTCCAAGTTCTCATCTTCTCCCTCTGGGTAGACTTGTGTACACTGATGTATGCTGGAGCATTGCCTTACAAATTTTGGCAAATGCAGAATGTTTTGTATAAAATGTCCGTAAAATTTGGACCAGTCAAAATCCACTCTTTGATATCCCCTCGCATGATTTGTCCCCAATTTCATGTCCAAGTTCAGTTCAACTTTCTTTCACCAGGATATTCCACTCAGTAATACTGTTTTCCAGGGAGTCCTGGGTACATTCACTAAAACCACACGATACAAGAAGAAACAATTAAAAACCTATCAATAGCTGACATTCTGTGTGCTAAAGTCCAGCTTTGACTCTATTAAAGCCTGCAGATTTGTTTGTTCCCTGGTAGATGTGTCTAGCTCATTCCATATAGTGGCTCCATAGTACTGTACTCATAAAGCAAGTATTTCTTGCCTTGTGAGATGGCTTGTTTGCCAACCTCTGCTCTGCCCTTTCAATGTCCTACATGGATATATCAAATAAAGAACATTTAAGAGTGCTTTTGGTGTGATTATTTTTTGGTTTATACAGTACTGTTTTTATTCATATCCTTGATAAAGATGAACAAAAGATTGTATAAAATAAAGTATATTTTGTGCAAAAAAGAATAATGCTGAAAATTCCAAACACAATACTTGTTCAGAAATACTTTTTTTTCCAGAAAACATCAAATCACAATTATTCACACCCCTAACTTTTTAATTTAATCCAACAAATACAAATCTTCATATACAACTTATTTGAAGTTCATTGGAAGGTTATGGAACTATCCAGTGGCCTACAATGGTTTCCTGTTTCCCGAGGTATAAAAAGGAGGGTACACATTTGAAATACTGTGGTCAGCCATAATGGTGAAAGGCAAAGAACTCCCTGCAAGCATCAGACAAAAGGTTATTGACCTCTACAGATCAGGAACTGGCTACAAGGTGTTTTTGTAAATTTTTTTTGGGGGGGGTGGGAGCGGGGACAGACATCAGCATAGATACATATTACAAAATGCAGTATTGAACATGAAATCAGTGGTGATGACAATTAGTGGTAGTGGAGTCTGAAGAGGTGGGTTTTCAGTCTGTTGCGGAAGATGGCCAGTGAGTTGGCGGTCTTGACGGAGTGCGGAAGATCGTTCCACCACTGGGGGGTCAGCACAGAGAAGAGGCGAGACCGCGAGGAGCGGCTGCCAGGCTCTCGCAGGGAAGGGACAGTCAGTTTGCCCGAGGAGGCGGAGCAGAGGGGTCTGCTGGGGTGTCGGGTGTGATGAGTGACTGGAGGTAGGAGGGAGCAGTTCCTCTAGCAGCTTGATAGGCCGGCACCAGTGATTTAAATTTGATGCATGCTGCAATTTGATGCGATCCCCCCCAAGAATTTCCATAACCTCATACAACACTACAGAGGGTGACTACTTGCTGTTATAATGGCCAAGGGAGGAACCACAAAGTACTGATAACAAGGGTGAGAATATTTGTGATTCCTGATTTTTCTGGGGAAAAATAATGATTTGTGGTTCAGGCCAATGCATTATTATTAAAGATTATTATTTTTTTAATTTTGTGAGCATAAAATAAAGCTTATTACTTATATAGTTTTATACAATCTCTTTTGTTCATCTTTATCAAGGGTATGAATAAAAATGGAGTCTACTGAACGGACACTTCAAACAATTTCTCACACAATGTGTAGCCGAGGAAAAGTACAATTAAAGGCTGAAATGCCAAGTCCACTTTAAGCCATATTTATACATGGGAATATCTGATGGAGGTATGCAATCTGAGGTGTACCAAGTATAAATGCAGCTTTGGTAAGAAGGGGACCACTTCAAATCTAGTCGCGGGAGACAAACTTCAAGCATTTGGGGGCGGGCCCATGTGTATTGCTTCAGTGCACTGAAATATCAAATAGTAAAGCGCATGCATGTAGATGCCATCCATTCACTTGAGCTGTGGTTTTCATTGTTTTCTTGAGGGCCCCCCCAAGGCTCAAATGTCTGCTAAAAGCACATGGCTCTAAATCCCTTTTGAACGCTCTGGCTTCCATTAACTGCAGCCTTGCCCTCCCAACAGTTTCACACTGACAGCTTTCCACAGCCACTGAAAGGCCACTATGCCCATCTGCACATCTGACCTTGATAGTAAGGCGGCATGGAGCTCCTCTCATTCACAGGATCCATTAGGACAGCCTTTTCCCCACAAGGGTTTTTCTCCTTCCTGCTGCAGAACAAACAGAAAGGGACTGGGTTTGGACCTGCAAACAACCGAGGACAGAGACTGGGGGAGGGGAGGGGAGAGACTTTCATGGCAGACCTCAGAATTACCCTTTACTTGAGTGCTGCTCTTGAAGTAGAGGCTCACAATTCACATGCAGTCTAATCTAAGAATTTTGTATCCAAGGCTTCTGCAATATTGGTCATGAATTAATGATCACTGCTGAGTAAAGGGGAATAGATGGTTCCACTCAATATACATTTACTGTTAAAGAACTGGCTTGTGAAGTTGTACATTATATTTTGCCGTTTTTAAAAGAGCTGACCCAGTTACCCAAAGAAAATGTTGAAAAATATCTTGCCTCATTGTCGCATATAAAATGTCATGCCATTTGTATTAACTATACACTCATATGCATATTTGTATTCATTTCTCAGCACAGTATTCTTCTGCGTGGTGCTTTGTGAAATGTAATTATGAATACCACTACTAGTTGTACTATCCTCTATCTTGTATAAGGGATACAGACATCTGACAATAGTTAAAATGTGTAAGTACAGTGTGTGGTGCATGAAAATCTACTTTAGCAAAATATTCACATATTTACATTAAAATATTTTACAATTATCTACATTGAAACAATATTATAGAAATTGCTATCCTGACCTATTGTGAGAATGAGTGCTCAATTTAACCCCTTAAACACTTTAATGTAGGCTCAGTAATCGTCTGACAGAATCTCTAATCCATCCTAGGATTACAACTCAGCCGAGACCTATCATATATATATATATCTATCATTAATCTTCTCTAGGTACCAGTACGTCAAAGTTGTTGGCTTCAAACACATTGCACACCACAGTTCTAAAGAGTTAATCTATAGGCTGCTTGTCTGGTTTCATGTGTTATAGTCGGTGCAAAATTCCAGTGATAATTTTATTGTGATTTCTGCAATCTCTTTTGGTTTCAGTTGAAGTACTCCTCTCCTTCCCCACAGCGTGCACTCAAATTTGAATGCTAAATGTCCTACAAGTAAATCAGGTGAGCACTTGTGCCTTAGATTTGCATGTCTCTCCTTCCAGGGGCTTGATACCTCAATCATTTTCATACAGGTGCAAATGAGTCCTGAGTCCCAGAGAAACAGATTGGCTGGAGATTGAGTGGAAATCAACATAAACCTGTCCCAGGCCTGCTGGACCTTCTGCCCCCTGTCGCACCTCGGCAGTGCTTCTTGAGGTGTGAATACAAAGAGGGTTTTAATCAAAAACGCTGAAGGCTCTGAGCAAGTTGGACAGATGGCTCTGTGTGGGATTTCCTCAAGGACAATGCTCGCTGTCATCCCACCTCCACAACGAGCAACTGCACCAATTTGTTTCACATATCTGTTTATCATCTCTTGTTAGCAAATGACTCCCGCCCCACCGAAAACTATCGGTTTTGCATAAAAATTGAATGATGCATGGTTTTGGTTTGTTAATCTACAAAAAGGGGTATTTACTTTTGCTGCAGACACTAGATTACAGATGTACATCATGAGCCTCTGAGGGTTTATGTAGACACAAATCAAACCTAGAATAACTCAGTCAGCAGGGCCATACGTCTCTACGCAGAAAACAAGCCCAGGTAGGCATGCATGACCTCTTAATTTCATTTGTGCATCAGGATGCTGTGCTTCACTCAAAGCAGAGCGACTCAGTAAATATGAAGTCAGATCAGAACTTTTCAGTCTAGAGAGAACATGTGATAAGACGTTTTTAAAAGGTATGTGACAGCATTGAAAATGAACACAATAGAAAGGCAATCAATTCTGTCATTGGATAGGAGAAAGATGTCAAACATTAACTAATACGTTGCAGTGATTTTAATAAGACTTGGAGATGATTTCATATAAATATGTTAAGAACACTTAAAAGCTTAACTCTGATATAGGCTACTGTGGAACGTTGCATGGTAAACACTTGAATCCTCGATATGGTGCAGGTATCCATAATACATATATAAGAACATTATAAACTGGGCAACCAAAAACTAGGTTGTGATGTGGTGGTTTTCAAAACGTATAGCTGCAAAATCAAGGAAGAGAAAGAGAAGGTGGGGCCAGCCGTCTCCGAAAAGATACCACCCCTTTAACAAGTAAGCTAGAGCAGGGCTACTTTCTGGCGCTGCAGTTATTACAGCGAAAAGAAAAACTGCGAGTTTAAAACGAGCATCCCTGCCGGCTTATCTGCTCGCCACACCAAACACATACACACAGGCGCGCGCGCGCACACACACACACACACACACCTACTGGCAGAGAGCGGCACACAGACACCATTCAACACCACTGCTGTCACTACCATTGGTACAACAACAGCATCGCGACCACTCTCACTGCAGCAAAAGCCAACCTAGACTTGAATCCACGGTGGTGTGATACGCAGATATCTGGGAAAATTCAACATACATGTATCGATTTTCTCAGTTATTCTTGTAAAGGAAACAGCAACGGAATACATTTAAGATTTGTTTTTTTCCACGGAAATTTAATACAGAAAATTGAAAGTGGTACCCTGGGACAGCTGTTAGTTTCCAAGGAAGACACCCTAAAGAAAAGCAGTCTCTCCCTCTTACAGAGAACCCAGCAACCGATTTACTGCACCAAATATCTACTAAGGTAAGCAATGAACAGAAAACGAGAGAAATCACTGGTTCGTACCCGTGTCCTACCATTTAAATGGATGAAGTATTTATAAAAATAATGTCAGCTCATTTTACATTGAACAAAGATGAGAAAAACATGGGAAACAGGCATATGCGAATTTAAGGGGAAAATACTTCTATTGACTAAAACAATCTTGAATGTTTGTCTTTGGGACATTGCCATTGAAAGGTGTGGGATGCGCTTTGATGCTAGCTAATTCACATCCCCAACTCCTTACCGTATGATTCGGATGGATAGTCGATACATACGAATTTGAGTGCCGTATTATCTCGTTATCAATACATAATTACTGAAAATTCAACATCTAGCCTATTTTACAAAGACTCAGGGGGTATGCTCGCTGCAATGTTTAAAATGTGTACACAGCGAAATACTCTATGATGTATCAATTGTTTCGTAAGACTGCATTCTAATTGGATTGGATTATATGTGATATTTGTTATAAACACATCGCTTCATGCATTTACTCCACATGTAAACTTGCATTACATGCTATATCAATCGTTAAATATTTCTGGAGCGTTACCTCTCGAAACGCTTAGTTACCGTGTTAAGTCCTTAGATGTTTCAATTAGTTAAGCGCATCCTCGCTTAGATAACAACATGTGTAGAGGTAGAATCACTCTCGCCCACCCAGAACCCTTTCACTTGCTTCCGTGGGAGACTTGGCGTAATTGATAATGTCTGGGAGCATCGACCAAGACCTGTAAAAACCGATACACGACCCCAACACCATCATGACCGGTCAATTTCTCGACATCCAAAGTACATCACGGAATCAATCGTAAGTGTCATTTCTTAAAGTAATGTCAAGGCATATTGCGGTAGGAACATCCAATAAACTGCAGAAAACAGGTCTATTCGCAAACCTAGTTTCATGAGAGGGTGGAAGACAGAGAATGAGCGGGCTATAAATAGATAGCGAGGGTGCTGTGGAACATAACATTTTATGACAGATGCACAATTACAGTCACAAAAAGAGTCAAAAGAAAGTCAAAGAAAAACGAACTGTATGAACTGAACAGTAGCGTACATACGCACAAGAAAATAAAAATGGAGATGCGTACAAAACCCCCCAACTTGCTGCACCTTTGTTTGCATTATGCCTCACAAACGACGGCTATTAGACACACGACCGGAGTGGACGGGGTTGTTTAAGGAATCGCTATAATCATCGTACGACCTAATTCTCATCCCAGACCTGGCCTTACAACTTTGCCCCTGAAGCTTCATATATCTCAGGGCATACACCCAACTCTGTCCCGTCTGTTCTTGCACAGACTGACAATCCCTCTAGCCACTCACCCTCATGTGAACATAAGGCGATGTAAAACAGATGTAAAAATAGATCGTATACAAGAGATAATGCATGCAATTGACACAGAAATGTGTAAATATTGTGATGCTAAATGTCACCTGAGAAACACGTTGATAAGAGGGGAGAAATCCAGGGCAACATTTCCCAGGACCAACTATTTTTCTTGTGAATGTTGTATGCAACAAACCAAAAGTACTCTTACCAGTGTCTACGTGAGCATCTGTTAATGGTGACAGTGTAGTATAAGCTAGAGGTTAAATTGTTATTTGAAATCTGAATAGTTTACAGTATGCTAAAATGCATGTAAAGTAAAGTTCAAAGTAAAGTGTTTTAAAGTGCACAGTATTAAGGAGCAGTATGTTGTTCAGTATGCTTTTAGGGAAACAAATCCATTGCTACATTACATGTTTGCTTGAAAACCAGAAACCACTCCCACAAGCACTTAATTCCTGGTGCGGAACTGTTCTTCTGTTCCAACATTCTGCTGACTTAATTGGTGCAAACATTGACACCTGTGCGTTTCTATAGATAATACTGCAGTAAAAAATAAAATTAAGTATATTGTACAAGTATTATTAATCTATAATTTACAAAACAAATGTTAAAAAAAAACAAGGTGTAATTTAAAAATAATTGGGCTGATTAAGCAATAAAGAGCAGAGGTTGGTGCAAAAACCGGCATACATGCACCCCTATGTTAATTGAGTTTGACACCTCTATGCTAGAAGCTTCCTGGAGAAGCCAAAGCAGGTCTGAACATGAGAAGTTGGCATCTCAGCTGATGTTGTAGCTGTGGAGGGCAGGGAGGCGTTTACAGATAGGTATTAGCTACTTTGCATTTGGAGGCCATTTTATCCTTGTCTAAGAACTGGTATCACATTTCCACTGGTCGGATGACTTCACGGGAAGACACGATGCAAATTACCTCAGGAGCAGGAAACCGCAAAAAGAACTGAAGGCTCCATGTCAGCAGATGGGTGCATAGGCCTTCTATCTCCCATCGTAGGTCAGCAACCCCTTCTGGGCTCCCCTCGGGCAAAGACAAGAGTTCATACACAAAGTGTATAAATTCGTTTTTGGTTTGAAGTGAGACATATCACGAGCAGCCACGGACCCGAGACAAAAAAAAACAAATTTCTCCACTTAGTAAAGCATGTTTACTTTTTCATCGACACATTCAATTGTGGTCATGTGAGGTTACCGACAGCGCAGGTAGCTTGCACAAACTCCGCTCCCGATTAATGGTGGGACACCGTCTCTCTCGGCGCACAAGAGATTGTGGCTTGCCAACCTTGTCGCCATTTATTAACTCAAGGAAGGATGGGTCTTTGTTTGAAACTCGCAAAAAAATGTGTGCAGTTTAGCAACCTCTTGTATTACGTATGACACAGCGCCGCGCTGAGCAGGCCAAACCGCAGCCGCAGCCATGGACGAGATGGACCTGCCCCAAATGAAGAAGGAGGTGGAAAGCCTCAAATACCAGCTGGCCTTCAAACGGGAGAAATCCTCCAAAACAGTCACTGAGTAAGTTCCTCCCCTCTCTCCTCTACAGAGTGCCCCCGGCTGCTTCCATACAGATATGCCACTTTGCCAGATATGTGCTCAGGGCCATGTTTGGTGTCCCTTTTAAAAGTGTGGCAGCATTCTACCGCTCTCTCGGTCTGATCAAAGGTCTCACTCGTACTGCAGCAACGCGGATCTCCAGCAGCACTCTCCTGCAGTATCGCAGCCTTACCATGGCAGTGTACCCTCACTCTGCTATGCTGTCACGCTCTGCAGTTCATATACTGAGATTGGGGGGGGGTTGGGAGCCATTTGTCCAAATAGGTTATCTCAGATGAAGGCTTCTCTCCCAGGAATTGGATGTACTTAGTGAAGTTGATAATGGCTTATGCAGATTTCCTGTTTCTTGTGTTTTTTTTCTTCCTTCTTTGGGCTGCAATGCCAGAGCTTTAAAGCCGTTCCTCACCCTGTTGCAGTAATTAGCTCTGGGGTTTTGTGACCCCTGTCGTTTTTAATGGGGTAGTCGAGGGCACCCCTCCTGTCATCTGGAAAATGAGCATGAGACCACACCCCATTCTGCAAGATTTGGGAAAACCTGCTCCAGTCCCCTTTTCCTATCACACCAACACGTGTCTAACTTTCCAATGCACATACATTCACCGACGGACATTAAGTGTAGTAAAGTTCCTCCACGTTATTATACAAAACCTCTAGGTCTACGTAGCGCATTCTTCTGATAATAGCCGTCGCGGCACTGCGCAACTCACGGTTGACTGGAAACATCAGCAGTAATGTAAAAGCTCCAGTGCTGGATAGAGGCATTCCAGATTGGTAATAGGCTTGATGGGAATGGCGGCACATTTATTCCTGGCAGTGATGTGCGCTGCCTGCTCCCGTCTTAACGGTTACACCCTGGCAGACGGCGCTATCTGCCTGTGCATCTGAAAGGCTCCTCTGGAGGGAGAAGTGATAGCTGTGGTCCAAGTGCTGGGCTGCTGGCCTCTTTTGTCTCTGCTGCCCCGGTGTAATCTGGCACTCAGTCACTGACTGTATCGCAGCTCTGTGAACAAACAGCACACGCACACACTCTCGCTCGTTCTCACTGTGTCACGCACACACACACACACACATGCACTGTCACAAGTGTGCATGCACGTGTGTGTGTGTGTGTGTGTGTGGACATCCTCCTGAACAACAGAAATTGACTATATATAAAGTCAGAGTGTACAGGTGTGAGAGTAGACACAAATATCTGAGCTCCAGGGTGGACATTTAACAGGGTAGAGTTGTGACTACTCTTTCTCTTTCTCTCTCTCTACCACCCAGCCTAGTGAAATGGATTGAGGACGGGGTGCCCGAGGATCCATTCCTGAACCCGGAGCTGATGAAGAATAACCCCTGGGTGGAAAAGGGCAAGTGCGCCATCCTTTAACAGAACGGCCCTGTCAGAGCAGCACTGCCTCCCCCAACCCCCCCGCCCCTCCCCCGGCACGGTGCTGCCCCCACATCGCAGGGACAGCACCCCTCTCACTGCGAATGTACGACATCTGACACTGACATGAGCAACACGGAGACAAATCACGCCGACTCATAATCATTGTATAGCCATTGCAAGAGTTGGAAAAAACTTCACTTATTTTACAATATGCGTACATGTCTATATATGCAGTTCATAGTTTTTTCCTCGATTCTACTTTGTTGTTGTCGCTGCTGCTTGCGCATTTTAAAATTGATAGCGGCGGCTCCACACTGCCAGTGACGGGTGTTTGTTTTCCCGCGGCCAGATGCACGTGACGTCAATGAAATATAGCATACTCACTGAGGCACGGATTTGTGTGCAAGTATCGACCTGTTTTAAGTTATCGACTTATTTATTTGGACTTATTTATTTATTTATTTATAGACTGACGAACCCTCACATCTTTCGGGCTCTGCCTGCTTTCAGAAGTTACTGTAAAACATTCTTTTTTTGACCTCCACTCCCTTCCCCCACTTTTGGAAGAAAAAAACAAAACAATTAACTTATTCTTTTGCCATTTCACCATCAAATACTGCCTTGTACACTGGTTCCTTAAAGAGAATGTATATGTACCGCTGGAGGTCAGACAGCCGTCAGCGAGCCCCGCTTGGGTGCGGGGCAGGGACAGTGGTTGCACACCAGCTAAAACTAGGGCTGAGATGTTCAACAGCACAACCTGTCCACTGCTGACACTTCAGAAGGAAGGCAAGAATATGGTTTTGTTAACTCTTGTTTGTTTTATATATATACATATATATAGATATAAAACTGTCTATCTATATATCTAGCTATGTATAACTTGATAACTTGTAAGAGTGCTTTGGGAAATTATGCATAAGATCAAGTACTAGTTCAATGATGATGAGCAATAAATGACAATTTTTTATTGAATGTTTTACAAAAATGTTTGTCATATTGAATAAAGTAGAGGATTTTTAGACAGCTTGAACCATCTTATTTGTGTGTGAGGTGTAAACATTGTTTGAAGTTTCCACATTATTGTAGGTAACCAACAAAACCTTGGTGAGAAGAACCTAGATTTAACGACCCAAAATCCCCTGGTCGGAGGCAATCAATGTTCAGTTTATGGTCTCTGCAATCACTAGCAGCACAATGTTTTTACAGCATACGGTACAAAACAATCATTTTAAAAAAACAAAACAACGACAACAAAAAGCTACATTTAGTCTCCGTGGGAAAAAAAATCCACGCGAATGTTATTTATGGATCCGTTTTTTCCTCTTTTCAAACACAAACCGATATCGCATCACAGCAGTTCTTTGATGTAGACGTTCCGGCGAACGGCGTTCGACACGCCCTCGTTGAAGCGGAACCACACGTCGCTGTTGCCCACTGCTTTGCCCATTTGCAGGTCCATGCGGACCACCCCCTCTTCACCTGCAGACAGAAGAGAGTCACACGAGTCAGATGCTCGCACCCACACAGGCCAAGCCCGATTAACATGGCCATAATAAGCTTCCTCTGTTCTTGGGAGAGCAAAATGCTCCACTCTGCTCCCTAGTCCTGTGTTCCCTGTGTAACACCACGCAAGAAAGACTGAAGGAGGAAAGGTGTGACATCCTGCTACTTTACAGGGGAGGAATATCACATTTGTTCCATTTGCCCACTGCCCCCACACAATCCCACTTCCCATTCCTCCCCTTGGCACTATGCTGTGATTTTGATCTACAAAGTGAGCACAACCCCCACCCCGCCCCACCCATCGCTATGTAGACCAGTCAGATATCAAACTAATGTAGAGGATAAAGACAGGCCGTGCCCGTGTTCCTCCATTCACTGCGGGATTACGGCTCTTAATCCAACAGCCCGTCACCACAGCTCTGCCCGCCCAGGCCCAGTCACACACACACACACACACACACACACACACACACACACACACACACACACACACACACACACACACACACACACACACACACACACACACACACACACACACACACACACACACACACACACACACACACACACACACACACACACACACACACACACACACACACACACACACACATACACACACACACACACACACACACACACACACACACACACACACACACGCACACACACACACATACACACACACACACACACATATACACACACACACACACATACACTCTTGCTCTCTGCGTTGCTAGAAACCCGCAACGGATGACAATTAATCTACCCATTATAATCCTCATTTAGCCCCCTCTCACAGTCATGCTTGCAAATGCACATAGGATCACGCTTCACTTTCTCTGCGTTTAAAATGTATGCATGTGGACTCCCTATGCCTTCAAGAAAATCTCCCGATGTTTACAAGACTGTTGTCTTATTGCAGTACAGCTCAGAGCAATTTAGGTGAACAGAAAGCAACCCAGGGTTCTTTGAAATCCTCACGTACACAAGCAGACCCATGAAAAGAAGAGGTGGACACCTAGGACCTCTCCCTGGTTTGTATTACCTGAGGCTGCAGAGGGCACAGGCTTCGCCTTTGGTAAGATGGTACGTCCAAAGAAGTCCAACTCCGGCTGAAATAAAGTATCAATGAAAAATGGCAACAATGGGCCAAGCAAGTCCGCTGGTATGCATACAAGCACAAATGCTCACATATTTCACACATCACTCATCTGCATGCGACGGTAAATGCATTCATTTGTTTCCACAAAATAAACGAAGGTTGGTCAAGTGTGAAATCATTTTTCCCCTCCTAAACCTGGCAATCCATAAATCTTCCATTTACTAGAATGTCCATTATTACCTAGACATTCATATCACTGAATTTTAAAATCACATGAAAAATATTTGTACACACCTAGAAAATATTGAAAGATGTTACTCATACTCTTCAAAGCAACTTTTTTGCCTGCCTTTCTGTGGCACAAATTCTTTCCAGGGAGCCACAATATCATAACTCAATCATCACAGGAGCCGCACTGACATAAAATACTCACATAATATTTTTAATGCCAAATAAACTCCAAATACAGCACATAACTTTTTACTAAATTGTCAAATTGTCCCTTTTTGAAGAGCAAACCTGCTTAATAGTTTGGTGCTGCTGCTTGAGTACTGCCATCATAAAGGTAGTGGGTGGGCTGCTGTCTTTTCTAATTGAACTTGTACAGTATTTGACATTTGGCAATCCTGGAAAAAGCGTGAGGCCAACTGAGGCACTATGGCACTAGAGCACCAAAATCCAAACATAACTGTTTAATTTCCGAGAGTGATCGAATTTCTCTGGGTCACCAGCAGAACCTGCTGTGCAAGAGGAACGGATCTGCACACTGCCGCACGGCTAAAGCCAAAGCTTCTCCCATTAACCTGATTTCTCTGTGGCGCTGGGATTACACAGAGAAATCCTGCCACATCGCCACAGCTCTGCCGTCTCCAGCCCCTCCCACAATCTCCTCCCCTGTCTGGCTCCTCGCTGGGCAGTGCGCGGACAACCCTCAGAGCCAAAGGGCGGGGGGGGGCGGGGAGGGGGTAGGGGAGGACGCTGCCGCCAGCTCTGGTAGAGTGGTCCTTTGGAGCTCAGCCAGCAGGGGCATTAACACGTTAAAAGTCTTCCTCCAGAAAGGGACAGACGGCCTCTTAGTTCAGCTGCTTGGGAACCCATTAGAGCTCTTTATCTCGGCCTGCGTGAGTGTAAACCTGATATAGAGGGTTATCAAATAGTGAGTCACAAGTCGCCGGGCTCTGGGGCCAGAGGTTAAACATGGTGGTGGTCGGGCTTGGAGGCAGAAACCTCCTCTACGTCCCACGCGAGCCCCGATGGGGGAAGTGTGTCCCCGCGGTTGGTGACCTGGCCCCAAAATGACACGCGTGCAGGAAAAGGAAGGAGCGTTTCCATTCATTAAACACCCCCACATTAAACACGCCCGGACGCTCCGGTCCCCAGACAAGACGTGATCCAGTTCTGTCAAAGAACTCCCAGAGAGCCTGGTCAGAGCAAGAATATCTCCGCGCCGTTCGGCACCTGCGTGTCTCGCACGTTTCCTCCACTTCAGTGGCCTGGGAATCAGGTGGAGGTAAGAGCGCGCACTCGAACGCTAAAATTAGGACACAGGAACGATTCCCTCACACCTTTCCCTCCAGTTCTGCTCTGTGCTAATTAGACTTTGCGCAAATTTGCATAGGACGTCGGAGTTGGGTTAACGCTCTTCGAAAGTTAATGCTCTTCGAAACAGCGTTGGAGAACACTCAGATCGCTCCAGGTATGTAGAGTAAAGAATATTGAATATTACTGGACAGTTAAGGGGATTGGTGAGTTTCTACACAGGTCTGTGATCAAGACAAAAGAGAGTGAGGACTGTGGAGCTGGGAGAGAATGGAGCTGTAATCGTGGCATTGAAAATGTGGAAAAAAGGAAGAAAGAAAGCTGGAGTGGGCCTTTAAAAAAATAAGCCTCAGCTCAAGAGTGCCTGTTACCCCTTTGCAGACTCATTACACAGCTGATCCAATCCCCGTGGGCCCAGCGTGTTTACAGTCTGTTCCGTTTCGTGTCGCCTTCCAGCGACTGCCTCGACTGAGTTGAATTGAGCCGAGGGACAGACCGTTTCCCCACTTTAATATCGAGGCTTATCCCTCCAGCAACTAGCTGCATCCAAGTCGCAATAATCTACCTTGCACAGCGTGCCAACTGCTGTCAGTTAGCTAACGCGCCATCTAATTGGCACTTAAAGAGATGAAAGAGAAATGTAGGCATTCTGAGTTCACATTTTAATATATGGATATAAATAGCAGCGGCATTTCCACCTCTCAAAAGGAGGTGCCACATACGTGGGCATAATCTTGCAGTTGTATAGGAACACACACACACGTGCACACACATGCATACAAACACATACGCACACGCACACGCACACACACACACACACACACACATATATATATATACACGCATACTCCCATACATACACACACAAACACTCACATTCACACACACACACACACTCACACACACTCACACACACTCACACACACTCACACACACACACACACACACACACACACACACACACACAGGCTTTGTGCTTTGATCAGGGGACAGCAGAGCCATCCCTATTTTGGAGATTAAAGCCTGCAGATGACAGCTCTCTAATCTCCTGTGCTTTGTTAGCAGGGCCAGCGGCGAGGGAGCAGCCATGCCCTGGAAGAGGAGTGGCCATGTGAGGATGTCCCCTCACATGCCACTCCCTCCAAGTGGGAGTGCCCACGACAAACTGAGACACACGCACATGTGGTGCAGGGGTGCTTTGCCTCGGCCACAGACAGAGACCAAAAAAGAGATTCAGTCATGTTCTGTTCAAAGTTCATTACAATGATGCTGGCTCTGGTACAGTTTCAATAAACCTACAGCATGAAAGTTAAAAAAGAACGCAGCTCAAATATAGCTTGCGGCTATATTAAAAGCCACTTCCCACACTTCCCGCCTACTTAAAGAGATATGGATTCGTAATATGAAATTTCTCTTCAGCAAAATTATATCTTTTCTCAAAAATGGTTAGCAACATAATAGAACAACACGGAACAAGAATGTTAGCATTAATGCAAGGTTTGTATTAATGCCTTTTGCACTGTGTCAAACCTTGATTGAACGTGTCAGATTACAAAATCCACTGTTCAGGAACAAACAAGTCACGTGGTACCATTTACTCATACCTAAATAGGAACTCTGCAGGGGCCATCCCTGTTTGTTGTTACGATGTTAGACTGATCAAAAATACTGCATTTAGGAATGTGCATGCAATAACTATCTGATGTGCAGTTAGTTTGTACTGGCGTAAATTGGCCAGGTGGGTGCTGCACTTTAGTGGTGGTTGAGGTGAGTTTCCCCTATCATTGTCGTTGTAAAGCGGTTTGGGTACCTTGAAAGGTCAATTAAATGTTCAATAACGTTATGTTGTAAATAAATGGAAGCCAATTCAAAATGCTGTACGTGATATTGAGATGGCACGTTAACGAAAGGTATACAAGCCAAACTTCCAACAGTTTTTTTCCCCAGCTAGCTAGCTGTGCGATAATATAATCTTCTTTTTTGACTATCAGCAACTATTAAAGCCACCTGTATAATGAGTTAATTGGGCACTATTGACATTATATAACTAAGAACCTGTAAAGACTGCAAGATGGTACAGCTGCATTCTCATAATGTAATCAGTAACAAAATAAAATGCAATATGTTTAGTAATCAAATTGTGATTTTTAAAACTTTTTGTACAAAGAAATAGGACTTTGGTTGGTTAGTGGTAGTGGTCACATTTATACAATGGGGGAAATAAGTATTGAACACATCAACATTTTTCCCAGTAAATGTATTTCCAATGAGGCCATTCAAGTGAAATTTGCACCAGACTTTGGTATTAACTCAAGAAATCCAGACAAAAAATCTAAACATTAAAGTCCATATTTAAATAAAGTTATGTGTAATAAAGTGGAATGTGAAAAAAGTATTGAACACACTAACTGAAATTAATTCAATACTTAGTGGAGAAGCCTTTGTTTGTAATGACAGCTTCAAGGCGCTTTCTGTATAAAGTAACTAATCGCCTGCAGTATTCAGGTGTGATTTTGGCCCATTCCTCTACACAGATTGTCTTTAAATCTTGAAGATTGCTGGGGGCCCTCTTGTGAATCTGGATCTTGAGATGCTTCCAATTAAAGTCTCGATTTAATTTAGAATTATTTTATGACGCATTATGTGGTGTAATGTTTATGAATACACACCTAAATATCTTTTAATTGCTTGGAAACTGGCTGCGTTTCATTTCCATAACTAAAATGTGACTAAGACGGTGATCATTTTAGTTGACTAAAACACAAGGATAGTATGACTAAAATGAGACGACATTGTGAAGGTATTTCAGTCAAAAAATCTGTGAGTAACCAAAAAATGATGTCAAAATGAACACAGCGCTAATGCATTCTATGCCGTCTTAGACCTTATAAAGCTTAGACCTTATATTGTAGCTACGTGTAACATTGAACAGAATTCTAAATGCTGTTACATATATTCTCTTACATGCAGGCAAATCTTTGTTTGCGCAAGCTGTAACATTCCAGTTACATACTGTGGGACCCTGACTTCTACCCAGGGAAGAAGAGAATGTTTGGGCAAGGCATGACTAGTGGACTGCACATTGGCAACCACACAGAATTGTCCTGAGACAGTGAAAGGCTGCCCTCCTGTAAGACAAGTGGCACAGCAGTGACATCCACCCTGGCACCCAAAGGAACGTGATGCCAAGAGAAACAAATTCCTAACAGAGGTGTAGTGGACAGCTGTCAGGAAGGCTGGTCCACTGCACGCCAATGCAGCTGGCACTGGGAGCAGGCTCTGGCTCTGCCCAGGCATTTGCTGGCACTGAGCTGCAGACAAGGCCACACAAACGTGAAGTCAATCATCCACACCGGGGAGTCATGCCACTTCTGAGACGGCTGTGCGTGAAGCCGACAGCATCATACCCCCGATGCGTCAATTCACTGCGAGACAAGGTCTGGGACAAGGTGTAATCCCTCCCATCTCTGTGTGCCACTGAGCGAGCATGTTTATTCAATTATCCTCAGCATAATTAATGAGGCAGGTGCAAGCAAAGACGACGAGAACGGGTTCCCGGACACTGCACCGTCGCTCCCAAATGTGATCACGTGAAATGGTTACTGTGCAAGAAAGATAAAAAACGCATAAAGACAACATTTCGGGTGAAACGGCACGCAGCGGGTACCGTTTCACCTCGTTGTTGACTGAGTCCCTGCCCCTGCAGCTGTGACTCTATAGGATGTGGGATGGCGAGCACACCTTGGTTCTGCAGGTGTGAGCTACGCCACCTGTACGCCACAGGGCACTGCGGTGTAACAAACCGCCACTACTCCCTACCTACGGGCGCTACAGCACAGACCTGCTGTCGGAAGCGTGCCACACAGTCCAACAGCAGGAACCGAGCGTGACGTCGCACTGCACATGGAGGCGGCAGCTCTGCTTTTGAATGCGGTTTTGAATCCGTAAACGCGGTTTGACCATACTCGCTCGGCACTCAAATCATCCCTCTTGCATCGTGATATTTCTTCAGATCGTTTTTTATTGTGGTTATACATATCAGGGATTAATTAGGACCTTGCCATCCACCCCCTGTCTGCAGCGTGCTCCGTCTACGACCCGTGAAGAGGACGTGGGTAAGGAGTACAGGGCGGGGCAACAGAAAGAAGACAGAGATGCGTTTGTGCAGTGGAGGTGGATTCCCACAGACACGGAAAATCACAAATTGGTTAACAGAACAACAACCTTTCAACCGTATGAGTGGCCTCGTGCGTAACCTTTTCAAAAGTCTGTAATGAGGACACTGGACAGACACTTACCCTGATCTCCACCACTGTCTGCTTCACAATGGTCTGCAGTCTCTGCTGGTGGTTCCTGGTGGACGGTTTGACGTCGGCGGTGGTGTTCTTCTTCTCTTTCTCCTCATCCTTCTTCAGTGGTATGAAGGCACACACAAAGAAAAGGCGAATGCCACAACGGTACAGAGATACAACACATTTTTTGACATGTTCGGGCAATGACTGCAGAGGTTCTGATAATGGCTCAAACGACGCAGCAGGTTTCCCACGAAAGTGATTCCCTCCAAAATTGCCCAGAGCGCAGAGGCCCAATTGCTCTTTCTACTGAGCCACTCCACAGTTCTCCCTCTTCTCTCCACTGTCCTCAAGCTGCCAGATGTATCCTGAGGGCTGTTTTGAACAGTCAGATCTGTTAATATTTGCTGTATCTTTTAATGCAATTTTGACTCTGCTGGTACTGTACTAGGAATGTGGACAGACTAATCCTCTGAGAAATAATTACAAATGATAACAATTTTTAAAAAACCCTCAAATTCCAAATATGAAAATAACTGATCTATCAAAATATAGCTGACAAACTTACTGTTAACGGGGTCTGGTGATTTGATCGATTCGATCGGTCTAATGCATTATTCGTACGGGGAAAAGCACTTCATCTCACACGGCTTCTGTACAAAAAGACCTTCTAATGGAGAAGGTCAAAGGTCATATGTGCTGAACACTTACATCCACAACTGAACAGTGGTTATGAAGTGACGTGTAAGCCCCTGAGCCAACTCTCCTCTATACAACATGTCTGGCATATGTGCAGTTCCAAATAGCCTGGAGTGGTCAGAGGCCTTTCAATGGAAAATACACCATAGGTTTCAGATTATTACAAATTTATGGCTGGCCTACAGATCAGAAATGGCAGACAAATGAGGGAGACTCAGAGGCCAATGAGGACCGGCCTCTCAACCATGTGACAGAAGTCACTAATACACATTACGCAGCATGCCAGACTATAGATTTCTGACCGGGCTTCTCTTTTAACTGTGCTCAGAGTTCAGCATCTCTCTCCCTCCTCAGAACGAGCCGTGACGTCCGTAGCACACCTGCGGGCTCTGTTTATCCAAAAACACAGAATAAATGGGGCATCCTCACAGGAGCAGCCTTCTCCCAGACTCCCCGCCTTGGTGACACCACCCTTCTCTCCTCTCTCCATCGCTCTCTCTTTCCCCATCTCTCTCTCTCTCTCTCTCTCTCTCTCTCTCTCTCTGTCTGTCCCCAGGCCTAATTAACCAGCAGAAACTCAGCAAAGCGCAGCCAGGCAATCCACAGGCATTAACAATTCATGGACAGGCATTACAGAAATAACCAGCCCCTCTTCCCTGCATACTTTGAGGGGAGAGGAAAGAGGGAAGACGGAGTGAGCGATGAGGTAATCCTTGCCACTCTCGGGAAAGCTTTGAGCCGCAGATCGGTGGCCACAGCTACAGTCCTTACGACTGAGGGGAAACCAGGGAGGTACGGCTGCATATTTCCTTTTGAAACGCTTACGATTGAGAATTATTTATTATAAATAATAATACAGAATAACTAATACAGAATATCTTGGTGATGAAGCTGGGTTTAAAATATTTATATAATTTAAAAAAATAATCATTAAAAAAAAAAATATATATATATATATAAGTATCTAATCGCTCTCCTTCACCTTTCTTCTGGGGTGGTTTTATTAGCAATGGGAAATACAAAATACATTGTGCAGTAATTACATGGCAACGATACAAATACATCTGGATAGTTAATTCCCAATAAAATGCTCAGTCTATGGGAGATGTATGCCCTAAACTCACCTTCCAGTTGAACATCAAGTATAAATGTTCATTTAAGTCATACTCTACACGGGGGGCATTGACTCCTTGTCTTTTGACCTGTGGGCACTTTTCACAAGAGAGAAACGCAAGGTCCCATCCCTTTCCTCCCTTCCGCTACCAGCCCAGTAAATGCTGCTTAATAAATCATGGCGATCCTGATCAATCTTTAATGGACGTCTAGGAGAATTAGCTCACGCGAACACACAGTTCCTCCTTAGAAGAGACGGCTGACCGTAAAGACCCTTTTCCGAACGGCATAACAAATTGAGGTTTTAAAAGATGAGATGGAAATGTTTACTGTGGGGTGTGACCGAGCCACGTGTCGGCAATCACCGCAAGGGTGAAGTGCAGTCAGCTTCAGTGCGGTAAACGTGTTATAGGATACGCTGCGATACGCGAGAGGGTGTCTGGGACGGCTCTCTCGAACTCTAGCCTCCTTTGTGACCCTCGCACCGCGTGCAGATGTGTGCGCGGGATGCAGTGAGTGGCTCTCCCGCTTGTCGAACCCTGTGACTGTGTGTGCGCGCCCCTCTCGTTTCCTGGGGGTGTCTGCGTTCCGTCCGTCTCACCCGCCGCGGGTTGCGTGCCTGCAGCATGGCCTCGGCCCGCCTCATCCTCTCCAGCTCGATCTCCCTGGCGATCATCTGCTTGGCCTGGTAGGTGAGCTGCCGGCGGGGGGGCAGGCCGGGGAAGCGCACCACCTCCTCCACGTTCCTGCGGGGGGCCGGGGACAGGCGGGGACAGGGCCTCAGATACACCCGGAGCTACATGCGCTCCAGGCTACGTGCTCGTCAAGCCTGAAGACACTACAAACGCTGAGCCCCCACCCCCAACCCCCAACCCTTCACATGCACACAACACTTCACCAAAAGCCAAAGAGTTAACAGGGGTCAAATTTAAGCTGTAATGAAAAATGGCAAAGTGTGCCCAACAGTACTGCGAAGAGACATTGGCAGCATTTTTGCTGCCGATTTGAGAGGACAAAAGAATAATCATCTGTGGGCAGGGGTCTGTTTGCTGTGTGTGTGTGTGTGTGTGTGTGTGTGTGTGTGTGTGTCTGTGGTTTCCATTCCACGAGAGAGGTGACACCGCGCGTCACACTGCAGCACTGCATGACCGTGGGGAAAGAGAGGGATACACGTTTGATCTCGTAACGTGTATCTGAACATAATAAATCGTCTTCACAAGTAGACGGACGAAATCAGCTTACTTTGTTGCTCAGATGCAATAAAGTACAGCGATCCCAGATGTCTGATGTCCTCGGGAGCTTCGAAGGCCATATATTATTCCATTGCTCGGGGACACTATACACTACGGAGCTTACCCATTTACATATTACATTCTGTAAATCGCTGGGAACCCTGTTATTTCAATAATTCAGTGTGTCATGTAGTCACTGGCTGAATAAACAGACTGCCAACGCCATGATAACAGAGCAGTTTTCCTGCAATTACGCAATCCTTTTGAGGTTACTGCTTTTATGTCCCCTGTGCATAATTACGACCCTTCTTCCCTGCTTTCTGCTCTTGCGCTTAATGATCGTCTTCTTCAAAAGGAGCATGGGAAATTTGCCTCGGCCTCTGTGCGGACGTCGCCGTTTGCGCCGGGCGGTGGAAAGAATGAACAGCGATAATCTGCCGGTGCCTAGATTTTTTAGGAAATTGCAGCACAAATGTGATATTTTGGGCTTGCAGGAGCACGGCATGTGCGAACAGATTTTGTAACGACTCTCCGTGGGCACAGGCGAAGACGCTTAATGCTCGATCGACATTTTCATTTCAATTAACGGCCAAACTGGGATCAGAACCATCACAGGAGAGAGACTGAGCAACGTAATTCAAGGACACGCTCGCAGATGTTTGTCAGCTGAAGGGAGCTCATCTACACAGACATTAGAGGTGTGCCAGAGAGACGGGAGACAATTTTTCTGTAGACAAGCTGTGTGCCATTCCTCTACCTCACATCTAATCGGTAGAAAATAGAAATGCCGTACGCAAAAATAAAATTTAAAAAAATGCTAATATCAAAATTAAAAGTACCAGCAGGCACTGGGGGCGTCTTAAAGGTAGCAGACGCCGACTTTCATGTAGCGAATTGATACTGCGTGTTCTACTCTAAGTCACATTCTACTCGAGGTCTACTGCCTTGTGACAACTTATTCCCAAAACCCCTTCCCTGCAGATGACAGAAAGTGCCAAGCGGACAGGGGAGAACACGTTCTGGATCATGTTAACAATCTCTGTATTCAACTCCCGGGAGGGCAAGAGAGATCCGAGAGAGAGCGACAGGAGGCCCCAGCATGACGGCAATCCCCCCGCCTCCTTCTAATTAACACTCATAAGGAACACAGCGGACACGCTGCACCGGTGAGCGGATGAAACAAGCACCACGGAGACGCTTATATTTTTAACACTGCAACAAAGACCTTTTATAGAGAGGCACTGTGTTGCATGCTCAGGTTTTCTACAGTCGGACAACTCGGACAACAGCGGACAACAGGGTATCCCGTTCACCGCAAGTCAAGTCCACATTCACTCCAATTTCACATTCAGTGAAAGGCAGAAGTCAAGTGCACGGACACAGCACAGATTCGGCTGAAATCCGGAGCCATCAAGATAATCGAGCCATCAAGATAATCTTTAATCCAACGAGTCCAAATACAAAGCAGGAGGATTAAATCAAATGCTGCACGATCAAATGAAGGCCAAAAGAAAGGGCACACAAGACAATAGGTCATGCTGGGCTCTGGATGCTGTAAGAAGTGATTCAAACTCAGAAAAGGGTTTCATTTTGACAAAGAGAAAAACCAGCTGAATATGTTTTGAGTGCCAGTTTAGAAAATTTTAGAGACTTTTAGAGCAAAAAAAAATCATAGACCCATTGGAGAATTTAAAATGTTAATTTTGAATGTTAAATACAAGTTTGAATTTACCAGAACTGCGCACAGTTCAGTCCACTCTTTTTCCTTGCTAGCTCTAACTATTGCCTTAATATTTGAAGGGCCATATTTAAAATAGAATATGTATTTGTTTCCAGATTAAACTTATATATATTTTTTTAACAATACTGTAACAAGTGGGGATATACAGACACAACAAATGACTTAAAAACTTTTATTAACTACACAATTTTATGCATGATCATATGTTGATGCGTGACTTGAAACACTAAGAAAGCGGTTACTAACAAAAAGTTATTTAGGATTTTAAATCCCAACATCAACCTCACTATCAAACATCTCTTAATAAAAGCCTCAGAAACTTTCCCTTCCTTAAACATCAATTCTGACCAAGCCACAAAATGACACTGTGTGGAAACAAGGGCAGAGGCATTTCCAAACTGATACATAATGACATGACCACTCCTAACCACAAGGAGAGAAGGAATATGTTAATTTACAACGTATTTTTAAAAATGATTTTAGATACTGATTAGATCACATTACTATGAAAAGCCGAATAAACTGAATGTTTTAAAAGCGTATTGTATATGTATCTTCTTAAAACACTGAACAGGTGTCAATAAAAATGTAAATAACTAGTAATAATAATGATATATGTATCTGTGACAGAGGTATAGCTCTGTAAATTATAATACTCTCAAGAACGGTTTTTACACTATACAGTATGCGTATATAATAAATAATAAATAAATGCTCAGTACATGCACACAGGCAAACATCAGCATGTACAAGCTGTGCAATAAATACAAATGTGGAGCATCTTTGCCTCTGTAACCCTCAAACCTGAACCCTGCCTGTTCATTTGCATACATCCTCAGATGCAAGGGTATATGCATAATATATTTACAGTCACGGTGGCTGAATAGCAGACCCCCATTTCCTGGCAGTTTAGTAAAAGGGCTTGGACGTATACACCCTCAATGCACAAGCTCTTGAGAAAGTGTCATGATCGCACAGCTTGCTCATCACCGTTCGGTCAGATCGGAGGCCGTAACGGACGACGGCGGTGGGTCATCCAGTGCCCTCCTCCCCCTTGCAGCGGCGAGGCCCAATTCCTCCATTAAACGCGGAAATACCCATCACCCTGTACAGCGACAGCCGAGGGGGCGCTTAGCAACCGTCGCAGCATCAGTGAGAAGAGACGATCTTCAGAGTGTAAAAATAGGCAGCCGCTGAGCCCGCCTCCACCGCCCCACGGCTCGCCCGCCTCAGTCCTCCAACGTATGGAGCGCTGGGAATGGCACTCAAACGCAGGTCAAGGGGGAAAAGTGGAGAGATCGCGACGGATGCCAACCGTTGCTTCGAGATGTTGCACCCACGGGACGGAAGCACGGGTTTCGGTTGCGTCGGCGCGGTCCGCCAGGGGGGAAGCCTTCGGGTTCCGTGTCGGCCGCGCCGCGTCCAGCGCGGGCGGTCAGTTCCCCTTGTAGGCGATGGCGATGCCCTCTGTCCCGTTGGCCGTGGCCGCCTCCAGCAGGGCTCGGTGCATGGCGGCCGGCAGGTAGAGGAAGGCGTAGACGAGCAGGAGCAGCAGCAGAGCGACGGCCAGGGGATCCCCCAGTCGGAGGTCATGAGGGTCTGCTCGCAACGCGCCTGCAGGAAGGAGCGCTGCATGGCGGCCGGCAAGAGAGAGGAGCGCAGAACTCCCCCACACACTGTCCACTGACTGCTGTCTGCTGTGTCTTCGGCTCTTCCGCACACTGTCCTCTGACTGCTTTCACTTTGGCCCCTGGACAGCAGACCTGTAGTCCGGTAGCAAGTACAGAGAGGATGCTGCGTTTCCCTTCACGAGCCCAAAACTAAAGCTGCAGCGCTGTCCTTGCAGGGGAGGACACAGTGCGCTCTGGACCGCACTTCACACCGCAAACATACGACTGGCTGCGATTCAAGAGCACCCAAGGGCAAACGTAGAAAATTGACGTGGTGCAGGAAGAGGATTGCAATGAAATAGAAGCGAATCAGTGGAGAAAGCATTGAAGCCAAGTAAACAGGAGAGGGGGAAAAAGTAATCTTTTGATTCGCTAAGCCTTTCCTGGAAAATTATAATAAGGGAGATATTGGTGGCCGGGAACACGTTTAGGTAACCCGTGGGAAATAAACAAAGTGTAAGACAACGCAGCATGCCTGGGTCCCTGCGCACACCGAACAAGGGTTAATATCCCACCCCCAAAGCCATGACTGGGAGTTTGTATTATGGCATTATGTTCAATCCTGACAGTTACATAACCTGGCTTATCAAATTCTCAGAATTATTATTATTATCACACATTCTCTGCCCAAAAACACTCCACAGAAAACATCCTGTGAAAATCTGTATTAAACGGTAAGTTTACCCCAAAATCAATCAATATTTTGTGAAGTTTTGCACAGTGGACAGTGATCCATTATTTTATTTTCCCCCACTGCCTCATTTTACCGGACTGCAATGCATGTTTTTTTCTTTATTGTTGGCAGGAGAGGTCATTGCTAGATAGTAACCCTATTTTTCACAGATTTCGCACATGCGCATTTGCCGCTAAAGTGGTAAGTTTGAAAGACGAGCTGGTAAACGTAACTCTAACTCTAACCATAACCTTAACCGCAACCCTAACCATAACCATAACTGTAAGACAGCTGGAATGAGGGTTGGACGCTTTCCATCGCTATGGGGACAAACCTCGCGAGAGTTGGACAAAATAGGGAAAAATAGTTACCATCTAACCATGACTGGCAGAAGAGGAAAAAAATGGGAAAATGTTGTTTCAGTAAGTTGCAGAGAAAAATGCTTTTTGTTCATTTTAGGTAGAATACTTATATCTCTATCTGACTCGATAATTTCCTGTTTGTTTATACGGCTGCCCTCCATCCTTTGATCGCATGCTCAGATTTGAACCCCTCTGAGTGCCTTTCTCCACTCCCTGTTCCTCTGAGCATACAGAGGGTCCCTCCGGACAGGCTTTCCCACAAACGGAAGTTAATTTCATTGCTTTGCCACCGAATCAGAGCCTCCTGTACCCTCAGCTGCACTTTTCAGCATAATTATATGAAATATCACAGACTATAAATACCACTGATGTTAAACACTACTAACTTTAGCTCCTGTCACAGCCAGCGCACAAGCTGTTAGCAGTTCAAATGTTAAATTTGCAGTGCAAAATAGAATTAAAAAGGTGAAATATTTCATTTAGCATATATTGTAACAGACTTAAAATGCTGTGCTCTCACTTGGCCATACTGTGTTGAAACATGAGTACCTGAAAAAAAAAAATAACCCCCAAAAACACCTGACCCCATTTTACTTAATACTTAGTACCAATTAGAGCTTTGAGTCTGTTTAAGTAAGTCTGTACCAGCTTTGCTCATCTGGACATTGCAATTTTCGCCCATTCTTTACAAAACTGCTCGAGCTCAGGCAGGTTGGTTGGAGACCATTGGTCAACAGCAATTTTCTGATATTTCCACAGATTCTCAATGGGACTGAGGTCTGCGCTTTCCTGTATGATTTGGGTCATTGTCCTGCTGGAATATAAATCTTCTCCCAAGTCCCAGGTGTCTTGCAGACTGCAGCAGGTTTTCCTCCGAGATCTATATCTTGCGCCATCCATTTAGCCCTCTATTTTGAGAAGTTTTTCAGACCCTGAAGTAGAGAAGCATCCCCCTAGCATTAGGCCCCCGCCACCATGTTTCACCATTGGGATAATATGCACGTTAGGCTTACGCCAAACATAGAAGCTTTTTGGCATCAACGTTTGGTACTATCTTGGTCTCATCAGACCATAGAATCTTTCTCCACTTGGTTTGAGTCTCCCAGATCCCTTCTGGCAAACTCTAGGTGAGATTTTATGTGAGTTTTCTTCAACACCCTCCCATAAAGTGCAGATTTGTGAAGCGCCCAGGCTATTGTTGTCTCATGGAAAGTTTCTCCCATCTCTGCCATTGAAGACTGTAACTCCATCAGAATTGCCATAGGCCTCTTGGTGGCCTCCCTAACAATGCCCTTCTCACACATATGTTCAGTTTTGGAGGACGGCCTGTTCTATGCAAATTCACAGTTGCACCATATTGTCTCTATTTCTTCATGATGGAATAATCGGTGCTCCAGGGATATTCAAAGTCTTTGAAATCTTCTTACATCCTTCCCCTGATTGGTGCTTTTGAAGAACCTTTACCCTGATTTGCTTTGAATGTTCTTTGGTCTTCATGATGAAGCTCTTGTTTGGAAATGCACTAACCAACCGTGGGACCTCTCACAGACAGGTTTGGAATCATTTGAAACACCTTAATTGTACACAGGTGGACTCCAATCAAATAATGACGTGACCTCTGTACACAATTGATTGCACCAGTTTATTTAGGCATGTCTTAGAAAAATATGAATACTTATGCAATCGATTATTATCAGATTTTTATTTGTAATTCTTTAACAACAAGGTTTAGAGCTGTTTTTATTTGATATTAGAGTATTTTGTGTTGATCGGTGGCAAGAGTTCCCAATTAAATCCATTTTGATTCCATGACGTAAGAAAATAAAACGTGAAAAATGCCAAAGGGGGTGAATACTTGCTAGATACTATGCCCGCTGTATATTCTTTTCAAACAGAGGCCCTGTCTCTTCCTTCATGAAAGACTGCTTGCTGAAAAAGTTTTCTACCGTTTCTCAACTCCCGGCAAGCCCTGTGCCTTAGCAGCAGGAGGCGTATTGAGTGCATCAAACTGCACTGCCATGCTAAGAGCCAAGTACAGAGAATAGGACCGACAGTGCAGTCCTGCCTCAGCTTAGAAACCGTTCCGTCCATAGTGGGATGGAAATCAGGTCAAATCACTGTAATGTGCTGCCTTTGAACTGCCGGCGACTTGCTGGCAACTTAAAATAGAGCTATCAAAATGATTAACAGGTAAAGGGCTATTACTCGAAGTGAGAATGAAGTATCGCTGTGGGAGAAGTGAGCGCCATATGCATGGTCACCGATAAATCGTGAAAGTATTTTCAAATTGCGAGATGTGATGTGTGTGTGTGTGTGTGTGTGTGTGTGTGTGTGTGTGTGTGTGTGTGTGTGTGTGTGTGGAAAGCTCTGGTCGAGAATCTTTCAGTCAAATCAACTAGAGTATGGATGGATAATAAGTTCCCTCAACCTCTTAATCACATTGGACAGACCGTGTCAAATGTGGATTTATGATGCACTCTGCACATATTAAAGTCAGCAGCCCCAATTTCAGACGAGCGTTGACTGGGTGCAGGTGGTGCAGGTGCCAGGTAGTGGGGGTGGGGGTGGGGGTTACTCACGGCTCCAGCAGGTACATGTACTGGCCCTCTGGGGAACGGTCCTGGCGGTAGGTGAGGTTGTAGGAAAGCATGGTGTCAACCAGCTCTATCAGCTGCTGCTTCTCTCGTGTGCTGTACAGCTGAGGGTTCACCTGGGGAGGGGAGAGGCCTCATTAGCCAGCAATGCGTGCACACAAACACACAGGCACCAGCATCGCCGGCTCGCTGCGCAATGGCGGCCTTAATCATATTCACAGAGAGAGAGAGAGAGAGAGAGAGAGAGAGAGAGAGAGAGAGAGAGAGAGAGACAGAGAGACAGAGAGACAGAGAGAGACAGAGACAGAGACAGAGAGAGAGAGAGAGGGAGAGAGACAGAGAGAGAGAGAGAGAGAGAGAGAGACAGAGACAGAGACAGAGAGAGACAGAGAGACAGAGAGACAGAGACAGAGACAGAGACAGAGACAGAGAGACAGAGACAGAGACAGAGACAGAGAGAGAGAGAGAGAGAGAGAGAGAGAGAGAGAGAGAGAGAGAGAGAGAGAGAGAGAGACAGAGACAGAGAGAGAGAGAGAGAGAGAGAGAGAGAGAGAGAGAGAGAGAGAGAGAGAGAGAGAGAGAGAGAGAGAGAGACTGAGGTTGACCAGCTCAACATGCACAGTGGAGCAACTTGGGGGTGGGAGTCGTGCGGTTTCCACTCCTTCCGTCTCTGACGAAGGCCGGAATCAATCACCCCGGCGCAGCGGAGACTCGCGCTCCGCTTCCCGAAACGACGCGTTGCCCACAGGCACGGGGAAGGAGGGGGGGATTGGGGGATGGGGGTGCATTATCGACCGTCCTTCAAAAGAAAGCCTTTCAGTCCGTCAGCATGCTCTACACACTGGGCGGCGAAAAGGGAGCCCACGCGCTCCTCCCCTGAACTCATCCCCTGGACACACACACACACACACACACACACACACACACACACACACACACACACACACACACACACACACGGCCTCAAAAGGGGCTCCTCTGCCTTTTGTACGAGTTGTTAAGGATTGTTGAGTGAGTGCCAGGCCCGGAGCGGCTCACAGAACACCCGCACAGAAGAAGTGGTGACAGGACTCAAGTTATGCAAGAGGCAAAACGGGTGGGAGAGGAGTCGAGAGAACAACACGCGCGCAGCCCGGGAGCCGGCGAGATTAACGACAAAAACGCACCGGGGAAAAGCGCAGTCCGCGAAACCTCCCTCGGTCCAGCGCTCCGGAGAGAGGGCACACGGCCGACTTCGCTCTCTCTCCCGCGCCGGGGGCCGGCGACGCCCCGCTCTCTGCGCTCGCCGCTGACAGTGGAGCTGGCCTCATAAAAATAAAATAAAAAAACTCTCCGATCTGAGGAGACCGGTCTCGTCGCAGGAGCACGAGGAGTAATTAAAAAGCAAAGTGCTCTGTAATTACAGCATGAGGAGAAGTGATTAAAAAATAAAAATAAAGCCAGGGGATTGCTTATGTAGGTTAGCCCGTGGCCGCTGCGCAGTTCCGCTCCTGCAGGTGCTGATGGGAAAGCAGCTTAACTCTGGCGTCCGGGACGGGGCGTGGGGGCGCTGCTGCCGCTTTAATTACTCCCACGCTCCTGAGCGGGGCGCTGCCAGGTGCCAGATTACGAACCGAATTTAGATTACCTCCACCTGGGCGCTGGAAGCTGCTATTACTGGAAGCTCAGCCCTCGTTTTTTTTCTGGTCCCTGGCCTACAACAGACCTCATTAGACTTGCAGATCCGAGGACAGGTTCGCGAGTACGCGAGCTGGATTATTCTCAGACTGGGACAAGACACTGATGTTTGGGTCTAAACAACTCTACTATGTGCTATTAATATAGTAGAGCAGGGAGGACAAATCTCTGTGATTAATAGACAAATGCAAATATGCACCATTACCAAATGCTTAGAATAACCACCTACTCTAACTTCTAAGAACCCCTGTGTATTTAGCCCCATTGTATGAATTCAACATAGTATTTTATTCAAAGTCTTTTTTAAGGGAATCTGCTGGTGTCAATCCAAGCCCTCACCCCACCATAGTATGATCAGGGTTCTGACTCAAATCACATTGATATTCGTCGTTTTAACAATATATTCTAAAAAAATAATTTCCAATTAAATTAGGGAACTTTTATCATATAAATGAGGCACATTCATTTTATTGTATATTGTATGGACACCATAACCATATCACTGATGAATTTTGGTTCTGGTCTTAATGTATAAGCTAGACAGAAAGTCCATTTGTTAGATATATTACCACACTACTACTATACTTGAAGGCAAATTACATCAACCTAGAGATTGAGCAAGAAAAATGGCCACATTTCACACTGCATAAGAAAACCATTTTTCCACATTTGGGCAATTTTCCATGACTTATTAAGGACATTGACCACGTTACATGACTTTTCCATGCCTTTTCTGGATGGAAGTGTTATCAAGGATATCCAAGGTGGACCATGGGAACCCTAGACTCCACACAACTCAGACAGAGAGACAGACATGCAGAAAGGCAGATACACAGGAATGCAGACAGACAGACCGACATAGGCAGGCAGGGAGGCAGACCAACAGAGACAGACAGGCAGGCAGACACAGAGAGGCAGGCAGAAACACAGATAGACTGGAAGGCAAGGCAGACAGACAGACAGACTGACATAGACAGGCAGGCAGGAAGACAGGCAGCCAGATATGGGAGGCAGGCAGGCCGGCACAGACAGACAGACAGAAAGGCGGGCAGACAGAAAGACAGACAACCAGACAGATGGTGGGATGGGGGTGGTAGTGTGGCGTACCGGCCGCAGCTTGGGGCAGATGACCTCCAGCAGCATGCTCAGGACGTCCAGCGAGAGGCAGAGCACGCCCACTCGACTCCGGATGGAGGGGTGGATCTCCGCCAACATGGCCACCAGCGTGTTCTTTGTGTTCTGCGTCCGCGTCAGGGCCTGGAATGGAGGAGAGAAGGAGACGGGGGCACCCGTGAGCTCAGAAGCGGGTCAGAACCTCAAGCGCTGCGCATCCTCTGACCGTCCCCCTGTGCTCAACACCCACGGGAGAAGGTGGCTCCGGCCGCTACACCCAACCCGGAGAGAGCTTTGAAACAGAAAAAAGGGCCTCGGATCGCATTGCTTTGATGTGCGGTGGACTTTTTGAGTGCTTTTGCGCTTCTTTTAATCTCACGCTCTTTTGAACAGCCTCAACCATACACGCGAGATCAGCATTTCCCTTGACCATACAAAGACATCACCGATCCCCCGTACCGCGAGGGATCGAGAGGCAGACCCATGTTTGGGCAAGCCGCTATATATCGCGATTCAAGACGCAAGCATCCCAATTCGATCCAATTAAGGAAACTGTGCAGACAGGCGGTTAAGTCAGTTAAGTCCTTGCAGGTGCTCTAGACCATGGCGGAACACAGACAGACAAAGCATGACCGGCCAGTGACGACAATGGGGAAGGTAGACAGATCGCTCCTGCACACTTGCTACTTCTCTGAAGGCGGCAATCAGCACATTTCCAAAGAGTCCGGGCTGAGGTCTGAGGACTCGTCTATGATTATGAAGCGGTGGCGTTCAGACGGAGGCCGGACCCTGGCACAATCACACATTCCTTTGGCGGGGGCTCTGATTGGGACATCTTGAGTGGAGAATCATGAGGTTGATTTAGTACCATTTTATGCACGCGTGGCCTCCTCTGAAAAGCAGACAAGACACTTAGTCTTGCGGATGAGATTCGCTCAAAACTCGCCCAGGTTATCAATTAGTTTTTTTTAATGTTATTTCTGAAATTTTCCCCCATTTTTCTCCCAATTTGGTAGCCAATTATATCTCATCTCATCTCATCTCATCGTCTAAGCCGCTTATTCCTGGTCAGGGTCACGGGGGGCTGGAGCCTATCCCAGCATGCATAGGGGCGAGAGGCAGGAATAAACCCTGGACAGGTCGCCAATCCATCGCAGGGCACTACATACACCATTCACTCACACACTCATACCTACAGACAATTTAGACTCTCCAATTAGGCTAACGTGCATGTCTTTGGACTGTGGGAGGAAACCGAGTACCCGGAGGAAACCCACGCGGACACGGGAGAACATGCAAACTCCACACAGAAAGGCCCCGGCCTGGATTCGAACCCGAGACCTTCTTGCTGTGAGGCGACAGTGCTATCCACTGCACCACCGTGCCGCCGCCAATTATATCCTCTATTTATTTCGATGAACCCTCCCCACATGGGTCTGTCGCTCGTCTCTACGAGGCAAGCGAATTCTCCGTGGGCAGCACCCTCCGCTTTCCTCACGGCGGACCCGAGCCTGCTCAGCCTCCCCCTCCCCCTGGGGCAGACAGCCAAATGCCGCCCCAATCGGGGCTGACGACCAGGGCCGGTCTGGTAGAGATGCGGGTTACGAACCGCGTCCCTGACAGGCAGCGCACACCACACCGGACCAGCCAAAGCGTGGTGCGTTAGACCGCTATGCTATCCGCCGCCCGGGTTATCAATTTTAACAGGCAGCGAAGAGTCACCGCCGCGAAACAAAGCTTGCGTTGTGTAACGGAGGTGCGACCGTCTAACAGGCGGCAGCCTCTTTCCCCGCGAGCCTCACAAAGCTGTGGCCCGGTGCACATCTGTAACATTTTCAGAATAACAAAAGGACGAAGGACAGGCAGCACGTGTCACTAGCCAGCTGCCTTACACCTCGCGCGTAAAGATGTCACGCGAACACAAGGCCTGCAAATTGAAGCGCGCCTAATCTACGCTTTAATTAAAAGACGAGGAGCGCGGAGGGTTTATTAATTAGCCGCCCAGGCTGCGGGGATTTCTAGTTCAAGGACAAATGGCTAAAAACGAAGTCACGTTGACTCTTTAGCGAGGTGTTAACATCAGGGCTGGGCCTCAGGAGGTGTGAGCGACAGGGATGGTACGAGTCACAGATGCTTATAATCTTGACACCGACTCAAACGCAGCCCCTGGCGGGAGCACGCATGGGCACCGTAGTCATTTCCGTGACACATTTCTATCCAACGTGGCTACGCTACAATATCATAAAACTTACACCGCTGACTTGTAACTGGAATCATTGCATTTGCAATTTCTTAACTGGTTTTCAAATATTACTCTGCTAATATTTATTCTCTGAGTGCAAAAGCGTCAGGACTTGAATAAAAATGTTAATTATTTTGTGTGATTGTACCAGAGTGACTGCTGTTCTGCTGGTTTGTGAGACACTTTCATGTAACGTTGGTCGTGCACAGGGAGACGTGTACAGCGGTGGGCGGTGGGCTGTGTTGAGGTTGGAGGAAGAGGGCCCGGGCCAGGGGCACCTGTTCCTTTTATGCTCGTGGCCCCAAGGGCCCTCTGACCACCCAAGGTCAATGTGAACTTAAACCGAGCTTCCAAGAAAACGAGCTCAGTCACGTCAGCGCTCCCGACTTTCACGAAAGAATATTTTCCGGCGCTGTAGCCGGTGTGGTAAGCTACCGACGAGCAGATGGAAAAGGAAATCTTCTGATGATGTAACCATGGCAATGGAGCAGAAAAGTGTGGGTGAGTCAGAGTAACGGGAGAGAGAGTGATCAGAGACACAGACACTGTTCGGTCAGCTGACTAAGGTTTGCAAACATGTGTGCTGGGGACAACAAGATCCTAAATAATGGCATAATTTCTTTGGTTTGGCGTGGCGCGTGATCTGCACCGGCCAGCGTGACAGCCATCGCTCACTCCCACAAGATCACAGAGAGAAGAACAAACGGCGTAGCTGTCTGCGTAAAAGTAAAGCTAATGCACGCAGATAGCATTGGAGAAATATGGTGAAGCTACACTGCATTTCCATCCAAGCCTCCTTCAATGCATCCACTACGTTTAGGCAAATACAAGATACGCACAATGTACGGTATTCATGTTTGTACGACTAGGGGGATGAGTGAGTTTAACAGACTTGGACACGCATAACACTCACACTCACCGCTCCCTCGTAGGTTAGAGTCTTCTGAAGATTAATGGACGTAAATAGATCCCGCGGATCACATAGCCAGCGGGTTGAACTGATGAAAACGGCTGAAGGGCATACTACAACGATCTGGAATGCTTCCTATAGCACTTCCAATAGCACAGTATTGACGCACGTCTAATCCCTTCCGTTATCGTTTTGTAATCGGTCCCGGCGGACGGACGGACGCCGTAGCGAAGGCGGATCGAACGCTGGTCCTCTCACCTCGTACTGGCTGCTGGGGTATTTGATGTGGGGAATGGAGGTGGCGGCGAACAGCAGGTGGAAGGCGGCGGGCAGGAAGGGCAGGTATCTCATGAGGGAGAAGTTCTGGCCGCGCATCATGGTCTCGTTCAGGATGTCGGAGAAGCCCAGCCACTCCAGGGCCAGGCACACGCCCCTCAGGCTGGGGTCCTTCAGCTTCATGTTGAGAAAGTTCTCATAAAGGCCCTGCGCGGGGGACAGACGGACGGGGTGAGACCGGACGGATGGACGGAAAGAGCGGGAGGGAGCGACACGGAGAGGACAGAGAGGGAGCACAGGGGCCGTACAGGGAAGAGAGAGAGAGAGAGGGAGAAGGAGTGAGAGAAGACAGAGAGAGGAAGGACAGAGAGGGAGAGAGAGAGAGAGCGAACTATGATTGCTCTTGCCATGTATTAATGCACATCTTGTAAGTCGCTCTGGATAAGAGCGTCTGCCAAATGCTTAAAATGTAAAATGTAGGGAGAGGAGAGATAGAAGGCCAGAGAGGAAGAGGGAGGGGGAGATACGATGGGGAGGACAGTGCGTTGAGGAAGTGCACTAAAAAGAGTGTGCAGTGAGGAAAGATGGCGGGTGAGGGGAGAAGAACCCCCCCGTGCCTCACCTGCGTGAGCTTTTCATGCTCTCCGCTAGAGGAGGCCAGGTGCAGGACATGCTGCAGCCTGAGAGCGGCTGCGCTGCCCTGTCCATCCAGCCCAGCGCCCGCAAAGAGGTCCTCAGCAACCCGTTTCCTGCAACACAACACCGCCATGACGAGGCCATCTCACAAAATTGACATATTAAAAGTGAGAAGAAAAAAAAACACAAAAAAACGTCCGTCCCGGATTAAAAGTGTGCTCTCTCGTGGCATACGATTTCACAGCACTGCGCACTGCAATGTTTGACAAGGTTTTCAGAATTCGCTATAACTGCTAACGGCTACTAGGATCAAAAGGAATTCGCCTGCGCCTCTTATTGCGAAGGCCGAGCTCATCCGTGAGGCGCACGGAGGAAAAAAACCACACCTTAGTGGAGATGATTGACAGTCTAGCAATAGATCGATACAGCGCTGCGCCGACCTTGTCAATGACACATTGCCCTGGACGTGCGTTGTGTAACTTCCAATACGGTATGACAGATGTGAATGCAGGAGGATTACAGAAAGGTCTTACACAATACGGTGACCTCGCGGTGCTTATACGCAGTGCCAACCCCGGGGCTGCAGGTGAGGGAATTCGCTCACTCGATACGTCACTATGTCCGCCCGGTGGGCGCGCGTGGGCTGCATACCTCTTGACTCTGGGCAGCTGGAAGATCTCCTGCCACACGGAGAACAGGCCCTTGTTCTGGTCCTTCAGCCCGACGCTCATGGACTGCACCATGCGCTGGTCCAGCTGCCTCTGGCCCTTGCCGTGCAGGAACTGCGCACACGTTGTGAACACGGACACGACACGTCAGGCGGCTTTTCCCCAGGATACTGTGCCTTTGCCTCCGTCCCTCGTCTCGCTCACTCCTCCTGATGCTGATGCTAATTTGGAGCGTGCGCTGCTAATTCCTCCGGTGCTGGGTGTCGACCTTTCCATTTTTACCACGCTCAGCAGAAAGGGGAGTTGTGTGTATTAAATTTAAACAGACGAATGACGGGCTCAAAGGCCACTATTCAATTAACCTTTTTCGCCTGGAGAGAGCGCTATGGGGGGGGAGTCGTGTGAGGAGAGGAGATGTGGGACAGCCCCACAGAGAACAAAAAGGGGGCTGGTAATGGCCTCAGTGTCCTATCAGTCATCGGCTCTGGGGTTGAGGGCGGAGCCCCTACCTGCAGCGTGTTGATGCAGGATCGGATGTCGTTGTCCGTCTTCTCACACAAGGCCATCAGGGCCCCCGTGTCTACCTTCATCCCCTGACGCCTGGAGATCTGTCCGTCCGGGACAGGGACAGAAGCAGAGAGAGAGAGAGAGAGAGAGAGAGAGAGAGAGACAGAGATAACACTTTTGGGCCATTAAACTAGAGTTTCTGCAAATCACGAGAGACTCAGCGTGTTTGTCGCTGTACGGACGCGTGGGTGTCTTGAGCGCGTGCGCGACACTTACGTCGGCGAGTCTCTGGACCAGGCGCGAGGGCTGCGTCTGGGGAAAGCTGAGGAGGAAGGCCTGCTGGCGGAGCTGCCGCAGAGCAGGCACGTACCTGTCCCACACACAGAAGCCAGTTACATGGACGTCATAACACGCACGCTCAATACGCACGAGTCCTAATACCAAAAACATGAAACGTATACACGAGCAGCCTCTGTTCTGAAACCAACATTGTGTACCAGTATTGTGACCAATACTAGTACATTTTCCTAATCATTTGAAAAGTTCAGTAAGAAGGGAAATTTTGAAACTGGACACTGTAGTAAGGCTTTTCTCTGAAAAATTGAAATTTAAGTAGAATTCACGATTTTCATTCAACTTCTATATTCAAACGGAGATTGAAATTCTGTAATTAAAACGATTACGTGTAATAATAGTCCATTTATAAGTACCTATGTGAAATCTAATGGCAGGAAGAGTGCTCAATCAGACGTGCCCTGGCCTCACTGGGCTGGCTTAGAACGGCTCGGTACGTCCAACAAAACACTTTCCCTGCCTTTTATTCTCTCACAGGGAAATCCCAGGTGACTGAGGGCTGGTTCAGACACGCGACTGCGCCGCGCCGCCCAGCGGACACTTTCAGGCGCACGGCGCCACCTACAGGTCGTTGCAGATGCAGATGATGGGCCTCAGCAGCACCGACTCTGCCTTTTTCTTCTTCTTCTTCAGCGCGCCGAAACCCGCTGCCTCCGTCTCGCGGCTCTCCTTTCGGTTCAGAGTGGCCAGCAGCACGTTAATGGCCGCCTTGACAGATTGCGGGAAAGCAAGAGAGCGACAGGGACGTAATGAGATATAGAAATAGCAACAAACAAACAAAAATAAACCCGGCAGGACGGTGCAGGGGAAGAGAGCATGGGGATCGAGCCGGGAGGGAGGCCGGGGAGAAATGGGCTCCACAGGCTCACGGACGTCTCGAATTGCCCCGCAACTCACAGAAGGGGCGCCGTCAATCTCGTCGATCACCAGGCAGTTGGGCTTCTCGTTGGCCCCCAGCACAGACTTCATCTGTGTGGCCGTGTCAATGCGCTTCTGGAAGAGGTCGGCACTGCGGTCGTCACTGAGGGGCACAGAGACCAGGGCTCTGGTAAACATTCATGTTAGTGTTCCCGGTCTACTAATCCCCAAGACAACGCAAAGTCAACTGACGCGCTTCCACGCCGGCTGTTAAATGTTAAACAAAATGCAGAATTCAGTCTGACCCATTAGGAACAGTGACACTTTCTTTGTTTTCTGTGAATAGTGCGATCACAGTTTCATGTCTTATTTTAGCACAAGACTGGATGCCGGGCTGTTTCTGATGTTTGTTTAAAATTAAGATTTAATTACACTGCACTCTTCAATTGAGAGCATTAAAAAATACAAGGTTTATATTATACTGTTATGTATACCTTGACACATTACTATGACCCATACATTTCTGGGGTGTTTCTTTCTGATTTTAAAATCAGAAATTATTTTTGGATTATTCAATTAGTTGGGTCATTATCATTTTTAAATAAATGAAAATACTACTTTAGTGTTTCAAATCGCATATTATGGTATTAACATTAAACATCCCTCAATTTGTATTTTGAAATATTAATTAAACTGGACCTCGTGTCAACAGAAAATATTACTTTCACCTTTTCTCCTTGTAAACCTAATTTAATATAATCTGAAGGAGATTGATCTATAGCTGTGCACCGCTGAAGACATCCCATTTGAAACAATTACAAGTGGTTGATAAGGCAGAACACTTCATCAATTGGTTGGCTGCAGGGCTCTATGTCTCTGTGTCTCCAGCAGATGTGAATAACATTACCATGATACAAAAATAGTCACATTTGGAAGGTAAGCGATGGGATGATTAACCAAACATAAAACAAGAGACAAACACATTTCAGCCCAGCTGTCGTAAAGAGCGGTATAATGGTGCTCCACAGCCAGGACAGTAATATATTCTTAAAATAAAACATTAAAAAAAAAATATATTATTTATATAGTACTGCCCTGGCCGTTGAACACCATTCTACCGCTCCTTACGACAGCTGGGCTGAAATGTGTCTGGCTCGTATAAAACAACAGGGCTTACATCCAAAGACGTGGCAAGAGTTCCCAATTAAATCCATTTTGATTCCATGAAGTAAGAAATTAAAATACTTTCTCTACCCACTGTATATATATATAGCTGTACATAAAGTTGCAATACTTTAGGGGGAAAACAGCACCTGGCATTCATCTCCACAACATTGTACCCAGCATGCTTTGCAATAATGTGGGCGAGAGTGGTCTTCCCCAGTCCGGGGGGTCCTGATAGCAGTGCGACCTGAAAGGCAAATCAAGGAGTGGTCATACGCATTGAGAAATTTCCAAATGTATTCCTAACTGAAATGGATCAAAACTGCGACATAGAACTCCTAAAAAGACATTTCTGGTCTGAGCACCGTGCGTCACTCTGTAGTCCAACAGCTTAGCAGCAGGATCACTCTGTCCTGGGGGTTTTTGTTCCTGCTAGTCTCTTGATCAATCAAGGTTGAAAATATCTGTGTAAGTTCTAGCATTTTCTTCTTTGAACTTATTTTAACACAATGCAGGTTTGGCTCGTTGCCAATTGCTTTGTCATTGAATTCTTCATTTTCCACAAATGGTTTCTGTAACCAGCTGTTCACTTTAAAAAATAAGGCCCCCACTGATTTCACCTGTCTACAATTGAATCAATTAAAAGATGTAACCTCTTTGTAAAGGAATCATGTGTCATACAGTGCATTACAGAAAATAATAGTGACTGATTAAATGTCCTGGGATGTGAACATGGGACGTTTATTGTTCATGGCATGCATAGCTATTTCTGACATATGGTCTTAACAGTGTGAAATCATGCTTTAATATAAATAAAGTGTCTAATTAAGAACAATTAACAGCTAGTTACAATAGAGGCTACAATTATGGTTGGAACAAAAACCAGCACACACAGTGGGCCCCCAGGACCGAGGTTGGGGACCACTGTGCTAGAGGACTGCTCAACCAGAGGAGTTGATCAATTTGATCAATAAGGCAGGGAGTATCCTGCAGACCAAAACTCACCCTCCCTAAGTGATGTTATGGCCAATGATGTGCTTGCCCTGCAGGGCTGCTGGCCACAGGCTGCATTGGCATGGTCAGGATTTAATACCTAGCACATTACAGACAATTATAATTCCTAGGGTTTTAGAGACAAGACTCTAGTTTCACCTGCTTTTATTTTCTTCGGAAAGCTGGTTGGCTATTTCTATCAACTTGCTTTTTAGTTTGAAGCACAACCATGCTGACAAACCTTGTACTTTGGCCTTTGGTACTGATCGAGCTCAGCCTCCAGGATCTCCTCAGTGATTTGAGACTTGGTCTTGAAGCGTGGGTTCTGCTGGTCCTTTTGCTGGAAGGACAGTTTGTTGTCCACCTGTGGAGGCTTGGGCTTCTTGACGGATTTCTCCCGGCCAAACACCACAGTGTCCCACAGCTTCAGCCACTTCAGCAGGCAGCGGTTGGTAAACTGCAGACAGACACCCAGGGGTCAGTAAAAAAGGAACTCCCCACCACTCACACAAGGCCCCGCCTAAGCGTCTGTCCGGCCGACTCACGTCATCACTCAGCAGCTCGGTGTAGTGTCCCGGAGAGAACCTGTCGACCCACAGCCGTGAAGCAGTGCTGTCCTGTTCCGCTGCCTCCTCCTCTTCCTCTGTGCCATCTATCTCCCCAAACTCCTGATCTATACGACTTGTAGAAGAGACATCACAAAACACAAAGTTAGGTACAAGCGGCAATAAAGATCTACTAACAAGTGCAATCGTAGCTGGGACTTGAAACATGCGAGACGGGTACCTGTTGATCACCTCGGTCAACCTCTGAGACTCCTCTACCAGCTGCCGGTGACGCTGTTCAAAAACAACCACAGCTAAAGACATCCGCAAATCCTTGGTAAAATTAGTAAGATAGCACAAATATTTTCAAATGTAAGTCACTCTGTATGGGAGTTTCCACTAAATTAACGTAATGTAATGGATTTAATGTCAATATAAATGGTGTATGTAGTGGACAGTGTGCACACAGGGCGGTGCAGAGCCCTACCCTCTCTGCCACCTGCTCCAACAGCACCTCGATGGGCACAGACAGTAACCCCAGTGAATAGTGAGAGTTCCGCAGCATCCTGATGTCCGCAGCCTGCAGACAGACACAGGGACGTGAGCTCAGAAACGCACGCTGCGGCGAGGGAATAAAACCAAAACGCTCACTACCGCATCCAGTATTAGTCAAGTATTACCAACCCTGCGCTTGCCAAACCCACCGTTGCTGTGCTCTCATCCTTCTTGGCCAGGTAGACCCTATTCCCAGAAGAGTCTGTGACTGAGACATAATCTCCAGTAGCAGGGGGTCTGCGAAGGACGTGTGCAGTTGCTGTGTCAACTCTCCTGGGAGACGCCTGCAGCAGTCCCAGCCCACTGATATCCAAGGCGCTGGCAGGCACAGCTTGAACACTTGGGAGAGAGGAAAAGAGACTCCGAGGGCAAATTCGACAAACTGCACACAGACGGCAGCACCATTTTCAGGTTAGTTGCTCAGTCTCTACCTGTTGCTCGCTGGCCTGCCATAGTCTTCTGGGGAGGACGGAGGGGTAATGTCCGTCCCGCCATCTAACAAACCGAATTGAAGCTTTTTGGCCACATCCTGCCTGAGCCTTTTAGATTTTGGGCCTGTGGAGAGACAGCAAATGCCCCCACAGCGGCGTGTGACAGTTGTCACGCAACACTCTCAGACCATACAGTAGAATCAGATGCACATACTGAGGGTCTATTTAATTTCACTCACTCTGACAGTCATTGCTGTCCAGCAGACGCTCTGGTAACTCGCTGTCATCATCCAGAGTGTGGAGTCGTGGGCTGGCTGCCTTGTTCACAGGCCTTTGCTGAGAAGCAGAGGACTCTAGGAGTCTGACAGCAGGCTGGTTGTTTAGAAGGAGGTCCCCAGAGGCGATAGCGTCTTCGAATGACAGTGGCTTCTTGTTCCTGAGCTCGGACACTTTAGTATGGCGAGGAGGTTCGACTGCAAGGACCAACAAGGCACTGAAGGCACATACTGTACATGCACTGGGAGCCCATGACGCTTTATTGGCTGTTGATAACGGTCGCTGTTACGTAGCCCCATAACTAGCTAAACAATTTGCCACCATCAACAGATTGAACAATGCAGGCAAAGCGACTTCAGAAACTTGTTGACACACACTAGTAACAAAAGCAAGATTCGCTTGCTAGCAAGCCTAACTGCAACTTAACATCTACGTTAGCTCGCCAACGATATCCAACTTACCGTCAATGTCAGCCATCACCTCAAGCTCGTCCGCAAACTGTTGCTCGAAGTCATCTTCAATACCATACATTTCGTCATATTCGTCCATTCTTGCACTGGCTTGTAGTAAGTATGCTTCTTGTTTTAATGTATTACTTACAGCATTTATGTACGTTTATTCTCTTATTTACAGTCCCTCAATTTCAACTTCATCTCAGTAGCTCGATTCCAACTAACTACATTTCGCGCAAAATATTTTGTGTGCGAAAAATGTTTCCGGGTCACCCTGCGCTTAGGCCCACCCCTTTAACTCTCTTATTGGAAAGGCTTTATAGTCAATATGGGGTTATTGGTTACTGTAGCCATCTATCATGGTGCAGTAGTGTCGACATGAAACAGTAGACCTTCAACCTAGGGCTTAGTCGAGATTTGTGTAGCTATCGTTAGCAATGCAATCCGTCAGAAAAGGCTAGCGTTTTACCGCATGTTCGCTTTAACGGACCTCAATATTGCTGATATCTAGTGATCTAGTTGGGCTATTTACGTTAGGTACCCAACAAATAATATTTGGTTTCCTCCATCTGGCAAAAAAGTGGAAGTACAAGTCCAGTTTCAGTGTATTTTTAAACCTTTTTTTGCAGACAATTAATTTTGACTGCTATGGAATATTAGTTACCAGTGTTTATACCAACCCTATCGCCCACTGGCCGAACCTGGCCTCGGCTATGCTGAGACTTGTCCAGTCCGTGTTATTTGTTATTGGGCTACCTCAGTTACAACCTGTGCATAAACACTTGCCACTTTAAAACCACTTCAATTATTTTAATCACACCCGAACACCATTAATGGTGGAGTGGTTTATATATTATACATTTTGTCAGCAAAATGTCCAACCTTCTAAACTAAAAGCCAAGCATTTTTTCTTCTCTTTTATATTTTGATGTTGGTGATATATACATCATATTTGTATCTTAAATAATGCTTGCCCATATTCATGCGGGTTAAGAAGTGAATTTGTTTCACAAAGTGTTACATATTGTTAAACACATTTACAGAAAGTCAACCAAACCTGCGCATTCCCTTCTCACATCTCACATGTGACTGATAGTAAGGTGATCCATAATTATGTGAGATGTGAGTCAAAACAGTTTTCACACAAAGGTCAATCCAGGATCTGTGGCCAATTATTTGAATCTGGATCTATCTTTGAATTTCAAAAGTAGAGGAGGTACTAAATATGATCACACAATAAAGGCATTCCGTTTTGCGGTTGAGCCGCCTGTGGTGTTTGTCTTTGTAGCATCCCTTGTAAAACTGCAAAAGCAAAATACTGCATCCACAAAGTGCTTGTAGATAATGCAGGGACTGTTGGAGAGCTTTTCTGGAACCCATGGTGTGTAAAGATGGTGTGTAGTTTATGAGAACATGGCTGCCGCCTAATGAAGAACACAATTTATCTTTGCTACATCTCCACTACCCTCAGTGCTGTAACAAATTTTAAATAATTTATAACAAAAAACATTTAGCATTTTTTCGCAGAAAATTGTTACCAAGTAAAAAGTAATTGCTAGGTAAAACATGTTTTGAGTTCTTCGCTGTAATTTCCTCAATTTAATTAATTTGGTAATGGAGGTGAGCCAGAAAGATGGCTGGTTTAGGGCCTCTATGTGGCTAAATATCAACACTTCATGGCCAATTTAGACATTATTTTGTTAATCCAGTTTGCCAGCTCCTCATAGTATCAAAATACAGCATTTATTCAATTGTATGTCATTTATAACTTCCATTCAAATTCAAACTATCTAAACAATAGACAAAATGAGGGCTATTTTTAGTATGGCGATTTACAAGCCAGAGGCTACACACGTTTACAGGTGAAAAATGGAAAAAAGAACACAGAGAGGACTTCCTCTTTCTGTTACAATCTCTATTCTTCCCTTCAAAATGGACATACAATGTGGTGAAAGCGTCTGACATTGTTGTTACACGTGTCTCAAAATGACATCGAGCTCTTTCCAAAAGCCCATCCTACTTCCGTGGTTACACTGCCCTCCCTCTTTATCTAAAGCTGTTATTTGCAGAGTTTGCTGTCATTTTTACAGAGGTAGGCTTGTCCTACCATATTGACAGTTTTCTGTTTAGCTTGAGTGACATCACCGGTTCCGTCCCAACACGGAAATGAAAGATGATTGTTGTGATCCCGTGGATTGGTGTGCCGCCTCCTGCGTGGGTAAACGTACCTGCTGTGCATGCCAACTTAAAAGTTGAAAATGTCGAGTTGAAGAAAGAATTATGCACAATAACCTGAAATTGATTCCATACCGAACGTATGGTGACAGTTATATCTTAGATTATTGTTCACGATTTTAATGTAGGAGAATATGATTGTTAGTTGGCTACTTTATTAGCTATAACGTTAATTTGAAATACATGAAGGACAAACTCTTTCGGAAAATGAAGGACTTGGGACGATGGCTGCCGTTACTCCTGTTCCTACTTCTCGGTAGAAACGTTTTCCAGGTAATCGATGTTTTTTTATTGCAGGTATTTAGTTTGAGCTACTACGCTATTACTATTGGCTGCGAGTCTGCGACGCACGCGCCAGGAGTCGGTCCGTGTGTGGAACGACTTATCTTACTAGCTATAGTAGCTAGTCACTAGCACTGCTTGAAGTTACAGAGTTCGTCTATTTATGGAGCCGCGGAGTGACAGATAATATTAAATGTGCAGAGAGCAGTGCAATGTGGTAGCTGCCTTTATAGTTCGCTGGCTAGAGATGGCTACTCCGAGTGTCTTTTTTTGTTTGTTTTTAAAATAACCCATAATAATTGTATTATTTGCTGTAACTTAGATTAACTGTTTAAAAACTCACCACAGTGGCTAGATATAAGACATAGTTAATTTTCTTTCTGCATTGCATTTGTTTAAGCTAAATGATCATTGTAGTGGCTGTAGCTATTCAGCGTTAACATGATTTCGCAATAAGCAACTAGTGGTTACGATTAGGGGAACATTGAACGCTGTATGGTCGTTATGTATTTTGCTGTCTTACCAAGGAGCTATAATTGAGTTCCCACCAGTTGTACCATCCTATTATATTACTTCCAGTATTTGACATGTTATTGTTTTGTGCAACTGGATGCATACAGAAGCAATTTAATTTAAGTACGTTCCTCAACAGCAGTGCCCTTTGCAGGATTCAAACCTGCAACTTTCCAGTTATAAAACTGCCTTAACCTTGATGACTATGCCATGGTCTTCTCCAGTCTGCAGTATGAGAGAATTTTGCGTGGCTACAGTTTGGTCTGGCGAGGGAAGTATATTCCAGCATTGAGTATAACTGTCAGTGGGGCCTGGCAGTTTTTATGTTAGGGTTCCTCATACGTTTGACATGTTCTTCACTGTGACTCTGAGGGTGGCACTCCTGCTCCAGTCCTCTCTTTGCACTCAGTTGCTGGCCTTGCAGTCCACGTCAGCAGGAGGCTTTGTAAACAGGAGGGATGCTGGAATCATGGCTGCCTGGCAACAAACAACAGGGCTTTGTCTCACTTTCTCTGTGACAATGCATGAGCATCTGTGAGTGCTTTTGTGTGTGTGTGTGTGTGTGTGTGTGTGTGTGTGTGTGTGTGTGTGTGTGTATATGTAACAAGGAGTGTTAGGTTCTGTATGATTCTAATCCTGTTGAAAAACACATACATTTGTAACTGGGATCAGTTTACTGAAATAATTTGATAATGAGCCTCTATGTTTGCAGGTAATTTTCATAAACTTGCATAAAATCCCTTTGTTTATGGGGTCTGTCTGTGTTAAATTAATCAGAGGAAAGATCAGACTAATTTTGGCCTCATTTTATCAAAGATTAGACTGCACCATGTAAGAGCAGTGCGCTCCTCCTCTGATTGGTTACTCAAGACCGACTGGAAGGGATACAAATGAAGAGTTAAGTTTGGAACCAATAAAAAGCTTGAATGGGTACATACAGGATGGGGTGAAGTTGAGCTGTGACTTTGTGTTTGCCAGAAACACACCCTGTACTGTGAGCTATGTGCTGTCCAAATGTTGGGCTGATATTGCCACCACTTAGTAAGTAAATATGGGTGCAGTACCTTCCAGGGGTTATATATTAGATATTCATCTTTTATGTTGCCTCGAAAATGTGCCCAACCTCACGCTACATATGAATATAATTCCTCACGGCAAACTGCCCAAGAGTGCTTTTATTTGTGTAGTCTTTCTCTCCTGTTAATTTGTGTTAATCACCAATGACTGTCAGAGCAGTTTGTCATGCCAGCAAGAGGAGACCGGGGTCACCTTGGAGAGGGGAAAAAGCAGTCATTTATAACTAAGCCTACCCCTAGTTTGTGTGCTGGATTCTCCTTTCAAAGCTCACCCCTAAAGTTAAAAGGGCAGCGCTGGCAGAAGGCCTGTTTCTGAGCTGCTGGACCTGCTGTCAGATCGTCCAGTCCAGTCACACTCGGCCAGCTGAAACTGTTGGACCGACAGCTGTCTTTTTCTTAAAATGTAACGATGGGTAAAGATGTCTCTCTCTCTCTCTCTCTCTCTCTCTCTCTCTCTCTCTCTCTCTCTCTCTCTCTCTCTCTCTCTTTCTTTCTCTCTCTCTCTATCTCTCTCTCTCTCTCTCTCTCTCTCTCTCTCTCTCTCTCTCTCTCTCTCTTTCTCTCTCTCTCTCTCTCTCTCTCTCTCTCTCTCTCTCTCTCTCTCTCTCTCTCTCTCTCTCTCTCTCTCTCTCTCTCTCTCTCTCTCTCTCTCTCTCACAACACCTCTTTTTATATATTTGATAGGACTTTTCAGGCGTTTTTTTTGTGAGTGTGATAATGTCGTACAGTATGTGTAAATATATGCCACCACGATGGGTAGATGCTGTGAGCAGGTCTGTCAAACTGAAAGAGTTAAGTGTGAAAGTGTTTCTAAGTATTTTCATGATTTCAACATTATTGAAATGCTCTCCTTATTATTATGCTGCACATGGTCCTGATGCAAACAAAATTCATTTCAAGGGATTTGACTTTTTGTGCTGATGAAATAATTGACAAGTAGGGAAACCGTATTGATTACATTACACTGATAATGATTTCATAAGCCAGATGGCATTCCTAGCTTTCCACACATAGCCTATTAAATACTGAATTAAATGGGATCTTTTCTTCTGGAGGATTAGTGTAACATCATCGCCAGTGCTGGAGCTGCCAGATGAGATTTCTTAAAGGGTTACTGCATTTGTGCTTATCGGATGTGCCTTTGTGCCTTTGAATCGTGGCTACAGATTTACCCACAGGGTCCTCATTTAACTATGTGGTTGCTCCTAGCACCTGGAATTGCACTTCCCTCTAGGGTGGCTTTCAGCGAAACTGTTCTTGACTACGGTTAACACTTTGTTGTACGTCGCTCTGGATAAGAGCGTCTGCCAAATGCCTGTAATGTAATGTAATGTAATGGATGTGTTATACTATACGTTAGGCACACATTTTTCAGTCTAAGGATGACAGAAATGTAATAAGAGCCTGCCTGGAGAGTGTTGAGTGGCTGCACCCACCCCGGGGGAGGGAGAGCACGTGCCTGAGATCCAGGATATCCTGCTGAATGTACACAAGGTGCCAGTAACGGCAATGTTCACACAACACACCGCAGTTTTCCACAATGGAGAGGCTTGGTCTGGACTAATCATGGCCCGACTGACTAATAACGTGTTATCTCTTATCCGGCACTTTGTTTCCAAATGACTAGTCTGTTCTATACACTGGGCAGGTGGAAACAAAGCTATAGTTCGTAAGAGTTGCTGACCATTTCTGTGTTAAAGATGGTTTGGGGGAATATGATTATGATGCAAGGCCGTTTTAAGACGTTCCTCTCTGCCTGAAATTCAGTTGCCTCCATCGTTCTGCTGGTCTGGAATATGGCTACCTGCAGTTTGTGTCCCCAGGTGTCTCAGTGAGTTTCCCATGATAGCAAAATACATTTTGTTCAGTGAAAAACAAGAATGTAATCAGCTATTTAAATGGTGCACCTCAATGGCAAAACGAACACTCCAGTTTAGCTAGTAGTATGAGGGGTCCTATAATGGGTTTGAATACCACAAGTAGCCTGGGGAGCCGGAGCCACGTTGTGATTTCTGCTTCAACTGTCTGAGCAAAGCCCTTTTGGTCTCAGTCACCACTTCCTCTTTCTTTCCATCCTCACACTGGCATGTCTGGTGTGACCAGGTTTTCTTCTACGCAGTTTGAGGCAGCAAATATTTGCTGAGGCAGCGTTAGGTTAAACAATATAAAATCTGCATAACCGGTAAAGGCACTCGCCCAGAGCGCAGGTTGCCCACTGCAGCTGGGGGTTCAATCCCGTTCGGGGCGGTGATTGGCTGTCTGCCCCAGGGGGAGCCCGGAGGGAAGCCGGCAGGAGCTCGCCGCATTCCAAAAGTGGCTCCGTGTGTATCGGAGTTATAGTTACAGAGTTCCGTCTCGGAGGAGGCGGCTCATTGCCCTCGTCACTGCCAGTCCTGATAGCGGCGAGCTTGTAGTAGGAGAGAAGGATAGTTTAATTTACAGATCTCTCCTCCCCACTCCCTCTCCATCCCTCTCTTCCTCCCCAGTGTGAGGCGGGGAACTCGGTGATCTTGCCCGAGTCACTGCTCTTTGTGTCCACTCTGGATGGCAGCCTCCATGCGGTCAACAAGCAGTCTGGGGACATCAAGTGGACACTGAAGGAAGGTCAGACCATGGCATCCTCAACTTTCTCGTTTGTCTGTAACAGTGACCGCCTACACACACTCACAATCTAACGACGGCACTCTGTTCCACCTTTCTTTCAGACCCCATCATTCAAGTCCCCGTCTATCTGTCTGAGTAAGTGTGCCCGCGCCGTTCATGCTACCAGCGCAAGCTGTGGGATAAGCAGCAGAAGCCGAGGTCACCGGGCCTTGACGTTGACGGCAGCATTAACAGTGTTAACTCCCTATCCGTTTGTGACACCAGCGAGTAGTTGTGAGGGTTAGGTCTGATGGGGTGACCTGTGCTCTGTTCTGTTCTGTCCAGACCAGGGTTCCTCCCGGACCCCAATGATGGCAGCCTTTACGTGCTGGGGGGCAAGAACAAGGAAGGTCTGATGGTGAGTGGTGCCCTGGGGTTGTAGGGCAGCGAGGGGGGCCTTGAGGCCATCCCTGGGCAGAAAGGGAGCTCATCACGTCCTGTTCTCTCTCTGTGTGCAGAAGCTGCCCTTCACCATCCCAGAGTTGGTGCAGTCATCCCCCTGCAGGAGCTCAGATGGAGTGCTGTATACTGGTGGGTCCACACAGGGCTCACCTCCTGCCCTGGCACATCATGGCATTCTGTGCGTCTATAACATAGGCAGTGTATCTAGTGGGCTGAGCCAGCCCCATTGCGTTTTGAAGCAAACAAGCAATTTATTTTTCCGGGTTACTACAGCGCCATCTGTCTGCAGGTGTGAAGTATAATTTCTGTGTCTGTCAAAGTCGATGAGAAAGTAGGTCTTTAGCGTTAATTCTGTACCTCTCTTTTAGATACGGAACATAATTAACGCAATGCACCTCTTTTAAAGGTGTACAATGTACAATTTGTAGTCTTGTTCTTCCCATAAAATTTACAGGGAACAAACATTGTACTGCACACCTGTCTTTAGAGGGCAGATGTCCATGCTTGCTTCACTCAAAATCTTGTATCTGTTTGCATGTATTTGTATTGCACTGTCTTTGTACGTGTGAGTTTCTCACTCATATATGTGTGTGTCACGTGTTTGTGTGGTGTTTGCGTGTGCATGTGTGCACAGGGAAGAAGCAGGACACGTGGTTTGTGGTGGACCCTCAGACCGGAGAGAAACAGACCAGCATGACCACCGTCTCCTCAGACTCCATTTGCCCCTCTGCACCCCTGCTCTACATTGGCCGGACAGGTCAGCCCTCCATTCTGTCTCTGCACTTCAACTCTGTCTGTAATCAACTGTCAAAGTGTGTCATACCTCTCTCCCCATATCTCCTAACTGTCAGCGTGTATCATACCTCTCTCCCTATCCCCTAACTGTCAGCATGTATCATACCTCTCTCCCCTATCCCCTAACTGTCAGCATGTATCATACCTCTCTCTCCTATCCCCTAACTGTCAGCGTGTATCATACCTCTCTCCCTTATCCCCTAACTGTCAGTGTGTGTCATAGCTCTGTCCCCTATCCCCTAACTGTCAGCATGTGTCATAGCTCTGTCCCCTATCCCCTAACTGTCAGCGTGTATCATACCTCTGCCCCTATCCCTAACTGTCAGCGTGTATCATACCTCTCTCCTATCCCCTAACTGTCAGCATGTATCATACCTCTCTTCCCTATCCCCTAACTGTCAGTGTGTGTCATAGCTCTGTCCCCTATC
>JAINUG010000015.1:1318714-1578714 GCA_029706075.1 Aldrovandia affinis
TGTGGCCTACAGTTTGTCGAGGACCCCGAGGGCCCACACTCCAGCCTGGACCCTGTGATCCTCTTACAGCAGACCATGTGTGGCCTGAGTCACCTGCACTCTCTAAACATTGGTGAGCTGCGTTCCTGTGCCCCAGAGTCCATGGGTGGGGAGGGACGGGGGGTGGGGGACGTGGAGCATCAGCGTTTCATTGTTCCTGCCCATTTACTTTACACTTGTACATTTAGAGTGACTTACGACAGCATGCACAATAGGGTTTGGTGAGCACTGCCCCAGTCATTTGCATGTACATTTTAAGCATTTAGCAGACGCTCTTATCCAGAGCGACTTACAAGATGTGCATAAATACATGGTATGAACAATCAAAGTTTGCTCAAGAGATCAGTGCAGTAATACAGCGATAGACATTGTTGGAGGCAGCTGCGTACCATACCTGTAACACTGGGAAGGAAAGGGTTAGTACTTCTTTTTTAATTTTTTTAAATAAATGAGGCAGCTGGTGTGTTTCATTTTTTTACCCACAGTGCACCGGGACCTGAAGCCACGGAACATCCTGCTGTCCATGCCGGGGCCTCGGGGCAAGGTGCGGGCCCTGATCTCCGATTTTGGTCTGTGCAAGAAGCTGCCGGCGGGACGGCACAGTTTCAGCCTGCGCTCCGGGATCCCCGGCACCGAAGGTTGGATCGCCCGGAGGTCCTCCTGGACCCGCCCAAAAACAACCCGGTGAGACCAGACACACGGGCTTTACATGTGGTCACAGGTTTACAAGTGGTTCTGTGTTGGTCAGTAGGTAGAGCACGGCGTTGGCAACGCTTAGGTTGTGGGTTCAATTCCCATTGGGACCACATGTACTGAAAAATGTATGCATTCACTACTGTAAGTCGCTTCGGATAAAAGCGTCTGCTAAATAGCATATGTTATGTTATGTTATGTTACATGTGTGTTTGTCTGGACAGTGCGCAACTGACAGCCCTCGCTCTGTGCTTCCTGCAGACCAGCGCGGTGGACATCTTCTCTGCGGGGTGCGTTTTCTACTACATGGTCTCTAGGGGGCAGCATCCGTTTGGAGACACCATTCGCCGGCAGGCCAACATCCTGTCAGGAGCTTACAGCCTCGACCACTTCATGGAGGACCTGCACGGTGACCATTTAGAAACGCAAATAGAAAAGAGAGGAGGTGGCTGTGCATCGACATGCATTTATTCCCCTAGAATGTTGTTTTCTGCAGAGATCTATTGATGATGGTGACATTTGTTTTTAAACATTTAAACATTTTAAGCATTTAGCAGACGCTCTTATCCAAAGGTGTGCATTAATACATGGTAGGAACAATCGTAGAGATCAGTGCAGTAATACAGTGATAGACATTGTTGCAGGCAGCTGCATACCATACCTGCAATACTGGGAAGGAAAAGGTTAATAATTATTTTTATTTTTTTTAAATGAGGAGTAAGCAGGCATACATATACAAGAAATGTTGACCAAGTAGAGGCAGTGGTAGTGATGAAAATTGGAAGATAGATGTCCTGACAGAATTCAGTGGCGGAGCGGAGGTGTCTGACTGGGGTGTAGGGTGTGATGAGTGCAATGAATCCTGTATTTAAAAAGGGGTAACTTGCATTGTTTCTCACTGACAGGCACTGTAGTCCAAGAATATTCAGCACACATCAGCAATCAAAACAATGGCCAGTGTGGTCAGAACACATTGAATGAGACTGATGATCATGGCTAATTTCACCTCTATCTGGTTGCATGATCACCTCATTTTAACACCTCGCCCAAAAGACAGAGCAGGACTCACTCACAATTCTTTTTGTGTGTTATTTAATTGAAACGTACGACGCACACCAATCAACATATCAGCGGTTGTGTCGATGCGCTGTGCCAGACTTTGCTACTTGGCTCATTTTTATCTGGTCGATAAGCCAATCCACATTGTATGCCATGTGCTCGTCGACTGCTTCGTAGTCGTTCGACCGTTTCCGATCTGACTGAGCAAACAAATGCTTCTCTTGAGCGCGAACCAGCCAGTGTTTGCATGTGCTGGGGACTTGCAAGGAAGGAGTACCCTGTGAGAATTAGTATCTGAGAATGTAGATAGGATATCCTATATCCTTCACACCACTGGGGTTTCCTGCACAACACTTGCTTGACTTGGTTCAGAGGTAATGGAGCCCCCTGCTGTCCCAACTTCACCATTGCAGTTTAAACCACCATTATGTAAAGCAAAACACAGGGCGATACAGAGCAATGGAAATACATAATTTCCTGATAGAAAATGTCATTTCTAGCTATGGATTTTGCCAGTGCCTTTATATTCAACTTATATATATAGGCTTGTGTGCCCCTCCGGCACCTAAAGGAGTTAGGTGGTTCTCTGTGGCTCAGTTGGTAGAGCACAGCGTTGGCAACGCTTAGGTTGTGGGTTCAATTCCCACTGGGGCCACATATACTGAAAATGTATGCATTCACTACTGTAAGTCGCTTTGGATAAAAGCGTCTGCTAAATGGCGTATATTATTATATTTTTATTATTATTATTATTAGTTATCCCAGGGGAGGGCGTCTCGCCTGGTTTAGCCTGTGTAACGCTGTGTCTGTCCCCGAATCAGACGATGTGATAGCGAGGGACCTGATCGAGCGCATGATCAGCGCCGACCCGCAGTCCCGCCCCTCCACGGCCTGCATCCTCAAGCACCCCTTCTTCTGGAGCCCCGAGAAGCAGCTGCAGTTCTTTCAGGTCTGTGGGGCCCCCCTCTCTCTGTCATGGCGACTGCCGTGTGCGGCGTGTGCGTGCGTGTGTGTGTGTGCGTGTATGTGTGCATGCGAGCTGAGTCTGTCTCTGTCTGTCGCAGGACGTGAGTGACCGGATAGAGAAGGAGCCAGCAGACAGCCCCATCGTGGTGAGGCTGGAGACGGCGGGCAGGGCGGTGGTCAGGACCAACTGGAGGATGCACATCTCCGTCCCCCTGCAGACGGGTGAGTACAGCGGGCAGCGCGTCTGAGCCGCGGGCCGGGCAGGTAGCCGCCGGGCCACACCTGATGTGCCTTTCTGCCCCCACAGACCTCAGGAAGTTCCGCACGTACAAAGGCAACTCTGTCCGGGACCTGCTGAGGGCCATGAGGAATAAGGTGAGTCGGTTAATCGGAAATGTTATGAGTCATGTGCATATGTACATATGAACTCATTTATATCATCTGTTATATTTGCATTGCAATGCATGCTCCCATACTTAGGTTCTGACTTATCTGAATATTATCTGGTGCCAATGTCTAATCCCTGAGTACTTATTACTTAGTAGTACTTCTATTGGATAATTCTTACAAAGCGACTGACATCATTTAAACATCCAGTTCTTTTTTTGCTGTTTTAAAAATGCACTTGTGAAGAGTGGACAGTATCATGTTATCTGCCCAGATAGAGCCAGGTTTTCTAGTAGCAACAGCACATACTTCCATATGCAATCAAAATGTCTCTTTGTAACTGGACTGGTTATATTAATGTTTGAATGAAAAACGACCATTTTGTGTGAACCAAGTATGAAAATTGGACTGCCAGTGCATTCAAGGCATAGGTCTCCACAGTTCAACTGTCAAAAAGTGTAGGATTCCCTGTTCACCTGATCACCTCCATGTTGGAATTGTGCCGACTGGCAGCTGCCTTAATGGGTTGTACCCGATGGTTGGGTAGCTAGCCTATGGTGCAGGTCAGATTATTTAAAAGCTGCCAGAGATCTCCATGCAGTCTCGCAGGTATGCAAGCTGCCATGTTCTAATTTCCACAAACCAGTCTGTGATTTAGCTGCGTCGGTGGAACAGTAGTCCCCGCTGTCTCTGCCTACTCTAAGCCCTGATTGTAAAGTCACGATTTTCTCAGCATGGACAGTCCCATCGTGCACACGCACCAGCTTCACCTGAGGGATTCTGCCCTGAAAATGGTTAGTTGTGGCCTCCCACGTGGTCTAGTGGTTTCAACGTCCGATGCTGGCCATGGCAACCAGGGTTCGATTCCCCGAGTTGGCTCTGGCCGGGAGTGCCATCGGGGCGGCAATTGGCTGTCCGCCCCAGGGAGGGGGGAGGGAAGCCGACACACAGTTTGCTGCGCACAGGAGTGGTTCTGGGGTGCCGGAATTACAGTGGACGGCACGACGAGTGCTGTCTCGGAGGAGGCAGCGCTTCGCCTTTGTCACTGCCGGTCACAGGACTACGGCAGCGAGCTATGAGGGAGGGGATTGAACTAAGCACAGCGGGAGTAATTTGCTACCGAATTGGGAAAAAAACTGGGTAGAAATTGAATTGAGAAGAAAACTTGTTAGTTGCATTACAAAGGATTGCAGGGACATGGCAGTCCGTCAGCGAGGTGCTGTATGGGAAGTGACTGTGCCCTCTCGTGTCCAACAGAAGCACCATTACCACGAGCTCCCCGACGAGGTGCAGGAGACGCTGGGGGAAGTCCCGGAAGGCTTTGTGCACTACTTCACCTCGCGTTTCCCTCGGCTGCTGCTGCACACACACGGCGCCCTACGTTTCTGTGCCTACGAGCGACTCTTCCACCCCTACTACCCCCCGCCCGACCCCGAGGCCCACTAAGGGCAGCGCGGAGCCCGTTAAACTAAGAGCGCCCCCGTCACACTCCACGCAGAGGGAACGGCGTCTCCTTTCCGCTCCAACGCGGCTCTCCCTCTGTGAAAACGGACACCTGTGGACGACACCAGCGGATGGACCGACTTGCACTGTGAACACGGTCACACACACTGGAGATTGTACCCCCCCCAGTCACAGGGGTGCAAGAGGAGCTGCTCTGAGCCATTACTGTCCTTTGAAGGCACCAGAGCCAAAAAGTGTCTCCTGGAGATTACATTCATTTTGTAAATTATTTTTTGAAAGGAAATGTTTTTTGTTTTTTTAGTATTTTTATCACAGGAACATGTTGATGGAACCTGTATTTCTCACTTTTATCAAGCAGTATATTTAAGCCGATGAAGATAGTAATGATGTTTACACCGCATTGGGAAAATAAGTTCCTGATGGCACGCAATTATACGTTTCAGCCTGAGAATGTGGTAAGGTCAAGTGCTGGGCTAGTTTTATGGATGAATTTGTTTTAAATGAAACTAAAACACACTATAAACATTTTTTCCACTTTCCAAAACTCAATACTTTTTTTTACACATAGTAATCAAAAATGTTATATTTAGCAGGCACTCTTACCCAGAGCAACTTGCATAGTTTACATTTCGATACATACAATCAATTTATACAGCTGGATATTTACTGAAGCAATTCAGGTAAAGTACCTTGCTCAAGGGTATAGTGGCAGTGCCCCACATGGGAATTGAACATGCAACTTTTGCATTACAAGCCCAGTTTGCTAACAGTTACACTACACACATATTTGAAGTTCAGGGATTCCCATATTTATATGGTCCAAAACACCGCTATTGGCACTGGTCACCTTCATATTACCATGGCAGATCACTTAAGCAAAAAGTGATCTTTCAGTGCTACTGTAGCAGATGCAGTCATTGTAAAAAGATTTTTGGCAAGTGGAGAAAATGTTACTATATTGGAAATGAATATACACCATGTGTTGTCTTTCCTGTAAATTGGATCTTGCCATGGTTACACATTAGTTACAGGTATAGGACTGCAGAATGCTCATGTAAACAACCATTTTACTTACGGCCCTGCACATCTACAAGACGTATGCGCTGGAGGTTAAAAAAAACCTAGCCAAGTAAAACATACTTTTGATAAGACTTCTAATAAAGTGATTGAGGCCATATGGCCATTCAATCCAAATGCAACTGCTATGCTTTCGAATTTCTAATTAGCAGCCCATTGTTGCAACTTTGGTGTCTGAGCAGTCAGTAAGAAAGGTGGAAAATAGTTACAAACGGCTGCTTGCATTTTAAGTTTTCGTATTTGGGCCAGGATGTAGAAGGGGCACATTTGCCACCCTGCTGAGCATAAAGGATTTCTTATTGTACAAAGAATATTGAATGGCACTGGGGACACTTTTATACTTGTTTTTTGAATAAATATGTTGCAAATCTTAAATGATCAATGATTATTAGCGTGACATTGTTGACAATGAGTAATACCAATTCAGGAGCCGGTCTGAAACTTTCAAAAGGGTCTTTATTTACTTGGAATATATCAAACTTTTAAAAACGCATCTTGTAAACATACAATTCTTTATTCAGGATTTTGTACAGTGGAGCTTTGTACAAAGACAAAACGAGACAAACATTTAAATTAAAAACATCCATAGAATGACTCCACGCAGACACAGAGCATACACATGATAAGACTCATCACTCTACTGTCTTGATTGGCACAGTAAATTAAGTCATTTGGACTGAGAACCAAGAAAATACAACCAGTGGCCTACTGAATAAACCAAAGTTCTGCCACGAAAAACTTGCTTCCTACATAGAACACTATTTTAAAGACAGGTGTGGGTGGGAGAGAATCAAGAACCCTTTGGCCAAGCAGTAGTTTTGTAGACACCTATAGAAGTTAAAAGTCTTGTATAAAACAAGTGGCACGTGGGAAGGGTGGTGTATATACAGGACACACGGAGCATGGGCATCAAGCATGCTACGGTTCTGCTATGGGTTTGCGAACGCCAGTGGACTTGCAGACCAACAGTTTTTCCAGCATGCTACGAGCGTAGCGCAAGCGGCTGGCCAGCTCCTTGCAACAGCCGTAATCTTCAATCATGCTCATTTTGTAGGTGCGGAATACCCTCTTCTCGTCGATGTACGTCACCGCTCCCATAAGCGGGCACAGGATCAGTTTGGTGTGGTCCTGTATAGAAGGAACAGAGAGCCAATTCCCAGTTTAATTGCTGTAAGGTACAAGTCACAAAGCTGCTTTAACCAGACAGACAGAAAGACCACGAGTCCTCTGGACAAAGTAAGTCATCCATTTTTCCTTGTTAGTGTTAGACACCATCACCATGCATAAGAGCATGATTTATTTAAATGACGGCATACTATACACACTGCTATCATAATACCCCAATCCATGTCCCATCTGAAAACAAGCTTTAAATATAGCTGCAAACAGCAATTACGGGGCCAAGCACTCGTAGCCACAACTAAGCCAATGAAGTGTGTGGTGACCCATTGGGCATAAACACGTGCCTAACAAGATTAGTCACTAGAGCCAGTTTTAAACGTCTGCACAGGAATTGTTCTTAATGTATGGAGCTCTTTAGCGCCACTATGTGTTTTGATTGGGACAAAGCTTGAGCGCTAGAGTTCTGATGTACGTACATGTCTTTGCCTGCACCGTTACTGCTGGGTTGGGCTCCCGCCATGGGCCTTAACTTGCATACCATTGCGATTTTCTGATTTACTGTTTAGAATTTATAAGCCGCTATATGAAAAGCCACACCCTACTACGAGTTAATTGGCACGTAGTGGCCATGTTATTTTTTGAGGAGCAACTTTTTATAATCGATTTTTAGAGATGCCAGAGAACAAATTGGTGAGGTTCTGTGTGGCTCAGTAGGCAGGGCATGGCGCTGACAACGCTTAGGTTGTGGGTTCGATTCCACATACAAAAAAATGCATGCATTCACTACTGCAAGTTTTAAAATATGGCATATGTATATGGTGACGGTTTCATGTCAAACAGTCTAGGAGGAGGTCTCAAGTTTTTAAAATATTTCAAAATGGCGGAAAGTCCAATATGGCGGCCTTCGTCGATCAAAATGACAGTTGTTTGTTGTCAGGAGGGGTTTCACCTAGAGGACAAATGTGCACTTTCCCCCCTCCACCATAGCATCACGTTTTGTAAAACATGAGTGCCCGAATTGGAGAAAATGGCTCAACTTAATGACAAAAACAACAGGGTTCCAGCACCTTCAGTGCTCGACCCCCTAATAACAACTTCGAGATTAAGACAGCCTTCAAATTAAGAGCATGTTGCCCAGAGCACCAAATCCCACAGCCAGCTGGGAGCGCCACCTCACCTGGAAGAAGTTGATCTGCACGGTCCCGTTGCTGAGGTGGAGTACGATGGCGCTCTTAGTGCGGAACCAGTGATGCAAGTAGGGCAGGCGAGCCAGCTCGTCTCCGTCCCGGGGGGTGATGTTGGCTCCAGCCTTCAGCAGGTGCTCGCTCATGTAGTTACGGAAGTATTTCAGCAAAGTGATCTGAGGAGCAGAGGGGGGGGGGAAAGAGGTCAGCTCTCTCCATTTGAGAGGTTGTGCAGGAATAGGAAGGGAAGACGTGTTTGATTTCATATGGTTTAGCTTCCGGATTTGGACAAGTAAAGGTTTTAACACATACCCAGCAGTTGTAAAAACAAATGGCAAATTATACTACCCAGAACCATCTGCGAGATGACATCTTGCACCGACTAGATTGTGATAGGTCAGTACTTCATACACAACGTGCCGAATCACCGATCTCTCAACAGTGACAAAAAATCTTATGTTCAATTCCGCAAAGGAAACCATTTTCGGGACTGACCTTCTTGGAGAGCGTGGGAGGGTAGGAGCGCACGCTGAGATAGGACTCTGCGGTGTTCTTGTCGATGTACTGCAGGCTGTCCCCATCATCATACATGATGAGCCTCGTACAGTCATTGAAGAGCACACCGACGCTGTTGTCACACAGCTGGTATCCTGTAAAAATAAACGAGAGACAGACCCAAAACGGGCATAAATACACCTGCAATTCCGAGAACGTTGATCGCTTGATGAGAAACCGTCAGTGTGCGCCTCATCTTACCCAGGCCATATTTGTCAGAGTAGTCCACCCACTTGCTGATCCAGAAAATGGGAATACAAGCAGGATCCTCTGCTTCCTCTGCAGGAGTCGAAACCACACGTTACAGATTTCACAGTGCAAACAAAACACAGTCCCACTTTAACACTACCGCCAATTATCCATTTAAAAATAAATAACTTTGCTTACCTTGGCGAATCACGGCTCTTTCTGAGGGTTTGGCTGCGGTGACACTGTTCAGTTGCTGGAGCATGTCGGTCAAATGGCAATTAACAGCCTCAGCCCCTTCCCTAGGACAAGACAAGTTTCTCAATGCTCTACAGCTGGCAGGTCTAAGCAAACCATACACATTTCAGAAACATTTTCTTAAGAGGACAGAGCTTGCCACGATATTGCATTGAGTAAACACCAATAGCGTTCAAGCAACTCTCAAACTAACAAGTGACAGACCCGTCTTGAGCATTATAAATCAGATGTCCCAAACTGAGGCTCACCCGGGTTGGGGTTCCTCCTTCTGGTCCATCTTCCCCACCTTCTCTATGGGGCTCTCAGTTCCTGAAGGAAAAAGCAGATGCATCAACTGCTGAAGACAGCGACAGACCCGTGGGGCAAAGTAAGGGACGATGAAAAGCAGTGAGCTGCCGTACCTTTGTTGAGGGCTGTGAGGGGTCGACGCTGACTAGGGTCCAGGGAGCTGGGTGCGATGGAGAAGCGCGGGGGCACTGTGAGGCAGGTGGTGGGCAGGCGCAAGGGGATGTACCCAGATGTGAAAAACTCGTCTGTCAGCAGGTCACCGATGGTAGGCCGGAGGGTGGGGTCAGCATGCAGCATCTTCTTAATCAGGGAAGCTGCCACAGGGTTGATGTGCTGAGGGTGGGAGGGGAGAGCCATGTGAGGATTGCAGAGTGACGACAAGATACGGGAGTCCCTGCCTTTTTATACAGTAAGCTGCAGCTCACCCATGGAATAGTGTAGTCATTTTTCTTTATTCGGATGTACGTCTCCTTCAGGCAGGACGTCTCGAAGGGAGGTTTGCCCACCAGCAAAGTGTATCTAGGGAGGACGAAGAGGCAAAGGACAGGATGTTTATTGTGGGGCACAAATGATGCAAGTCAAGTAACTTCACAAGAGTAGCGTGTTAAAGGAAACATTCACTTTGTTCAGTCTGTTATTACTGGTGTTTATAATGGTAGCAATCCAACCAAATATAGCGTGACTCGTTTTCATAATGACTAAATCAAACCTTTTAGAAAGCCCATCGTGCACAGTAAAACCGGTCTCCTGATTACTTTCAAGCATTTCACCAACATCTCATAGATAACGTACGCAAGGACTTTGCAATGAACCGAGGTTGAAGCATGGAAATAGCAAAATACACTCAACATAGTTTTTAAAAAATGGGAACATCGTATTGACACACCAAATTGCTCAATTGACAGAGAAGTGCCCACAGAACACACATTGATAATTGATTTTGAAATCTAAAAGGTAATGGAAAGCAAAGCGCACAAATGTAAATTATTTTAGTATTATACAGGAGTGGAGTTCTGCCAGTCTACATCATCTGCGGTAATTTGCTAAAACCTTGGGAGCTCCATCTTGTCAATCAGGGTATTACATGCATCACGCTCTGCGTGTTTGTATTGTTGTCTGCAGATAGTAAAAATATATTGACATTTTGGGCCAAATTTTTCCCTTTAAGGCTTTAAAACTAAATGTGATGCATTAAACACTGCAGTTGCAGCATGATGACTCCAGTAGACTTCATTTAAATCCTGACTTGAGTAGGCATCAGACAAGCCTTCAATCGTGAGACAAACCTTAGAAGGATGTATGGTCATTAAACTACAGTACTAGATTATAGAAGCAAGAATTCAAACAGTACACATTCACATTCCCCAAAGCCAACATTGCCCATTCTTACAAGATGCAGCCCAGTGACCAGATGTCCACCTCGAAGCTGTGGCCTTTCTTGCATAGCACCTCTGGAGCAATGTAGTTGGGTGTCCCACAAAGTGTTTTCTTCCTCTCGCCATCAAACTCAATCTTTGTAGCCAAACCAAAGTCACCTAGTGAGAAAAAAACAGCCCGTTTAGCTCGTTGAAAGGGAGTGGGGATGGGGGTAGCAGAAGAGATGAAGTTACTTACCGATCTTGACCGCCATTTCATCGTTCAGAAAAAGGTTTCCCAGTTTGAGATCCCTGTGGATGACTCGTTTGTTGTGCAGATACTGGCATCCTTGAATGGTTTGCCTCATGTAATACCGTGCCTCTGGCTCAGTCACTGCCTTCCTCCTCTTGTGCAGCTCCAGGAGAGACTGGCAGACAGAAGTAGTAAATATTGTATGTTTTAAATTGATGCAGATCGACTTTCAATATATACAACTCATGTTATTATTATTTTTTTCCATGGATTACAAACTACCACACAACGCCAATTTCCCCAATCGTTGGTAAAAAGTAAGCAGGGTCGATGGAAAGGAGTGTTATTGGAAACGACGGAAATGCATTTAAATCGCACAGGAAGGTTGAAGCAAATGGAAACCCGGAGAAGCAGGAACTGTCGTTGGCCTTTGACAATCCGAGCTATGCCCTCCTACTGTCAAACCTTTGAACACCTAATTCTGAATAGCTAGTAGGTTAGCAAGATATCGAACTAAAAAGTACCCTGAGACCTGGCTGGAATTAACTAACCTACACTAGTAACGTTATTTAGAACAACCCTGCTGAACTGAGCGCCCTTAAGTAGCCAACTAGCTACGAAGCAATGGTCAACTCACTCACCCTTCGCCGGCAGATCTCCAAAACCACGAAGACAAAGTCATCATCTTCGAAAAAGCCGTGGAATCCCACTACATGTTCGTTGTCAAGGCTCTTGTGGATAGTAATTTCCATGGACATTTTCTCCTTCTGATGAGGTTTGAGAAGCATTGATTTTGGGACTACTTTCCCAGCGAATACCTCCTTAGTGTCCATATCTGTGATTTCGTAACATTTAGCAAATCCTCCTTTCCCAAGAAACCGTCCCCTCATGTACCTTTTCTTGGTCCGGGGATCCACCAAAATATCGGGGATCTCTTTCAGAGGTGCAGATTTAGGATCAAGGTGTGCAGGCGGTTTCGCCGCCTTAGCCATTCCTGCGCTCATTTTAAAAAGAAGGAACTCCCTTCAGTTATCTCGCTAGTAAAAAAATACTAATCAAAAATAAAATCAAAAGCCTCAAACTTGTTTGCGAACTACAGGTGACAAACAGCAAATACAAACGTACGTGCGAGCTAGCTTGTCGGATTAGCTGTTCACATCAGTTTAGAAATGCTCAGAATTTGAATCAAAACTCGAAATAACAGTAAAATTGAAATCGTCTAAAACACAGTGCAAAATACGTTTCTGTAATTTCCCGCATATGTACCCACTTGCTTTGCTGAAAATGCAACAACAAAAATCGAATTAAACAACTTTTTTCCCACCGCAGCTCTTCCTGGCCCTTTCTTTCTCTCTGCCAACACGGACTACTCTAAACTTTCAAATCCAGCTTTGTTCGTTAGACGCTCTTGTGATTGGTCCAATCGATTTGAATTCCAAGTTCCAACTGCAAAGCACTATGGGAGCTTAAAAGCAGAGATCATCAAGCACTTTAGGAATACGAAAGTACATAGCTTCCTTATTCTGCTAAATAGTTCCTGCTAAAATCATAATTAAGAAGTTCCGGTGAACGGAAATACAGTTGCAGATTTTCAATGGTTAACAAGGTATCTTAATATCGTCAAGAATCTTTACAAGTTTAAATGCCTTCTTTTGAAATAACTTTATTGGTATTCGGTATTGCTTTAAAACAAAATCAAAAGATCACATCTGGCAAGCTAGCCAATAAACTTCGCGGTTCTCTGGTACAAAAAAACATGCTTAATCAGCGGGTAGAGCTCTAGGTTAACATATCAATTATGCTTTCTAAAACTAGTTAGACATGACACTATACTAGTAAGCAAGGTGACGTTGGTTTGCAGTTTGTCACTCGTTGCCGAACCGAAGCCGCTGTTGTAAAAGGAACCCACACACAACAGAGAAAGATACATGCAGAACCTTGACGTGTACACAAATCCGTCACCCACTATATTCAATTATAACATTTTTTTAAAGTCAATAATAATAATAATAATTTAATGGTGAGGCTAAGAAAAGAATGCACTACAATGACAACGGATGCCCTGCTACAAATTCTAGTTTCGGGCAGAGCGAAAATGTAGGCAAAACCTTGAAGCTTCATCGAACCAGTGAATCAATAACTAATTCGCTAACCGTTAAAGAGGGAGGGGACACTGGCCAAAACGTGTGTGTGTATGCTCGTTCGTGCTTGCGCTACCACCTGAGCAAAGAAAATATGTCTAGTCATATTTTTAAATTCCATCAGAAACATAATTATTTTCAATTAACGTGACATCATAGACATTGTAATGTACCATCATTGGGAATTTAACAATAAGACCATTTACCTGTACACGTAGGCTAATAGAACAGTAAAATAAAGTCCATAACTTTTGGGGGCATTTGTGTGGTGAAATACAAGTGTTTTTTGTGTGGTGAGGATGTAGCAGGTGAAGATCTGGGATATCATTTATATTATATGCATATAGCTACTATTAACTGCTTAATCTATCACACGCTTATTGAGAATTATACCATTACTCACATAGCTGTACTTTTGCACACCTTTTAAAACTGACCATTTTGGCTTAAGAGGGTCTCATATCACCAGCTGTCAGGAAAAACGGAATACATTTTTGTGGGTTTTTTACATTCGAATAGTGCACCCATACTAGGCCTATAGCGTGTCTATTTAGATCTACCACACACCTATTGAGAATTATTACATTACAAATATACCTGCAATATAACATGCCTATTTAGACTGAAAGGTTTGGTTTAACAGGGAGTCACCCTTTCAGGCCCCTGTTTCATATCACCAGCTGTCAGGAAACCTAATAATAACCTAATAATACTAATTTTTAAAAAGTGAGTGAGTTACATTAGACGACAGTGGACATATACTATAGCACGTTTATTTATATCTATCACACACTTAATGGGAATTACTACATTACCAACTCCTTAAATAAAAGGAGGTTATATTAATGTTATATAATGCCTTTGTCAGACCTCACTTAGAGTACTGTGTGTAGTTCTGGGCACCACATTGCAAGAAAGATATAGAAGCTCTTGAAAAAGTTCAAAGTAGGGCAACTAAATTGGTACCTGGTATGAAAGGTAAAAGTTATGAGGATAGACTTAAGGCATTTAATCTATTTAAGTTTAGCAAAGGGAGACTTAGGGGGGATTTGATTCACGTTTTTAAAATTTAAAGGGATTAACAAAGTGAACTTATCTTATTTTTTAAGATAAGTTCAGTTAGCAGAACAAGAGGCCACCGGTGGAAATGAGTTAAAGGCAAATTCTGCACGGATATTAGGACGTTTTTATTTACACAGAGAGTTGTCAATGCCTGGAACAGCTTGACATGTCAGGTAGTAGAGGCAGAAAACTTGGGCTATTCAAGTCCAGGCTAGATGCAGTACTAGAGACTCTTTAGATACAAACCTAGATGGGCTGAACGGCCCGTTCTCGTAACGTATTCTTATGTTCCTGTACCTGTACTACTGAAGTTCTTATTGCCTCCCTGTTCCCTTAAGGTTGTTGATGTGGCATGACAGAGCAAAAGAAACAACGAAAGAGGCAGAAAGAGACCACTAATCAAGAAAACCCAATAATCAATCAAGATGAACCACAAGAGAAGAAAACAATGCAAGGAAGAGTCCAAACACATGACTGATGGTAAACACATTTTCACTCATACACAGAACTGATGATTGGTACATTTTTACCCAGACTTTGTCCTAACCATTGTTCGTTCAAGTAACCAGAACAGTGGGAACACAAAGATGGTGGCACTGTGGCTTCAGTGATTATTGCCTCATGATCATCAACTATCCAGTTCACACTTGCCTTAGGCTGGGGCTAAGAGAGAGTACAGTGTGAAAGGGCCTCAGTTATTCTAGATCATCCTGATACGTAGCTATCATCGGTTTTATGAATGTAAGAGTGAACTGATTGGCTCTACAGGTATATGGGAATTGGCAAATAACCGATGACAGACTGAACAAACCAACAACACCAGCAGTTGGCTAATGGAAACATCCCTTTCACTATAAAATTAGACTCATGGCCATTGAATCAGCCTTGGAATAGCATGACATTTCAGCACATCTCGTAGCAGGGCAGTGAAGCCAATCAGTTTGCTCTTACATGCATAAAACCAAGGTTACCTATATAACCTGATGTTTTATTTCGTGTAGAGCTTCACTGATTGGCTCTATATGGGAATAATGTAGAACAACGTCCTGGTGCAAGGCTACTATCGCCAACACATAAAGCCGGGAACAGTGTGTGGCTCAGTTCTGGGCTAGCAGTAAAACAGACCAACATGCAAGGGAGTCTATCGCGGCTGTGTAGGGTGCCCGGACAAAGCAGGCCATAGCCAACAGGAATGTGATAGCAATCAAGGGTCTAGTTTGCCCAAGCTATCCACAGGACGATGGGGAAACAGAGGTCTGCAAAATGAATGCACACAGCGCAACATCAAGCAGCCTTGGTAAACCACGCCCAGTAGCAAAAGAGGCCCAACTCATTACATTAGTTTAAAACGTTCCAGCGATTACATAATTTCAGGCTGTTAGCTACATAGAGGTATATATTTAATCTAATTCTATGGTTAGGTAACGTACGCGAACGTTCGTCGCAAACCTAAGCTAACGAGAAAAGTTTGAATATGTTATTTAATATCGCCTTGTTGAAGGCACGTCTGGTTGACTATGTTCAATATATCTAAAACATTTTTTTTTAAGTCTTAAGAAATGATCATTAGTTATCGTCATGATTGCTTTCATGTAAGTACCAGACATTTGCCATGGCTTCCTCTGTATTTGGTCTATGTTTAGACCCACAATAGCTTAAATGATTATATGAATGTGGTTAACATTAGGCCTACACAGTAGGAATTAGGGCTGATCCCATTTAGTCGACTGGTCGATTGTTTGGTCGATTGTTTGGTCGATGGGCTGTTGGTCGACCAAGATTTGTTTTGGTCGAGCAGTCCCGCGAAAAAAGAAAATAATTTAAAGAACTATCTACGCAGCATGAGACACCTAGATTCGCGCCACAGTTCGGCACGCTTGTCAGTAGAATAATACATTCTGGATGCTGAGGGTATGGCAGTGACAGTCACTTCACTCTTAACATAGCTAGGCCTACAGTGGGGAAAATAAGTATTTCACCCCCTGCTGATTTTGTGAGTTTGCCCCCTTACAAAGAAAGGAACGGAACGGTCGGTCTATACATTTCATGGTAGGTTCATCTTAACAATGAGAGACAGAATATTTGTTTAAAATCCCAGAAAATCACATTATATGAATTTTACACATTTATTTGTGTTTTATTGAGGAAAATAAGTATTTCACCCCCTAGCAAAACAGCAAGAATTCTGGCTCCCACAGACCGGTTATGTGACCAGGAGGCACACAGATTAGTCCTCTTACTTAATTAGTACTCCTAATTAAGTACTCGTTACCTGTATAAAAGACAACTGTCCACAGAATCAATCAATGAATCAGATTCCAACCTCTCCACAATGGGCAAGACCAAAGAATTGTCTAAGGACATCAGGGACAAAATTGTAGACCTGCACAAGACTGGAATGGGCTACAAGACCATTGGCAAGCAGCTTGGTGAGAAGGAGTCAACTGTTGGTGCGATAATTAGAAAATGGAAGAAACACCAATTGACCATCAATCTCCCTCGGTCTGGGGCTCCACGCAAGATCTCACCTCGTGGAGTGAACCTGATCATGAGAAAGGTGAGGGAACAACCCAGAACTACACGGCTGGAGCTTGTTGATGATCTCAAGGCAGCTGGGACCACAGTCACCAAGATGACCATTGGTAACACACTACGCCGTAATGGATTGAAATCCTGTAGTGCCCGCAAGGTCCCCCTGCTCAAGAAGGCACATGTACAGGCCCGTCTGAAGTTTGTCAATGAGCACCTGGATGATTCAGAGGAGGCTTGGGAGAAAGTGCTGTGGTCAGATGAGACTAAAATCAAGCTCTTTGGCATCAACTCGACTCGCCGTGTTTGGAGGAAGAAAAAAGCTGCCTTGGACCCCAAGAACACCATCCCCACCGTCAAGCATGGCGGTGGAAACATTATGCTTTGGGGCTGTTTCTCTGCTAAGGGCACAGGACGACTTCACCGGATCGAGGGGAGGATGAATGGGGCCGGGAAATCTTGGGTGAGAACCCCCTTCCCTCAGCCAGGACACTGAAAATGGATTTCTAAGGATTTGGAGAGGATCTGCAAAGAGGAGTGGGCCAAAATCCCTCCTGGGATCTGCGCAAACTTGGTGACCAACTACAAGAAACGTCTGACCGCTGTGCTTGCCAACAAGGCAAAGTACTGAGTCATGTTTTGCTCGGGGGTGAAATACTTATTTTCCTCAATAAAACACAAATAAATGTTTAAAATTCATATAATGTAATTTTCTGGGATTTTTTTAAATATTCTGTCTCTCACTGTTAAGATGAACCTACCATGAAAATTATAGACCGTTCCTTTCTTTGTAAGGGGGCAAACTCACAAAATCAGCAGGGGGTGAAATACTTATTTTCCCCACTGTATATATGTTCTCTTTAAATTATATTAGGCAATTAAGGTAATAGTAATGTTGTGAATAATTCTGCCAAACGAATAAAAGCAACATTTTATAATAAATGTGTTTTTTTGTATGGTTTACATATTTATAACTAACATGCGTTACACCCCCTTTCATGTAGCCTATATTGTATCCTTGTTTTAGGCACGCGAATGTGCATTTTAATTGTAGCCTAAGATTTGCCTACAGTTAAGATTGGTGATATAAGCATACTTTAATTACTCATTTCGATATAACCTAAGAACATAATGTCAAAGAAAAAATCTGGAATATGGCAGCATTCAGTTTTAGTCGCGGACGATCCAAAAAAAGTGGAATAGCCTATAAACTTTGCAAGCGCGATTTCCAAGGCAGGGTGTATCGATAATAAACGAGGACCAGCCTTTTGCCAAAAAATGTGGACAAGCTAGTGTTCCTGTGCCATAACATGAAACGACTGGGGAAGTAGGCCATCGGATGGTCTCCAACTCGAGTAAGTTATTTTCGATAGGCTATAGTTTTACATTTACATTTTAAGCATTTAGCAGACGCTCTTATCCAGAGCGACTTACAAGATGTGCATTAATACAAGGTAAGAACAATCATAGCGCACAAGATCAGTGCAGTAAAACGGCAATAGACATCATTGCAGGCGTCTGCATATCATACCTGTAACATTGGGAAAGAAAAGGTTAGTGGGTGTTTTTTGTTGTTGTTTTTTTTCCCTCCATGTAGAACAAGTAAACAGTGGTGACGACAGATTGACTAGATGGACAGTGTTCAGTGGTAGTGGAGTCTGAAGAGGTGGGTTTTGAGTCTCTTGCGGAAGATTGGAAGCCACTTTATGTTCAGCTTTAGGATACAATTTAATAAGACATTAGGCTATGTGTGATCATTCGTTTGTTAGCCTATTTTTTTCAAAAGAGATTTTTTTGAGACCAACCTGGTTAATTAAATAAAACATAGCCTACGTATTAGAATGTGTTAGGGTTGTGGTCAAATAAAAGCGTTAGCCTATTATGTGGCCATACCGCAACTTCACAAGTGCAACGACAGAATCTGCACGGGCAGCATGAAGAGGCTCGGAACGGAGTTTTTTCTTTTCTTTCAGGTAATCTTGAACTCCGGCTCCATAAAGTCATTAGCCTATTGTTACTCATTTGTGTCATTCACTTAAGAAAGTTATAAAACATGAGACAAGCGCAGCGTGCATATAGTTGTATTTATTAAAACAAATAGGGTGTGTCATATATTTTCGACCAACGGACGACTGTTGGTCGACCAAGATTTGTTTTAGTCGGGGACACAGCCCTAATAGGAATATAAGCATTATATATTTTTCCCATTATCTTAGAAGCAAAACAACAGCTAAAACTAGTAAGATGTGGGTGGGAAATGCAAGTAAAGGCCACTAAAGGACCACAGACGAATAATCTAAATATCTGAGTTATATATCAGTGAACTCCAGAGAACACAGTATATTTTAACCACCTTTTTAGGATCTCATATTGTCAGCTGGAAAATTAGAAACAGTTTTTAAATAGAGAAATCATGCAGCGATGACACTAAAGGTGTCTATATGACAAACCTCTGTGATGAGAATTTTGTATTGTCTATGGATAAGTGACGGCTTCAGTGACGTCAGAAGGAACGCTAAATGAATGTGCGCTATAAAGGTGTCTCCGTAACACAAGAAACGCAAACTACACTACGGGAGTTTTAGTACCTCTGTTAAGTGGGTATCAGGTAAGATAAATAAAATATACGAGCAATAGGAAATGTACAAGCGAAGCTAGCAATTGCTATATTTAAACGTGTTAATTCGATTTTGTAGGATTTTCACTAGCAATATAATTTCAGTGTATCTCAGCATATTCTTGCGGTACCTTGTTAGCTGTAACTGGAAGCTATGCCAGCCAGCTTTATGCCTAGCCATATAGCCAAAGCCATGTGTCATGGTTTTACATTCTTACTGTAGAGGATGCATTTTTTTAAAATAATTTACTTTTTAAAACAAAATAAAATTATAAATCTGTCAAATAATATGGCATTAAATCATGAAATCTTTCATTTTATTATTGGTAATTACATTTAAAAAATAACACTCAATCTTCAACAAATAAAGTTATCAATCTATAGATTTATCAGATCTATCAGGAAACATGAAATACCAGCACACCATTACATCGCTTCCTAAATAAAATGTCATGAAACAGTATTTCTACCATCCAGGATTTATTCAGGTCTTAAGTGTCTAGCGTCGAGAAGGAGAAAAGTCGAAGAGCGAGAGGAACCTCTGTACGCCCGATACCCAAGTGCGTCCCCGTGTGGGGAGAAAGGCGAGGCGGCCATGCCGAAGAAAGGAGGGAAGAAAGGTGTTCAGGGGAAGCGAACGGCCATGGCGGAGGAGGAGATGGCCAAACAAAAAAAGGACATTGCCACCAAGTTAATCAATGTGAGTCCACTGGGTTTCTGGGACCGTCTACGACGTGATCGTCGAACTTGCTCTATAGACCCAGCCGCACTCAAGCCCTGCGTCCCTCATGAAACAAATTAATTTCACCTAACTTATACAATTTTTAACAATTTACAAATAGATGTAAACATCTAGGCACAACTCCATTCCAGGACCCGTTGTGTATTGTTGGTCCAATTATAATTAGTCTTGCTTAAGGGTGCACGGCAAGTTGGAATATTCTAAACAGTATTCAACAATGCTGGTTCACTCTCATATAAATAAATAAATGCACATCACAAGAGTAACAAGTAACATCAAATACAGATACAAATTAAATGTTGTAATAGGCATAATAAATATTGTAAGCATGGGCTGCGGAACACATTTCGAATGGGTAGGGCCAAGAATGACGTGACTTTGCGCCCTCCCTCCCAAGTATCAAACGCCAAACAGCTCATCATCTATACACGTGTTCTTATTATGATACACGTATTGTTTTATGATACGTGCAGTTTTTTAAATGTCGTCACACATCCGTATTATCCAATCAGATAGCAGATTTGGATACGCGTATGCTTGGTAATTTCTGTGTAGGGTGATATCAGCTAAATTGGGCCACTTTTTGGTTAATCGCTTAGGAAACTAAGAAAAAAGCAATGTATGACATTGAATTGTGTTTTTATGGTTAATAAGGACTGTTTTTAATATTTTTGTGTTGAATTGATGTAATAAAATATAATTGTTCAGGTCCTACAGCTTTTGAAAACATCAGCTGTCACATTTTTTTAGATGAGCAGTGTTCAGGTAAAATGGGCCGGCTGATCAGCTAAAATGAGCCACTCAAACTGTAAAGCGAAACAGAGTTATTTCTCATAAAATAATCGAATCATCTTTAATCTCAACACACTAAAACATTGCATTTAAATAACATTAAATTAACTCATGAAGAATAACATTAAAGCATTAAGAATTCATAAAGAATAACATTGAAATTAATTCATGAAGTACCAATTACTTTAGGAACTCATTTTGGAACATGAATGTGTCTGTGCATGTGTGTGTGTGTGCGTGTGTGTGTGTGGTGTGTGTGTGCCTAACTATGCAGGCTTACACATGCATATCTGGACTTAAAAATACTCTTGGAACAACTGTAAAGAAAGTCATATTAAAACGGGAGACAAGGCTACTCTTTTAGATTGATGCTTCAGTAAATCACTCATTCATCACAGTGTGTGTGTGTGTGTGTGTGTGTGTGTGTGTGTGTGTGTGTGTGTGTGTGTGTGTGTGTGTGTGTGACAGAGCACTAGATAGTGAGAGCTAGCTCACGATGCGCCCTGGACCAGAGCTAACACACACATACATAAGTAGAAAGGAAAATGTGAAAAGAGGCATGTAATATATACAATAATATAATATAATAATCTATTAATAGCCTACTTTTAATAAGAGGAACCATCAAAATATCCACTAAAACTCAATTCAGAAGGTGGCTCATTTTGGCTGAAATGCATGCCTCAATTTACCTTAACACATTAAGGTAAATTGAGCCACTAACAAAAAATCATTTTTTATAAATAAATAAGTTTATTAACAAACTATCAGCATTATATCTGATGGAGACCATCAGAGCATGTAGTATACATAATCATTTATAGATGTACATTTGTTTTTTATTGATTTATCAACCTTATTATTGACAAGTAAATTTTCATGTCAGGCCACTCACCTTGAAGTTCTCTCAGCAGTCTCGATGTGAGGCATTGCCCCGACCACCATAGCAACCATAGACCAATCAAGTCATTTGTTACATGTCAAGTACAGTTGTGGCAACAGTTTAATATCATTTGCAGTCATTGTTTGTTAAAATTTTAAGAGCTGAGACGCTCAAACCTTAAATGGCTAATGTTACCTGATGGCCCAATTTAGCTGATATCACCCTATATGTCATCACCACATAATACTGACAAACTATGACAGTAACACTAACCTCTGTCTTGTCATCTGTAACATGCATTCACGTAGTAGTGACTAATGGTGAAATCACAGTTTTTCACTAAACTGGTAACATAAGTATTCAGTTCCAGAGAAGGGAAATCTTAACGCTACAGCATACAATAACATTCTAGACGATTGTGTGCTTCCAACTTTGTTGCAACAGTTTGGGGAATGCCCTTTTCTGAACAGAACATGCCTAAAAAATGTGTGTGATGGCATCATAAAAAACCGTGTATCGATACACGTATCCTAAAACATACGTGTAACATAACAATGCGTGTATTCATTTAATACACGTATCATAAAACAATACGTGTATCATAATACGAATACGTGTATGGATTATGAGCTGTCTGGCGTTCAATAGCAGAGGGGCTAGCTGGAGCAGCGACAGTTAGAAATTCTACTGCTGGTTCCTCATCGTGGGCTGGAGTGACGGTGGTTGTCTCAGCCGCCTTGGTTAACGTTGACCCGAAGAAATCTATTATTTTTCGACGCTTCATCGTTCAATTCAACGTTACTATTGCTTAAACTTTAGCGAACACACTAGCACTTTAGCAAACACACGACCAGTCTGCTTACATAGAGCGCTGGTATTTGTTCTGTGAAATTCACGTTAGTGTGATGCTAAGCTCACATGACACAAATAACCAATCAATCATTAGGAAACAGAGTTTGTTGGTTGTGATAGGCTACGTACTTTACAGCTAGTGGAAATTAGTGCAATGCATTAAGAACGTAATGTATTTGCTGATAGATTAGAATTTTTACACAATGTTTGATATTTGATGCACGCCAAAGTAGGTATGGCCACGGCCCTACTGGCCATACCGGTTCCGCGGCCTATGATTGTAAGAATATAACATGGCACATATAATCCAACTTGTCCCCTTCTTATTTCTCTCACTTTGGGATCTCTCCTTCCCTCCACCATTCCCTCCATAAATCCCCCAGGATATGCATCAGAAGGAAGAACGGAACTCTGTCATAAACTGGCACAAGCTCATGGAAAAGTGGCAGGCAGTGTTCCGGCAAACTCGGGCACAAGAGTTACGTGCTGACATTGACGTGCTCAGCCAGACTTCCAAGAGGGTGCTGGACCACAAGGACATTATCATCAAGGTAAGGAGGGCCGTTCAGTTGGTGTTGCGACCCCTCAACAGTCAACCAGTGTTTGGGTGTACCCTGGGAACGTGTGTGCGGTCAATGAGGCTGTGTCCCAAATTACATTTTCGCTCACCTGCCCTTCGCGCATTCTCAAAAAACGCCACAGAGCAATGCAGTCAGTTGAGGTTGTCCTGATCCTAAGGAACTTATGTTTGTGTTACGCTTCCCTCTTGACTGAGTGTACCTGTGCATCCTCTCATGTTGCTCTGATCTTCCAGGATACTGTTCACATCCCAGGGCTCCTCTCGTGTTACTGCTTGCTCTCATAGTGAACTGTGAACACACCATAAGATGACTGTCACCCCTGTTCTGAGCACCATCTTGGCTTTTTTTTTACCTGGGTGGCATGACCTTATTTTCGTATAGATGTCTGACATTCCCCGGTCAGATAAACTTAGTTGGGCCTAATTGATCTGATTGACTATGCACCAATGACGGTCCTCTGCACGTGCATGGCATTGACTCGTGTAGCACATGGAAGTACTGACTCTCTCACTTGTCTGTGCCACAGGAGCTGGTGGACCAATTACGGGAGTCGAAGCAGCAGCCATTGCGCTACCTGCAGAATGTGGACCAGCTCCTGGACCAGCACAAAAGCAGACTGGCTTTCCTGAACCAGAAGTTTGACACTGAGCTGGATGATCTCAGACCTGAGTTCAACTCTGACAGGTAACACTGCAGCAGTGTAGTGAGAAAAATAATAAACATGTCAATAACAGTAATAATGTGTTGAACATATGTACTGGAATGCCAGATTCATTGAACATTGCCAATATAGCTTCAACATACTCTACTTCATCTCTAATGTCTATGTAGCAAGAGGTAAAGTTTGTTGGTACAGTTGTGACCATCCCCTTAGACCCCAAGATGTGTGCATTACAGATGCATGTGTATAGTGAGTATATGAAAAATAAACTAAAACAAGGACCAGGAAGGGGGCTGGCAGATAGCATAGCGGTCTAAGGCACCCGTATTTGGCTGGTTATGTATGAGTCTGAGCTGTCTATCAGGGACGTGGTTCAAAACCCGTCTGTGCCACACCGGCCCTGGCCTTTAGCCCCAATCAGGGGTGACGTTTGGCTGTCTGCTCCTGAGGGAAGGGGTAGGGTGGTTGGCACAAACTCGCTGTGAAGCATGTAAGGGTGTCTCTCCAGAAAGGGTGTCGGTGAGTTCCGTCTCAAAGGAGGCGGATCATCGCCAGTCTTGGAGAGTAGCTCGCCCCATAGAGATGGGCAGGCAAGTTTGTGGGGGGAGGGTTAATCAAAATAAATAGACGGTATCATTGGCTTCCAAATTGGGGAAAAAACGGGAAAAATCTGAAACAAAAAATGTAAAAGAAAAACAAGGGTCAGGCAGCTTCCAAATTCTTCCTTCATAAGAGGATGATGTTTTTTTTGCATTTTTGGAAAAATCAGCAAAGCTGCAATGGACAAAAGCTCTAGTTTATCTCAGGGAGCATTCACTGATGTTACAGGTTACTGCATGTGAATGTTTTAATTTAGAGGCTTGTACCACCAGGTTACTAATATACACTATGGTCTTATAGATTGCTCTGTTGTGCTGTGAGAGCACTATCCCCCATGTTGTGCCTAGTCAACCCAGTTGCCAGATGGACAGCGTGCTGTACAGTGTGCTTCAGTACAATATATCCCCCACAGCTGATGTTGATTCCAGTGCTGTTCTATGACCTGTGTATGAACAGGCAGCAGGTTATGGTCCAGCACCAGCAGGACTGTGCATACCAGAAGGACGTGTGCTTTGCCTTGGACCAGCACGACAGTGCAGCGGACTCCAAGGCCCAACTAGAATTCCTCAGCAACCAACATGACATCAAAAATAAGGTACGGGCAACATGGTGACATGTGTAACTCGATCTGAAACACCTCTCCATTGACCTCGGCCTCAGTGGAACTGCTGGACTTGCACTCAGATCCAACAACACTTTACTGCAGTCTATTCCACTGCACCATGCTCCCCTTTTACACAAACTCACACAAGATTTGTATCATGGTGTATCCCAGCTGAGGTGATTCCCAGCTAGCACAGAACGTCATTGCAGCTTTTTACAATATTGCTGGTTGGGGTGAATTGCAGTGCTGTGGCCATGTTTTTATGTTACTTTTTTTACAGCCCCCAAACCACAACTTCCCCACAATATTGTAAATGGGTCTATATTAGACTTAAACTTTTTTTTCCATGGTCTAGTATTGAATCATTCCAGTCCCAACTGTGCTGGGAGCCCTGTCGGGCGGTGCACAGTTGTCCAATTCATCCAGGGAGAAAGGTTCTCAGTTGACAGGGTGTTCCCACACCTCATTAGTCAACGGTGACTCCTCTGGTTGATCAGGGCACCCGTGGCCTTCCTGCCATAGCTGTGCCAAGGTGTGCAGCCCTCCCTCCAGCTGGTGGACTGCAGAGTGAAAATAAATGGTGGCTCTCTATGTTTTTTGGAGCCCACACTGTTGGGATGACACAGATTGGACCCAAACGCAGACACAGACACTGAGGATTTGGTAAAGTGAATATGTATTATGAACAAAGACTGGGGTAGGGAAGCGATGGTGAGGGCAGACGAGGTAGGCAGGCAGGACAGGTAAGCGGGCGGGCAGGCAGGTAGGCAAGCGGTCAGGCAGGGAAACGGGCAGGCAGGCAGGTGGGTAGTGCCGAGGGGAGAAGCCCCGCCCACAACACACTCACAAACACAAAACTGACAGGGAGAACAGGAGACGCAGGGAAAAGGGAAAAGGGAAAACAAAAAAACACAAAAAATAAACAAAGTTGCTGCAACAATAGGATAATGCTGCAACACATTGTTTTTGCATGGGAATGAAAATTATCGGAGGCTGCTGCAACAATAGGATAATGCTGCAATTAGGATTGGCCTTTCCAAATTGGGAATGAAACATTGTATTGTAATCATCTGTATCATTAGCATCATATAAGTGTTTAGCAATCATATAAGTGTGATATTATCATATAATTTTGGAATGAAACGTTGCATTGTAATCGCCTGTATCATTAGCTGTATCCATGCATTGGTCCCAAACCTCAAATGAGGCTGTGTTGAAACTGACCTGGGGTGTGTTTTTGGTCTCTTGTCACGCGCGCAGTACATTGAGCAGATGGATGCACAGCGGGCGCAGCTGGAGTTGGAGCTGGAGGAGATGTGGAAGCAGCTCCAGGATGCCACGTGCACATACCACGAAGCTACCGATGACCACCATGCCACCTGCGCGATATTGCAGGCCCGTGATGGTCCCAGCTGCTGCCAGACCGACGCACGGGATAAGAGGATCCAGAAGATCCAGGTGAGGGCCAAGGAGGAGGGCCCACCAGTCCCGTCACTTTTAGGGGTTTCCCTCAGCTGCGGCTTTTTCAAGCCGCAAGGACATTTCAGTCCTCAGACAACTTTAATGTTAGGAATGTTCAATAAAACTGCCGTTTCAATACTTACATTTGGAACATTCTTAAAATGTTAGACACATGCCTATGTAACGGAGTTGGTTCTGCCTGCAGCGAGTTTCGTACCGAGGGATCTCGACGCGACAAGAGAGCGATTTAGCTTGCTGAGCTAAAGACTCAAGTCCCTAACTCTGGGAACTAATCACACTCTTATCCATGTCAGGTTTTCTGATCTAACAAGAGGCGCTCACTAAAGACTCAAGTCCCAGAACTAATCACACTCTTATCCAGCTCACCCGCTACACCTACCATGATGTTTTCTCAATATTAAATGGGGATGTTACATGTAAGTTTGTATGCATCATGCCTTGAACGTTTCTTTCTGTAACTTTGACTTTGAAATTGTTTGGAACAATAATTGTGTTCCAAAGGTGTTTGGGGGAACGTTCTGGTCATAATGTTATCACACAACCAAATGAGAAACTAGCCGGAATGCTCTTGAAACACTTCATGTTAGCTGGGTAGGCACAGTCCTCATTTGAATATGAGAGCGTCTCTTTGCACAGGAGACGTGCGTAACCCTGCGGGACAAGTTCAGGGCCAGCATGCAGCAGGCCCAGGCGGCCATGCCGAGCCAGCAGGCCCACAAGGAGAAGGCGACCAACCAGTGCCGGGAGCAGAGGACGCAGCTGGGCAATATCTGTGCCCAATACAAGAACAACATCTCCAAGCTCATCATGCAGAGCAGTGCTGCTGCCAAAAAGCTGCAGGGCGTCATTGTCAAGGTAACACGAGGGGTTTGCATGGCCAGTAAGCAAAGCCCATCAACAGTTCCTGCTATATGCCAGGGTTAATAAAGCAGGGTTAAGACAAGACGGTGATGTATCCAAACTGCCCATTTGAACAAATGGAGCTGCTTACGTCCGCATCTGTGTGTTGATACAGAACTGTATCAATGCACTATATCTTTCTTAACCCCATTTTTATTAACCAAGGGGTGTGGGACACAAGGTGCCATGTTAGCATGCAACTGATAGTTATTAATCCTGTGATCCTTAGATGTAGAGTTTTAGCATTTATTTTTGTGATCAACGTTTTATAGATTTTTTTTCAAAGGAGGTATCGTTTGTTTGTTTCACGTAAGTGGTTGCATAATTAATAACATGACAACCCCGGGCCACGGTTCTAGAACCGCAGCAGACTTGTGTAAGTCACAAAGTGTGTGAGATCTGTACTCCCTCCCCTCTCTCCCAGGGAGAGAGGCTGGTTCGCCTGGCGGAGGCTTGCCGAAGACTGGAGACAGCGCAGGAGAGGGTGCAACCGTTCTACTGCAGCCCCGTGAGCTCTGAGGAGCAGGGCCTGGAGAAGGCCCAACAGCAGGAGTCCACCACCCCCGAGCTGGACCAGGTAACCTACGAAGGAAATGCACAGAAAATGTCCCAAAAACGCACGCAGACAGACACACACAGAAACAAACACATATACAGACGCACGTTCATACACATGTGCACACATTCACTCGCTCGCTCCCCAGCCCGGTCTCATGCCCTTGTCGTCACTATGGTCAGACGTGAACCTATTTACATGAAGGGCATGACACCGTGCTGCTTTCTCCAGAAATTTCAAACTGATGATACCCGCATCCCCCCCCAAAAAATACAAGTTGGCTTTGACAGAAAACCGTAACTTGAAGTTGAAGTTTAGTAGTCAGCCGTATTATCAAACTTATCTCATACCGTAGTGACTTGAAGGGAACTGACCAGGTTGTACTCACGTACACACACAGCATCTGTGATATACATGAACACATAGGGCAGACTGAAACAACAGCAGAGAGACATCCTGGAGTTGTCCCCCTTACCTGCGCTCTTCCTTGTCCTCTCCCTCTGACCCCTGACCCCTGACCCTGGGCCCAGGCCAAACGCGACCACCCTGTCCTGGATGGAATCTGCCAGCGCCACAGCAGGGTTCAGCTGCACCAACTCTCCCTGCGGCGCGAGAGGGCGGTGCTCACCCGGCAGAACAAGCAGCTGATGCACCAGGAGCTGGATGGACTGGTCGTCAATGGCGACACCTTGCTCCAGCGCAACGACCTGCCCACGACATCCCGCTCCGCGCAGTGCCAGCACTCCTCGTCACAACAAAAGGGAGCCCTTGAGCTGCAGCACACTTCATAGGCCTTCAGTCTTGCCTGCTGGTTTACCGATTAGAACTAGAACTACAATAAAGTATTATACACAAATACACAAGCAAACAGTTATTTGTTATTGTCAGTTTCCCTGTTTAGCAGAAATTAATGGTATCTCCATAATCCTTAATTAATGAATGCCCATGTAAAAAGCGCAGTCCTAACATTTCTGAAGGGTCCACAATAAAGTTCTAAATCATTTTTTTCTGATTGTATGTTCAATACCATTTCAGGTTATTCACTGGATTTGAACTGCTTACATTTCAGTAAAAACTGGAAAATGGGGCTGTTCTAAAACTTTTGTCCGGTAGTGTATATATTTTTAATTAATCCTCATGATGTTAAGCAAATGCACAGCTTAAGTGTCAGTATTTGATATCCCCTTATGATGCTCTTTTTACACTGGGAAAGATGAACAAATCAGTCTTTCTTTGTGCTTACATGGGTCTCTGCCTACTGTACTGATTCTGAGACTCTGATTCGCATTTTAAACACCCTTGAGTGAGAAGAACTGGCTCTGCTATTAAATGACATCCGTCTTGACACTATTTTTATCAGCATTTTGGAGTACCTCAGTTTACACGTGAGGGCATTGTTTATGTGACCTAAATTCTAGACTCACGAGAAGGCAGATAAACATACTAGCCAATAGTGATAACAACACTGGTTGGCAAAGATACGTATCTGCATTTTTTTCAGCAGGCTGTCCAGACATCCTTCTTCCTAGCCCGCATTTCCCACGTAACAGCAGTGCGTTTCCCAAACAGGTTTATGTGTCGAATGAGGTTGTTTTTGTGCGTCCATGTGTTTGACCATGTGGCAGAAAGAAAGGCTAGTAAAGCATGTGGAAATACAAATACACAAACTGATCTTTTCATTGTAAAAAAAGCTCCTTGAAATAGATTTTCTTAATGCTTTTTGTCACATTTTTGATGCTTGATCCATTTTTGAAGTTATTAAGGACACTAATTGGCTATAATTAATCCTGTCTTCACCCCAGTATATTATCCAAACAATAACTATTTTTAAAGTATATTTTACATCTTATGGTAGGTTTTGCTGACTTGCACTTCTTGTCAAAATTGAAGCAGAAAAATAGAAGCTTGCAGTATATAAGGCTCAAATTAGTCAAATGTTCTTTAAATAATATATAGTAGGACTATCAGCCATTGGCTTTTACAGTTCATTCTGTAGGTCTGATAAAGCTAGTAACTGGTTTGCAGAGATGGATGGTGCCATTTACGCAATGTATGAAAGACAGCAGGACTGGGTCCATTTGTTTATCTGGCCCTCCTCGCAAGTGGTCATGCAATGCTTTACCTCACGATTCCTTCCTCTTTATTCGGTGCCTGTGATCTGCCAAACAGTGCTTCAGAAACGTCTACTTGAGATCCTTGAGTTTGAGAACACCATATGCCATCTCTATGATACTGCTCAAAAAGCATTTATTTTTAGAAATTAGATAAAGGTAGGGGTTTGTTTGGTCAGTTCAGGATTAAGATGAATAGGCTTGTACCACACAGAAGGAAATTTGTTTTAAACCAGGATATGCGTGGGCAGCTGTTGCATTGGGGTGCAATTAGTTATTATCTTGAATGCATTATAGGTCTCTGAGTGGGCCCTGCCATTGGGAACACTCAACGTGGAGAGGAAATATGAATAGCCTGGATTTCAATGAAAAACTAATTCAACAATTTACAGTCACTTCCTGACAGTTTTATGCCCTTATATAACTTGTGTTTACAATGCAAATAATAATAATAATAATAACCCCTCATTTATATAGCACTTTTCATCGCAAATCGGTCTCAAAGTGCTTAACAGAAAAGAAAAACTGAAAACAAAGCAAAACTAAAATGTATTCAAATTATTATAATTTTTAAAACTGTGTATGTATATGTATGTGTGTGCGTGCGCATATGCATGCCAGCCTCAGCCGTAAAATTTAATGAATAAGTATGTTTTGAGTCTGGATTTAAAAACATTAATGGAATCAGCCTCCCTAATAAATAAATAATAACATGGCTCCTCCACAAGTGGAGGAATTAGGAGCCATCGGTTCACCATGGATAAACACAAACAGGACTAGATTTATGACAGTCCTTTGTCTTCTGTCAGGTTGTAAAGACAGTGTGGTTCCTTGCCCTTATAGAGATGCTATTCTGCAGATTCAGGAAACAAAGAGTTGAGTGGCATGCCACAAGGTTTCATTGCCTTCAAGACTCAAGTTCATGGTTTGTAAACATTGCCTTGTTTGACAACGCGTGGATGGGCACACTTTGTTCAGCTGTTTTTATGGAGATAATGGCAGGTGTGTCTCCCAGCACTGTAATCAACCCTATGCGGAGAGTGCGGCACTGCATATGTCAGAAGCAACAGACCTACTGCTCCATGTACAGAAACCACCATCTTTACAAACCACCACTGCAGATGAACGTATTTGGTGTGATGGCAGCTTTGTCTCTAATTCTTCAGGTTGCTATAGTAGCATGCTGTTGCTGCACATCAAAGTCCAGTTCTCAGCATTCAGTCATTTAGTTTGTTGCTGTGGCTCATTTCTGATCAGTCATTACCCTGCTGTGCAGATGCAATGTTATGGACATTTTGGTTCCCGAGTTTACTAGGGCCAGGGGTCTCCACACGCTACGTTTTTATTGCCGCATGTCACAGTTGGTGCCCGTGTGCAGGCAAGAGTCCACTCGTGCACCTATGATTCATCGCCAGGCTATATGGCGCATCAAACACAGATGACATGTTGATTCCGGTGATGCATATCTTATTGAATAAAATGAATTGCCATCTCACAACATTACACTGCTCTGATCAGTGCAGATATGTTGTTACCACCAACTATTATTACATGTACTAGCTCTTTATGTGTGCTGCCATGATTGTCATTTAAGTCATATGGGATAAGACTGTCAAAGTGCACACATTTTGTATATTGTGAGATATGGTAAGTGTTGTGAGTACATGAGCTGTTGTTTTTGTCATAATTGTGATGGAGGAGCAGCTAAATAAAGAAGCATATTGGGAGTGGAACATGAATTTCATTGTCATTTTCATCAATAGGCATGTCCTGCCCGTGAATTTGCTCTTGTGACTAGAATGAACACTAACAGAACGTTTATATAAAATACATTTATATGTGTGAAACTGTCTCAGCTGTGGATATACAGTAAAACAATCATTTACCTTGCTATTACCGCAGCACTTGGTGGCAACTAATGCTGACTTGGGTATCTTGATATAAAATATGTTCAGCATGGAGTTATTTAAGAAACCTAATGCCTCCAGACCACACGTGAAACACTATCAGAGTGTATTGTTTGGAAAGATATCAGTGCTCTGAATTACATGATTTCCCTGTGAGCATGCTGACATTACTTTTAGTGGTTACAGATTACACCAGCTATTGCTCTCATATCTGTGAAACCTCATTTGCATGGAAATACTGTGAGCATATTATTATGTTAAATTAATTAATTCACGCATAAACACTGAATGCTATCTAAATTATTATTCAGCAAACACTCAATGCTAGGCTCAATGTTTATTCAACAATGTATTTATGACAGAGTATGACAATGGAAACCCTGCAGTGTTTTTAAAGAAGGAATTTAAACAATCAAAAGCTTTGAGACAACTTGTAATGATCTGATGCATTTATTGAACAGTTCACTTTTAACAGTTCTATTGATCTGTAGACTTAAAATCAATATACTACATATTTGCAGTTTAACTTCTTATTCAAAAGTTACTGTGAATACTCCAATTTGGAGTTTAAAAGGCTGCAAGGCAATTTTACGGTCTTCTCCATTTCTTGGAGAGCACTAATTCGGCTGCTGTTCAAAAAATCGCCAGTCCAAAGTCGATTTCACTTGTATAGGTGCTCGGCAATGCAACAGCTGCATCTCAAGTCTCTTTCTTCCTCTCTAGTTCTCGGTCTCACGTGCGCAACAACTGGTCCACTCGATTTAATGGCTTCGGTTTCAACTGGACGTGACGTCGAAGCAGTTTGCACGTACGACTGATGCGACGATGTCGTTTATGAAATGCATGTTTGCATTCGGAGTCCAGTTACGAGAGAATGCAGCTATTGGTTTTCTTCATCGGTGGCTTTTTTCGGACTCCAGCGTTGTCTTTAGGAACGGTCTCTCTACGCCTCCGCAGCGCAGGGCTGAGACGGCTGGGCAGGTTCACCTGCTGCAATAGCTCCTTGAACACACCCAACACGTTCTCGCTGGTCTTTGCAGACGCCTCAACAAAGCTGGCGTTCCAATCCAGCTCAACAATTGGCATGATCTCGCCAGTGGCCACCAGTCTCTGGTTCTCCAGATCAACTTTATTGCCCACCACTGTGATGGGAGTGAACTTGTCACCCTTTAGTTCTAGGATCTCCTGTCGCAGCCTCTGCACCTCCTCGAATGACTCTGGGTCGTCAATAGAGTAGACCAAGGCGAAAGCATCACTGTTGCGGATGCACAGTTCTCTCATTGCCGGAAATGAGTAGCTGCCACTCGTGTCCATAATCTCGATACGGATTTTGGCTCCGTCAATATCATATTCGATGCTGTGCAGCTCCTCAACTGTACGCTTATACTTGTATTCAAAGCTGTCTTGCAGAAATCTCCGGATCAGCGCCGTCTTGCCAACCTCCGCCGCACCGAAGAACACTAGACGGACTGTGGTCTTCTCCTTCACTGCCAGAGATGACATGACTGCGTTAAGATTCAGAAATTAGGACAATAGAGGCTACACCCCAAACTGTCTGACAACAGAAAATTCTTCTTCTTTCCACCTTTTTGGTGATTGAATATGAAAGAGCAAAGCAGAACGCCGTTTCTATGAAGTTCCCAAAAGCGTACTTTTTAGCAGCAAAGAACGCTCGTTAACTGCTCTCTGGTTGACTCTGTTCTCTAAGCTTTTCTCAGTTTTGGTATCAGAAGTCTATTCTTCTGACACGAGCTACCGGTATTTATTCCCTGATGATCTGCGTCAGTTCCACCTGTGTCCAATGATAGAGCAGGGGCGTGTGTTAACGAAGCCCCTTAAAGCTCTTCTTCGGAAGAAGCTTGTTGATGCGCCTTTTAAAATAGATTTACAGCATAGTAAGTAGTCTACAATGTCAAGCATATGTATTTAGTCAGATTCTATAATCATTTATTATAAACGTCATTCGTATTGGTTAATCTTATTGGCTTTGGCGCGTATTGATATGGGCCATGCTTTCCAAATACAGTATTTGTATGAGTTAGATTGGAAAACAACTATTTTCTGGTGGGTGTACAAACTCTTTCTCCCTCCTGTAAATTAGTTCTGTAACGTCTAATTTTACATGAGAAGTTTTTACATTTTAAGCATTTAGCAGACGTCTCTTATTATTTATTTGATTTGGTCGAGGGTCAACTGTATTGCTTTTACATCGACAATAATATTTATTGCGTCGCGGCATGTCAGCGGCTTTCACGAAATAAACATTTATTCTTTTTACATATTTATTTTTATAGTATGTTTTTCAACGGAATCTCAGTACTGAATGTCATCTATCCATCAGTTAACCATCAAGCCCTAGTCTGTCAAATCACTTTGTCATGCTTGCACTTTAAAACCACAGGGGGGAGCAGTTTAACTACATGGGGGTGGCCAAGCCTGATCGTGGAGAGCCACAGGATCTGCTGATTTTCGTTGTTACTCAGCAATTAATTGATCAATTAAAGTGGTTGCTTACAAAGTTAACTCGCCTCACTTGATTTCTGGGTTAAAATTGGTTGCTAATATTAGGGCGAAAACAAAAAACTATGTAGCCTGCGGCTCTCCATGACCAGGGTTGCCCCCCCCTGCCCTACATATGCTGTCCATGTTTAACAATCACCCATTGACTCAGCATTAGCATTAGCTACATTCTTCACACATTGATAAACCTGGAGTGTTGCTCTGCCAGTTAACCACTACCACTAGGCTTTCAACAGACACGTTGACAAATACAAACAATCAAGGGGGTTCCCCACTGTTTACTTTATGGGGTTCATCCCCTAAATTCATGAGCTTGTCTCAAAGTTAAAAAAAAATCAAATTCTTAATGGAAATGTTTTTGAAATTAAATCCTTTACATATGTATTATTTTTTTTATTTATTTATGTATTGACATTGCACACTTTTAGCTGCCATTTACCATAAAAAGTAAATCAGTCTGTTCTCATTTCACTTTTCACATTTACCCTTATCTGCTTATACATTGATATGCAATAATGTCATATTATGGATAGTCCATGTTGCACACTCAGTCCACAGAGAAACATGACACATATGTGTGACTTAGGTCAGGGCCTGAAAGATTGAGAGGCTGGGTGGTGATATGTTTTTGGTGAAAATGTGATAGTCATATGTTGCTTGCTCCTGAATGCATTTGTTTCTATCATATAGTCCTGACTGAACTATGCTTAGCTACTTATATTACTGATTTGTAGATATCTATGTGCAGATGGGGCCCTAGAAACTCGGTTAACACTGAAGGCTAATCACCTGGGTGTCACAAAGCAGTGGTGGGAGTTGGATCTGATTGTGAACAGAGGACAAACAACTGTGAGGTGAGAAGGCTGTGAACGGATTGGCTTGCTGTTTACCACTGTCATACACATCCCCCTGTACCAGAAATCCCTATCATATATTTAATTATGTTATGTATTTTTGTTGTTGTAAACTGTAATATGTTGTTCCAACCACCAAATGCTAATAATAAAGGCACTGAAAGAAATAGAATAAGACATATTAAAACAGATTACTATGGTTAAACTGTACTATAAATGTAATTCATTTATGTTTATTAGACAAAAGTAAATATACAGTATATTATATTAAAAAGAGTGCTCCCATGGTATTTCCCCTGTCTTTCTTTGGCAATAAAAGCTATCAATAAACATAAAAACATCTGTCTTTTAAGCCTATTTTCACCTAGGAAATAGTGTCCTACTGGATGGGTTATGATAAGGTTATGATATTCTTGAATAGCCTGATTGACAGACTGTCCCCCAATACTACTGGCTACTACAGGAGCTTGCACACATATTCACTCACTTTGAGAAGTGAAATAATTTGGTTCAAAACCCAACTGTGCCAGACCGTCCCTGGCCGGGAGCCCTGATCAGGGGTGGCGTTTGGCTGTCTGCCCTAGGGGCAGCGGGGAGGGTGAGCCGGCATGAACTCACCGAGAAGTGCAAAGGGTGTCTCTAGAAGTAGGTGGGCGAGTTCTGTCTCGGAGGAGGTGGATCATCGCCGGCCTCGGGGAATTAGATTGACCCAGAGGATGGGCAGCGAGTTTGTGGGGGAATCAAAATAAATAAAGGGTATAATTGGCTACTGGGAGAAAGACGTAAAAAAAATGAAACAAATTTGAGAAAAAAAGAAAAGAAAAGTGAAGTAATTCACATCAATATCACCCCAAAAAGAAGTTAAAAAAACAACTGGCTTACATTGTAATGCTTAGTTAAGGGTATCGCTGTTTTTTAGGCTAAACAACCTTATCATCGGATTTCTTATCAGTTCAATGTAAACCTATATGCTTATAAAACACAGGCAGGTAACAAGTGGAAATAATTTACACAAACTCATAGCTTTCCTATTCCACTACATCACGTTTTGTGGAAATATTACCTGGTTATGTTTTGAAAGGGTACTCTAATTCTCAGAGCAAGTTAAGGTTATTTTCCATGGCTTTTCACATGATTAACTAACCTTCGATTTCCTTACCAGCTCAAAATACATACCTTTAAATATATATCGGATTGTACAGAGGTTACACTCATATAGGTGGGAAGACAATTGCTTTCTTATCCAGAACAGCTTTCTGGAAAAAGGTATCATGATCCACCATTATATTACAGAATATCTAGACAAATGTTCAAGAGTATATTTAAATGACCCATGTTATGATGTCATGAAGTGGAGAAAAAAAGGTATTGAAATCTATAACATAAATTACAGCGAATCGACATTGAACACATTTCCCAAACTTTCAGAGTATTGGTTTCATCCACTATTGCACAAATATGATTTTAAAAACTCTGGAATCAGGATTTTGACAGAAGTAACTCCTTTAAACCCGGCCAGGGACGCTTGCAGCACGCCTGCAGTACCCCCATGGACCCCCGGTTGAACATGACCCCCTGCTTTAAATTATTCTGTTTTGGAGACACATTTGAGAAACCTCAATTGCTCTCAGTAAAGTTATTATGGTGAGCATTCTATTTATTTTCCAGACACGTTATCCAGGGGGATTTCAACAATACACCATATTCATTTGCACAACTGTGTTTTAACTGCAGCTGTGGAGGTAAAGCGCCATGAGAGTTATTTTCAGTAGTTATTACAGCCTTTCCAATTGTGCTAATTAGCTAAGCTAGCTTTAATGATAATGTTGTGATTACAAAGAAACAGAACCCACGTGATGCTGTGACAAAGGCTCCATTCTATCCTGACAAACAAACTGTTGCTGCTTCCTTTGTCACTATACAATACAAAGGGGCTTAGTGCTTAAGTAGCACCCATCACAAAGAAACATGTGCCTGCACTGATGCATCTGTAGTGTCAGTGCCTTATCTCTCCTGCCATGAAACGCTTGGTGTCCTCTGTTATGGCCAAGAGCACTGCTTCATTAGCGATGTTTAGTAGAAACCACCGTAGAATTAGTTTAGAAGACCCACTTTCCACCTTCAGGGATTTCCCTCTAAAATAAGATCATGCTGGTTCCTGAGGTAGGCATTTGTGAAGGCAAATAACCAAGTGTAAAAGATTGGTAAAAACACTTTTTTATTTATATGTAGAGACAAGCTGTAAAGAGATATACCTTGTGTGTACTCCTTTGCATTCAGTTGTGGGCCCTGTTGTCATTCAAACATTGATAACAGAGAGTCATATCAAGCAGAGTGCAATGACTAGTGGAGTGTTTTTGATATGACACTGTGTGGGTGGTGACAGGCGTTTTACAACAGGAAGCGAAGAGCCAAGCCCAGTCAGAGAGCGGCCTTGTGTACTGTATGCAAACTCCCTCTTTTCTGAGGAATAATGTTTGAGGGTAGAACTGTTTACTGAAACATAATTCTGCACTTCCAAGGAAAGATGCTTCCTGTTCTACAATTACAGCAAGGTACATAAACCGAAAAATAGTCACGACAATTCGTTTTTTTATTACTGCAGTCTGTTACCACAGCCACTGGTATGTTGAGTGGGTTTATGCGACTCACCCTTGTGTGCTTCTCTGTCTGAAAAGGATAACTGAAAAATATAGGGACAGATCTGGAAAAAACCTGCTAAAATGATTGACTTTAGTGCAAGGAAAAGATTACTTGAAAACTGCTAAGGGTGGAAGAGATATGCATGCAACAGTATTTTTGGAAGGTTTCTGTAATTCTTTGATCTCTGAATTGAAGTATGTTTGGTTACATTTTCAGGTACAAGGACCAATATCAGATACACAGAGAAGTGGCCATACCTTTGTATGTAGAATATATATGTAAAATATAGAGGACACATGACACAAGGTTTGAGCCACCAACATAGATCCTCCATGGCTGTGAAATCTGCTTCAGGAATGTAGCCTAGCTCACACCGATTATTTGTATCCAAAAATAAATCACCCAGACCATGGGAAGATGCAAGTTTAGTGAATTATCACCATTTCCACTACACGGTGAAACGGTGTGATATACATATACAACACTTTGGTTATGTCACATGCTGACATGAAAATTGATTTTTATGCAGTTGCCTAACCATTGTCAAAATGGACAGAAGTGGGCCTCCCGCCTGGTCTAGTGGTAAGAGCGTTCGACGCTAGCCACATCGACCGGGGTTAGATTCCACCGGTCGCACCAGTTTCGGCTCTGGCCGGGAGTGATGGCCCCTGGTGGGAGGGCTAAGAGCCAAAGGATCTCAAAATAAGCAACACGATGGAATTATTTGGGCATAGGGATAGGGATATGGAATGTTTGGGCAGTTTGTTGCATATATGAGTGGTCCTGTGTGTCAGTAGCAAGCTTCGGCTTAGGCAGGTGCTGGCTCAGAGGAGGCAGTACAGCGCTCACTACCGGCTGGACTACGGCAACGAGTTCTCATAAGAAAGAGGGGATAATTGTCACGAAAAAGAGAGGGGATACTATAATTGGATACTAACAGTGGTTAAAAACAGGATACTAACAGTTCCACACTAAAAACACCAAAAAATAACAAATAAGTTTAAAAAAATGGACAAAAGTAATATTATGGTGTGACTGAAAACCTAACAATGCTACATGACATGATTTCAGTCTCAAAAGAGACTTGAGGTAAACTACAGTACAGTACATTACAGGAGCAATTCAAATGTGAACAAAAATGAACAGCCCTGTGAAACATTACACATGGGGCTACTTTAATGGTTTGATTCTGAAATGTACCTAAGGACTGTGCTAAATAACTCTACAGTGGCATTGACATAAAAGTGAGTGCCATGTACCAGTGTCCAGATCCACCTTTCATAAGAGATGCGGTACTCAATGAGAGTGGAATGTTCTGTTCAGGTTTTGTTGATTCAGGTTTTCTGCGGTACACAATGTGCCTAAAGAGGAACCAACTTAATAGCTTTATTTCCTCTTAACCACAAAGCAATATAATGAATTAGGTAGCAATAAGTAAGTAACTGTAATTTTTTTGCACTGGCTGCTGTAATACCGTTGCTAAGCAGGGCTTTGTCAAGGATTGGGCAAAGCATTCAAATGAGACTGTTGACATAAATATAATAATAAATGAGAAATATAAGAAAATAATGAAAACTATGAATTCCAGCCTAATGTAGTATTATAGTCGATGCAGTCGATTATATTTCTCAAAATATAATCTACCCAAATTTCTACACAAATAGTTGATGCCGTCGATTCACATTTTCTCTGTAGTTTGATATTCTTATGTGAATGTTATATATGTATTATTTTAATATTCTATCCACTTTTAAAGCCAACATTGGTGCGGTGTTACTTTATTAGCTTTGTATCTACTATCTATAGACTATCTTTTATTTGATTACCAAAACTGCCAAATTTGAGAGGTCACAGTGAGATTTGACTCTCACTCAAGGGGGGAGGGGGCTGTTTTTCGTATAATATGTATGTTAGCACGGTCACATTTACAAAATCTTGGACATTTGGTAACCCTTAGCAGGTAAGCCTTACAGGGAAACCGCATTTGCAATAAAATGCGTGAGACGCTATAGGTCTGGTGTCAAAGCGTGTAAAAAGTGAATTGTGTGAGACTCAAACTCAATGCATGAGAGTTGGCAACTCTGGATCAGTCCCTGTGATTAACATAACACTTGCAATGTATTCTTATCCAGTGTAAAAAGAAAAAGTAATGTAAATGTAATGTATGCGTACTTGACGGCTTCTCGGTTAATGTTTGTTTGTACCCTGTGACTCATTTATTTTAAAAAATACAAAAAAGAACACCTTTTGCTGTTGATGTCACATTCTGGTATGTGCTGATAAAAGCTATCTATCGGTTTCCTGGCAGTTAGAGGCGGTAGCACTCAGCACAGGGGCAATGATAGGGTGATGAGAGACGAATTCAATAGAAGACAGTCACAAACTCGGGTAAACAGCGGTAGCACAGAGCCAGGCTCGTACATTTTCAGGAAAGGCTGTAAAATCAAGACAGGGGACGACATTTTTATTGTGCAACACTGTACTACTGCTACTGCTACTGCTAATACGAATACGAATAATCACAGTACGTGGAATATTACGGTTCCGATTCAGAACAGTTAAGCATAATATACCTCTGAAAATAACCGCTAGCGCTTGATGTTTTTTAGATACAATCCAAGTGAACACAGGAGTGTAATTTGTGTCCATACTGTCAACATCGTCATGGTATCTGTTAGCTTTCCCTTTATACACAGTCCATGTGTGATTGTCCAAGGCTATGGCCATGTGCAGTTAGACGAATCATCACCTCATGCGTATTGTTCTGATTAGAGTAGCACAATGGATCATACTGTAAAAGCCCTAGTGTTAAGAAATAGATTTTATTCTTAACATACAGTACTTCCAGTTTTTTAATGTAGTCATGAAACCATGGTCTGCATGTGCCTCGTGTATTCTGAAATGAGAAATAAAACAACAATTAGGCTTTAGTTGCATACGGATGTTTATATAAAAATGCTGCATGCCTTTAACGAATACATGACTCGTTGTTTTCTGTTCTATTCCTAGACGTGACTCATTAACAACATTAATTAGCTATTAATTCATGAAACAAGCTCCATGCTGTGATGTTTGAGGTGAGGACCAATGATCCATATACTGTATAAAACATCAATATTAATGTTATTATCTATTATATATATATATTACACTACTTCCAATGATCTAAATGACATTATTCTTCTGAAATAATTTCTGGCTTCGTTTCGATAGATTGTGTTTATGTCTGTGTGTGTGTTTTTTTCTGTTTTACTTTGATTTGTATCTAAGGTTACCAAAGCAGAAGTGCTCATAAGGACCCAACTATTTAATGAGCTGGGTTTCCAGGAAGTCTAAATGGAGGCAATGAGGTGAAAGAAAAGCACGCTGCATGTGCCATGCTGCTAATGGCAGCTTCAGGTAAAAGACAGGCCCTTCATTATCAGCTCATCATCCAGCTATTCCAGCTTCCTGCTGTTTGCTATATCTAATTGTTTCTTGTCAACTTCACACATCCATTTCCAGACCAACTTTACATTGAATTCTTCATTGTAATTATACATAGAGCTGTATATTTCTTACATTTAAAACGAAAACAGAAATTTACTGAAGTAATTGAGATTAAGTACCTTACACATTAGTGGAATAGCTATACTCTACATGAGACTCAAACTCACTATTCCTCGACCTTAACCACTACACTACACTGCCACCTATATTACTGAGGAATGAAAATCTGAAAAAAGAAGAACCAGAACACCTTTGTACAGATTTTGCACACATTTTTCTAATTTTCCTTACTTTTTCCTGAAATGGGACGTTGGTGTTCAGTTAACTTTGGGCTTGTGTAAGATAGCATTGCTGCATTAACACAATGCTTTGTGTGAATCCCAAAGTTTGCCTGGGCACTGATCCTAAGGAAACAAGGAGAGTGCAGCTGTACCTGTAATGCATATGTGCGGGAAGTCGGGGTGCTGCAGGTCATCAACAGTTTTCTTATATAGCTACTATAAGTATATCATATTTAAAATAAAGACAAAATGAGTGTGCGTCTGTGTCTGTGTGTCATAATAGATGTGAAACTGCGGGAGGTGCTGCATGGAGCTTCAGGAGGTGCTGAACAGAAGTTTAAAAAAGTTCATGAGAAAAAAACATTTTATCGACCAATCACCTGATAGGCGTGCCAAAAACAAAATCTGTATCAACATAGCTAGCATTCCTCAATGAGTCATTGCGGGAGTTAGTGTCAAAATTGCACTTGAAATAGGTGAGTGCACTATTTTTGTCTCTTAAAAATCATACTACCAAATGGTGATGTAAATTACTTTTACCAGGTTTTCAGTTTTTTCTGCTTTACTCATAAAACTAATTTCATCCAAAAATAGAAGCAATTTTATTGGTGATGCCTTTCAATGGTGTAACTTATATCAGCACCAACACCTTTTCACGTTCTTTTAAGCCAGGTTGGTTTGACAGGTGAAAGCAGGGCTGAATCTCCGCATAAGCCGACAAGGCCTGGGCCTAGGGCCCAAACATTGCATGGGGCCCAGAATTATGGGGAAAATATTAATATTGATATAATTTTTTTTATTATTATATTTTAAAAATATATAGATATATATTATATATCCTTATTATTAGTAGTAGTAGGCTATTAGTAGTCATAAAAATAAATAGCGCAAATTAAATCATATCTCCAATCTAACGTTAAATCTAAGAACTCCATCTCCCAGAATGCCATGTCGGAGGGGAGTTGGGGGTTGGATTATGTCAAAGAAACCAACCATGTTCATTGCAATGTCTGTATAAAAGCAGTGGAGAAAAAACTGGTTAGTGCACGTACTATTCAAAACAATGCTATTCAATCCCTGTTGTGTTATTATAACGTTATACTGTATTTTTTTCATTTTGGATTTCAGCACCCCTAAGTCTAAATATATCCCGCATCTCTGCTGCAATGAATCTTAAATGCATGGAGGTGTTTAAATTCTCTTCTAGCTTGTGAGGACAATGTGTCCTCTATTAAGTGTATTGTGAAATAGCATAGAGGAAGTCTTTATCCTAATGAGGAAAGGTTTTATTTGTTTTCTTCTATCATGAATCATCTGGACAAATGAAAAAATGTCCACTTACCACTGTGATAAAGTCACTGAATACTGGGACTAATTCCAGTGCAAATAAACACCTTTATTAAGGGGCTATTATCGATTTGGGAGGGGGACTGTAAATGACATCATGCTAGTTATTTCCCAGACCAATGTCTTACCCATGTGTCAGGAAGACAAGCTGTAAAACATGTTTTTTTTAAACTCTTTCCCGTAAATACACCTGAAGTATCTGCTGTTGCTATTTGTTCAGTGTAATGGTCATTGATATCAAGGTTGGACATGTGCATGCAGAATTATGTTTGACAGTAAAACAAGCAAATAGCCAGCAGAAACCCTGAGCACGTCACCAGTCCCACCTAGTAGAGCTCATTAGGCTAAATAATGCTAACTATGTTCTGTCAATGTACCACACACAAAAAAGATTTTTCATTAATTTAATCATCAACGTGACATGAGTCAAAGTTTATGGATATGGTTGAATGAAAGTACCAAACATAGCATGGATTAACTAGTGTTAATGTTTAATGTCCACTTTTCAAAGGTAGGAAAATGCCCATGCAAATAGAAGGCTTGCACATACTGGCTTTAGTATTAAGTAAATGTCATAGGCTACTTATCTAAGTCAATTAGCAAAATTCCCTCCTAATTTTAGTACATGTATCCCAGATTTATATGATACAAGTAACTACCAAAATAAAGGAAAAACTTAAGTAAATGAAGGGTTCTCGCAGCTCTGTTATGGTCTGAGGTGCATTTTCCTGCCATGGTTTAGGTCCACTCAACCCCTTAAAGAGCAAGGTAAATGGCAATAAATACAAAGCCATTCTGAGTGGCCAGACTTCATCCTATGGAAAAGCATTTCTATCCTGATGGGAGTGGTCTCCTCCAGGATGACAATGCCCCCATCCACAGGGCATGAGTGTATGCATAGATAACAAAATAACATGATGTTGCAATTAAGGGTTGTTTCTCCTTTATTGCAAATTTCACCAATTACAACTTGTTATTAAATTCCAGCCTGTGAAGAGAAGGAATAACCTGAACCTGCACCTTTGATTTATAAACTTAAATCAAGTTATCTTCATGGAGACAACACAAGTGTAGCTTCACATCAACTCATATTCATACAGTACACCTTCCATGACCCCTCCTTGTGCCATGACCTTTTAGCACGTGATATTTCAGATGCACATACTGCACCACGCATGTCTCTTAGACATGCATCCATTCAGTAAATCTAGCACAGAGACCTTTAATCCTTTACATCCTGCAGTTGTGTTGTCTGTTCATAGCTGTAATTCTAGACTTTGGCTGTACAATGGCACATTCTACATTTCTTTGTGTGTCTGCAGGAGATGTGGTATAAAAGCAGGTGAAAGGTGTGGGGGGTGTTTCAACATGTTCAACTTGAACAGAAATCAGAGCTTTTCTAGCTCCCTGACCTGAGCTTATGCTTTCAAAAAATAATTTGTCTTGGAGTAATGTGCCATGCTGCAGCAGTGAATTGCTTCACTTATTCCCAAAGCCTAGGGGAGGCAAAAAGGCTGTGGGCTACCCTGCTTTTGCACTGCCTCCTAGCCCTGCTCTCCCTTTCCTTCTCTTTCCCTTGTCCCCTCCTGCTCTCTCGGTAGTGGGTTATGTTGTAATATTCACATTCAGGCCATTGGGCCAGAAGCACTGGAAGGTGACAGGGTTTCATGTGTCAGAGCCACAGATGGTAAAGGCTGGCGTCATGGGAGAACACAGGGCGTCGACACAGACCCTCAGCACGTCCACATTCATGGGCCGAGCTCATCTCTCTCTGTCCTAATGCATCATCGCCGTGTCCGCGTGGGGTCAGATAACCAGCTCGTCAATAGTCAAGTGAGTAGGCGTAAAAGTGCAGCCCTGCTCCTGCAGAACTCTAGACTAGACGAGAGGCTGCACCTATGATGTTATATTACAGTAAACATTTAGAGCAATATCCTAATATTATGGCATTCACATGGTGTATATTGAAACAACTGTTTCACGATTACCATGAAAATCTGTTGAGAGTTAGGAAGGGTAAGTGGGAGAAAATACATATTTTCAACCCCAGTTCTTTTACTGTTCTTCTCTCTGCTGTTCAGCAAAGGAAATGAAAGGCCCCCCCCCCTCTCTCAGTAAAACACATGTAGTCATCTCATTACATCATCATCATTACAATTTCTTTTTCTTTTTCGCAGAGCTGTAAGAGAAGCACTACACCACTAATATGACACTGTACAATCTATCAATATAATTGAAACATGTGAAACATGGGGGAGTCTCATTGCTTATTAGCAGGATAGTTTTCGTTAAGTTCTGTGCCCATTGGCTCTATAAGGTGCAGTGAAGGAATATTCCGGAGCCATGCAAAAGTACCAGAAGGACTTACAGACCAAATTCCAGGCCAGAAGTGAAAAGTGAACGTGATAACAAAGACAAAAATAAACATAAGTTTTAATGGAAACATAATGGACAACACCAAGTTTTATGAATGGCTCAAACCCCATATTAAAAACTATTCTGGCATGACATTTTTCCATTTTGATTAGATACAATTTAATGCACTTTTACATTGTATGCAGAAAGCATACTTTTTGGATTAATTATATAAGCAGTATTGACGTGTATACTGTGACTCTCAACACTCCACATTTTCCCAAGCTTATAATAACCCACCCTTATGGTCAAACCCCCATCTTCTCTAATGGCATGGGAGTGAGCACAAAGTGTAAAGTGTCACACATGGTCACCCAAAGTGTCTGAAGACACAACAACCCTAACATTTCCAATGTATCATGAGTGTATAAGTAATTATTTAAACAGGCTTGCCCATCACTTACAAAAAAAGTGTTCATACGTGTAATGTTTCAGCCGACGTGGTTGCTGTTTTCGGCTTCTTTTTTTTTTTAAAGATTACTTGATTACAGTAGCACCATATGTACAGTAATACTCTTATGAAAGTAAAGGAAGTCATATTCCTACAGACCAAGTTTATGCACTTTCACATTGTATAAACGAAGCCCACATTAGCGTTATTCTTGAGTGTTTCATCCTTACTGTCCAGATCCATGTTAACAGCAAAAACAAAATACAATGTCATATTCAAAGGAAGACCCTTAAAACTGGATGTAAAATAGACCTCAGAATGAATCTTCAGTATTTTTACACATTTAAGGAAATTTTGTTTCAGATTTTTCTCCCAATTTGGTAGCCAATTTAACCCGCTATTTTCATTTAACTCCAGCACCCCAGAGCCACTCCTGTGCGCAGTGAACATCCTGTTGGCTTCCCTCCCCTCTCCCTGGGGCGGACAGCCAATTGTCGCCCCTGGTGGCACTCCCGGCCAGTGCTGACTCTGGCGCGGCCGAGGAATCTAACCCCGGTCGCCGTGGCCAGCGGCGAACGTTGTAACCACTGGACCACGAGGGAGGCCCCAGTATGTCACATTTAAAGGGGTTGAAGGTAAGGAAAGGTTAGCTGCCATGGACTGTGGCGGAGGAGGCCACAGACGGAACGGGTTCCATAGTGGGATAAATCTATTCCTCTCGTCAGTCTCCACAAACAGTTAATTCACTGAAGCCAGAGCCGCCAACGCACAATCAGCAGCGGGGGAATCAGAGGCACCGACACTATCATTGCTCACGATTGTCCCTTTTTCAGAAGAACGGCTCTTGTGTGCTGAATGTGCCAATATCTCCAAACTCAGTCAAGGTGTGAACAATTGCAACAAGAGGTACACTGGTTGCGCCATGCACCACATGTGCCTTTGCAGTTGTCTTGTGTTCGTTTTTGTGATAAACCTTTTGCTGGTATCAATCGGGTCTGGGCAGTTTAGGCAAACAGCCTGCCCTGATTTGACAAAGAGTCATAGCAACGTGGTTAAAAAGGTCAAGCTCTTTTAATAGTCTGTGGGACGTGAGGAGAGGCCAGTTTGTACAGTCTGGCTTTAGTTTACCCTCCACTGAAACCATTTTCAATGTGTAAAATCATTTGATTGAATTTGGCTGAATGTCACTCAGTAGAAACACTAACTGCCCAGTGGGCCGTTAATGATTATATATCCATTTTTCCTAAAATGTATGGGTAAATCAATCCTTCTCTTGTCTTTATTACCAGTCTTTAAGGTGTATGTACAGCTTTATGTACAGTTATTCATTCTGAGACAGACACACCGCAGGGCAGAAATGTATGACTCTTATAATTATGACACCTATGCCCCTTGATTTCCTTTGCAATATATGGAGTGTTGAACAAGACATAATTTCACCAGAAGCATTGTAGAACACAGGCCTTTCACTACAATTGTGTTCACAGCTTTTTGTAAAAAGCACTGCTTGAGTAAACTACAAACGAACCTAGATTGCCTCCTGTGAGCTCGACCCGTTTGCGTTTTCCAAATGGGAGGACTATATTTAGCACTTGTAAAGGTGACCTAGTTTAACTGGTAGAACAAATGGCCTTTGTCACAAGGCGCAAAAAAAATAAAAGATACTTGTCTCGCATGTTTCACAGTGCATGTGCTTACGTACGTGGTCCGTCCTCTCATTACCGCCATGCGTTCTTCAATTAAAACGGCATAAGGTAAGAGGGCCTTGGAAAACAGATGAAGTGCCTGTGGACACTATGCTTAACAGAAGAGGCTATTCAATTATAGAGTTCCATGTGTTTACCAAGGATTACGGGATAATGTGAAGCAAACAATGTTTTTTTTGTTTTGTTACTCTCCACGGGTGATTTAAAAGGACATTTATAATGGACCAGGTACAGGCTTGACAGGGGCCTACTGTGCAAACACCGTTGGGCGTCTCGATGGCAATAAGCCTCGAGCTAAAACGGCGTTCCTTTAACGCACTTTGTTTCGTGCTTGTCTAAGCGTTTTTGAGTCCCTTTTACGGACGCCAAAAAAAACAGCCGCCACACCTGGGGCTCTGCCAACCCATCTCACCTGAGGACAATGCCCTTCTACAGGAAAGCCCTCCTAGGGACGGGTGTTGAAAAGTAGCGCACGCTACGAACACTATGGTACAACACATCTGATGATTGTGCATTCAATTTGTGTCAATGTGCATTTGTATCTGTCCCTATCAAATAAACCATAAGGAGAATAAATATAAATGCAGCGGCTCTGAACATTTCTCAGCAGCTGAGGGCCATTAGAAATGCAGCAGGGAAATGGGACACCACTACGGCATGGCACGTACAGTCCCCTGAACACGTCTGTCAGCTCGGTTGAATCCCCTGCTGCAGGCTCCTGGGTCCATGGCAGCTTCCCCAACTGCACTCAGGGCCGGAGGAGGACGCGGTCCCTGCTTTCAGCTCGTTTGTTTGTTTGCTTTTTTTTTTCTTTGCAGATTACTTGATTACAGTAGCACCGTATGTTCAGTGATACTCTCATGAAAGCAAAGGAAGCCATATTCCCACAGACCATATCCTGTCAACATTTATCTCGCTCCATATTAATATACATGTATTCAACGGGCAGTTGCAATGCAACCCTTGTCAATTTCATTGAATGGGGTTATATAGTTGTAGCAGTTAAAAATAAAGCAAAAGGTAAAGCAAAAGAAAGCATTTATCACAATGTACTGGAAATATATTAGCAGTGGCTCAGGAAGTTCCAACGACAGGACCTTGTTTTGAAACAGGCGTTTATTTGCAAGAGCTCTCATCTGTGACTTTGTTCTACGAGTCACAGGTCACAACTTTAGTGGTGCACTTACAAGACTGTGGAGGAAACATGTTTCACAAAAAATAAATACTGCGGTTAAATAAATGCGGCGAGTTAAAATGGTTGGCGGTGTTTTCTTCATTGCTCATGAGACGAGATCGAGGTCTCATGTGACAGCCCCTTCGGTTGAGCGGGTTGGACCCCCGGGGCGAGACGGCTTTGGGTTCTGACCTACGCTGGCGCTGAACATGGGGGAACTGGAGAGACACATTTGGGAGAAACAATACGCTTCATTGAAAAAAATCCACCTAATGTGCCCTTCAGAGATAGATGCAGCTACATCACAATTCTGAAGAGAAGACTGCATTGTAAAATTAAGCCGTTTCATGGTAATACAAAGCAATATTAATAGCTTTGTGTCGCAGGTGAACACAACTTAAAGAAAGGTTGGTTAGCTCATTTCCCAGCCTTTTACTCTCTACTTCAGAGAATGAGTGGACACACATCTTGTGTGCTTAATAAGGGTGCTGGCGAACACAAACAACTAGTAAGCCATTATAGGCGATGGAAACGTTTTCACTTACTCTAGATTGGTCCATAGAAAGCATAGTGTCCCGAAGACTCTTAAATCTGGCTGAGAGGGAGAAACTTCTGGTAGTAGCTCTTGGTGACATCGATCATGAGCTCCTGTGTGCACTCTGGCAGCTCTCCTGAGAACAAGCCTGACACACAGAGACAGGGGAGAAGGTCACTTTTGAGTATCCATGGTTAGACAATGAAGATCAAGGATAATCAAGGATAAGATAAACACTTTCACAGCATTATTATAACTAGTCACACTTTGGGGGGACATCCCTGTACATGTTATACATGTACATGTGCTGTACATTGTTCTAAAGAACATTATAAACAAAGCGTGTCCCGTGGCACAAAGCTATTTGAAGAACTGTGCCTAACCTACCTGGAGGCATAGAGGGCACCACGCAAGAAAGCGCACCTGTGCCTTGCAAGCCCTCTAGCTTGGCCCTACTGTGGCAGAGGCCGTGCCTCCAGAATTGGGCTCTTCAGACACATCGGGGAAACAGCCTCGATTACAAGGGACAGCCAAGAAGACCTACAAAGCAGACAGCTCATAAAGCCGAACAGGCCAATATATCCTAGCTTTGTCCTACCTGGACAGCCGGAGAACACTGTGAAGGGAGGGACCACGGTCTCTGGAGGGAGGACCGTGTTGTCCAGAATCTTACAGCAGTCCTTCAGGACACACCGTCGCCCCTGAAACACAAGTGCATTGTGGGGGTACGCTCACTTCTGCTCTCTGTCTCACAAAGCCTTGAAGCCAGGTTTGTTGGGAGTGTGCTACTGATTATGGGTTGTAGAAGAAATTCACAGCTGCAATCTGAATGCATTGCCGACTACTATGCCTTTGTGCTACAGCTACTGTAATCCAATTGCTGGCCTACTATGACTATGACCATTACTCTGACAGCATTGCCCAGACAAATTGCAAAATCTCTCCTGTAGTTGTGGGATTCTGCTCACCGTGGGACCAGCTGTCATTGGGAGTCTATGTGACTAATAGTACCGAGGTGTGGAGAAGTAAACCACACTTTGTTTAGATAAGAACGGCCACTGAAGCACGTCACTGGGGAAGCAAATTTGAAAGCGGTCTCATCTCAAACAACCAGGACACACACCTTCTGGACCATTGTGACTGTTGCACTGGAGCCTGCACTTATAATACCTAACTGTACCCATGTCTGCCATTGACATGCTGGCTGGAATCCTAACCTAAGAGTGTGTCTGCCAAAGTAAACTAGAGCAACTATGGCAGGACTACTTAAACAAACTGCATGTGCTACTTTTAATCCTATTAGTTTTGAATATTGACTTCAATTTAAAAGGTATTTCTGATATGCTGGATGTATATATATATTACATACATACAGTAGATTCAGTTTTTATTCACACCCTTGATAAAGATGTAAAAAAGAGATCATATAAAATAAACTATATAAGTAATGAGCTTTATTTTTATTATGCTCACAAAATGCAGGTGTAGCTTGTTTGCACTGTACCTGGTGTACTGGGTACCTCCGGCTTGGTGCAGCTGTGCTCTGACATCATCATATACATTACATACAGATAAGAAACAGGGCTGCATACAGCGGGCATAAAAAGTATTTACCCCCTTTGGTATTTTTCATTTTATGGAATGCAAATTTAAACTCGAAAGCTTTTTCTTAATTAATCTTGACACTGCAATTTTCACCCATTTTTCTTTACAAAATTGCTCGAGGTCCATCAGGTTGGATGGGGACTGTGGGTGAACAGCAATTTGCAAATCATTCCACTGATTGAGGTCTGGGCTTTTTTTTATCTCCATTTCTTTATGATGGACTTAACAGTGCTCTGGGGAATATCCAAAGTCTTTGAAATATTATTATATCCTTCCCCTGATGCCAAGTGGGAAGAACCACAGTGGCCCAGTCAAAGCCCAGACCTCAATCCCATTAAGAATCTATGGAAAGACTTGAAATGTTCTGTTCACCAATGGTCCCCATCCAACCTGATGGACCTTGAGCAATTTTGTAAAAAAAAAATCGCAATGTCCAGATGTGCAAAGCTGGTAGAGGCTTATCAAAATATACTCACAGTAGTAGTTGCAGCAAAAGGTGCTTCTACCAAGTATTAAGTCAAGGGGGTGAATACTTATGGAATCAATTATTGTCTGTTATTTATTTTTAATTCATTAAGAAAAAGCTGAAAGAGTTGTTTTTTTATTTGACATTATAGAGTACTTTGCGTTGATCAGTGGCAAGAAATCCCAATTAAATCCATTTTGATTCCATGAAGTAAGAAAATGAAATGTTAAAAATGCCAAAGGCCATTTGACCGGAATGCAAGTTGCCCACAGCGGTCGGGGTTCGATTCCTGACTTAATACTTGGTAGAAGCACCTTTTGCTGCAACTACTGCTGTGAGTATATTTTGGTAAGCCTCTACCAGCTTTGCACATCTGGACACTGCGATTTTCGCACATTTTTTACAAAAGTGCTCAAGGTCCATCAGGTTGGATGGGGACCATTGGTGAACAGAACTTTTCAAGTCTTTCCACAGATTCTCTGGCCGGGAGTACCGCTAGGGGGCGGCAATTGTCTGTCTGCCCCAGGGAGGGGGGAGGGAAGCCGGCACGAGCTCAATGCAGAAGGATCCTCTCTGGCTGTATTGGAATCACGGTCGGCAATTAGCGAGTTCCGTCTCGGAGGAGGCGATTCGTCGTTCATGCCACTACCGGGGTCAGAATAAGCCAACAGCGGGCTTGTGGGGGGGACAGTTGGAACAATAAAGGGTACGATTGGCCACCAAATTGGGAGAAAAGAAAGAATTGGGAATAAATGCCAAAGGGGTGACCACTTATCATACCCAGTGTATGAGCTGGAGCAGGTAAGCCCATCTGAAACCTAGGACAGATGCAGATCGCCCAAATGTATGTAGCTGGTCTCTGGCTGAAGTTTCAGATGGGCTCCAGCTCACCGTCCAGCGTTTGAAGCCCGGGCTAATTATCCGCTCTGCAGAAAGCACCAGGCTCACCGTGTCTACAAGCAACCTTCAAACGGCAGCCTGCAATGCTCTGTCTGTCTGCACACAGCACACCGTGCAGTTGGTAGATTTTTATCGTTTTTATATTGTTGTTTTTTGTTTTTGGCTTTCCCTACGTATGGAGGGATTATTAACAGCCCTTTATTCCATAACCTTAGGTGCCCTGCTAACCCGCCTGCAAGCCAATGTAAAAACAGTATATATAATTGGCAGGTGCGAGGACTCATAGGCTTTCTAGCTTTGAATGATTAAACACTGTGCTCCTGAACTCTCAACAACAGGCATGTTATAATGTACGGCTCCGGCATCACTGCGATGGTATCGATTATTTTTCCGGATAATGCTATTGTGAGCCCTGAACTGAGTCAGTGGAAGAGGAGGCTTTGAGCTTCTTTGTAAGAGCTTGAATGAATGTGACGGCTTGTGTGCATTTCACGCTGAGCGCTGGCTATTGTCCGGTATACCTGAACAGCTCCGATAAGCAGCCCTATGCATGCAAACTAATCAGTGCCTCTGGCTGTCGAATTGAATTGCGCGAGAGATCGTATCGCAGCCAGCATGCCCCCATTTTCTTCCCATTTTTTCACCCTTAAATCGGGAAGAAGCTGGTTGCGCAAGGTTGCTGAGACGCTGAAAATAATTCAGAGCGACCATATATTGAGAAGCGGAGAGAGAAAGAGAGAGAGAAAGGAAGGAGAGAAAATGGAAAGAAAGAGCAATTGCCAGGGGCAGACAGAGAGAGAGGTCTCCGGTGCGTCTGCCACCCTGCCTCCCTGCTTGCCTTTCTGTCCGTGAGCAAACACTCAGCAACAATAGTGCTCCAGCATGCTGAAACCTTGAGCAAACGCAGCCCATGATAATGCCCACCGCCCAACCCCCTCAGTGCCAGCGTGCCCAGGAGCACAGAGCCAGGGCGGGGCCCAATTACGGTGCAATAACCACAATACTAAGCCATAAAGCCATTACTTCAGGCTCAGTGAGGGGCCATCGCCCAAAACACGGCCGGGTGGGAGACAGGCGACCTTCCAAACCACTCTTTGATAAGCTCGGTAGTATTTTTTTTGTGAGTGCAATTTGGGAGATGGAGAGATTATGTGGATTTGTGTGGCTCTCAGGGGACAAACTGACATACGTATGAAAAAAAACAAAAAACAATGCAATCTACAACCATAGACATAAAAATGACAGGAAACCTGTTCTCGAAATGGATGTGACCCTTTGCCCGATAGACAGCCATGCAATTGCATTTCTATTTCTATAGAATTTGTGCACGTGACAAAGCAACAACGAAGCAAACAGCGGACCAATGTGGTTAACCTTGTGAACGTCAGGAAATACTCTGACTAAAAACATCCAGGGAGTCCCTGTGCTAAGCACACTGTAGGGAGGAGGAAATGAAGGCGAGATTCCCAACTCACAATGACACAGTTCTTCCCTATATGGACGTAGGAGCCAATCTGCGCCGCGTTGACCACGCAGTCCTCCTCGATGAACACGTGATCTCCAATGTGCAAAGGGAAGAAGGCCACACTGTGAGGGAAGCACACAACACAGGGCAGAGAGGACAAGAAGACATTTTTACTACAGTCACTGACAGAAGGGGGCATTCTGTACACAAAATGGCAATACGCTGCAACAACGGCCATGCGACCAAGTGCCAGTTCTGAGAAGGGACCATGGAAATGGGTCTTGTTACAGACCACTACACAGAGGGCTTGTCTTTTTGTGGTACTTTGGGGGTGTCTCTAGAACAATTCTAAACACAAAGAACAGTGGCATTGCAGGGCATCGGCACAATCTCAACTCTATGCATGCTGAGGCCAATGCATTGTGGGAAGCCAAATATCCACCATCTGGCATGTAAAAACAAACAGATAGTTTATTTGATTTATTTGTAATAATTTCCCCCATTTGTTCCCCACTTTTTAGTATCCATTTCCCTCTCTCTCTCTTTTTTTCATGCCAATTATCCCTCCCTCGTATGAGAACTTGCTGCCTTAGTCTGGCCAGTAGTGAGCACTGCACTGCCTCCTTCAAGCCAGTGCCCGCCTCGGCTGAAGCCTGTCATCGACGCATGACCACTCATACATGCAGCGAGTCTTTCCTTCAGTTTTTTTATCCCTCCCCTCTCGCTGGAGCGGACAGCCAATTGCCCCCTAGTGGCACTCCTGTTTGTATGGGTGCAGAGAAGGCCTGAGCAGCATCCAGCACGAAAAGGAAGCATGAACCACGAGCTCACCTATGAACCTCATCCTGCACTGTATCTTTAAAAAATATATATATTTGTATTTTTCCGATTTTACCCCGTTTTTCTCCCAATTTGGTAGCCAATTACTCCCACTGTGCTTAGTTCAATCCCCTCCCTCGTAGTTTGCTGCCGTAGTCCTGTGACCGGCAGTGACAAAGTGCTGCCTCCTTCAAGACAGCACTCGTCGTGCCGTCGACTGTAATTCCGGTACCCCAGAACCACTCCTCCTATGCGCAGCGAACTGCGTCGGCTTCCCTCCCCCCTCCCTGGGGCGGACAGCCAATTTCTGCCCTGATGGCACTCCCGGCCAGAGCCTACTCTGGCGCGATGGGGAATCGAACATCGGTCACTGTGGCCAGCATCAGACGTTGAAACCACTGGACCACGTGGGAGGCCGACTGTGATCTTTTTACAGATCAGTGAAGGAGCTGACCGAGGATCTGATCATTAGTGAGCGTGGGTAGTCAGGCTCCGCCGATCAATTTGCTCAGCCAGAAACCTTTTGCTTAATACTTGCAGAAACAGATACACTTTCGCACTTATTGCGAATCAGTCCTGCAACAAAACAGTCATTTGGCAAGTCCGAAGCAATTACCAATGGGGGAAATTAAAGCAACATTTAAACAATTCAAATAGATGTTGGCTGAGCAATGTCTTATCCTCACTCTGTGGTGACTGCAGGCCCTGCTTATGTTGTTTCTCTGGCAAATGCTGAGGACTGACTGTTAAACTGAGGACTGTTATTGAACATACTGCTAATGATAGTGTGAAACACTGAGCACTTTCAACATTATCACCTCGCAAAAAAAGCAGGCATTTATTATCACGTGTCCAGGTAGAACAGGCAAATATCAGATTTTTTTTCACATCTGTTCAGAAATGCAAACAGCCGTCGGCACAGCAACGGGCACCGAGCCCTTTGGATAATTACAGCAGCTCTAATTGTAGCACGTAAACAGGGAAAAAAATATTTTTAATAAGCTTCAATTCCCTAATCGACCGACTCGACTTCCATATCATACGCAATCTTAGTGGACGGCACAGGGAGGGCTAATCCTGTGACCTTCCCACCAGGCGGACTCATTGTAATCCTCCAGGATTAGCTGTGTGACTCCCAGCCAGGTGAACATCCTCTGCTCCCCTCGTAGGAACTTGTTGACAACACAATGACCCTGCTGCCCCTGAGCAGCAAAAGGGCAGAGTGTCATGTCAAACAAACTTATCCCCATCAGCTCTCAATTAATACAATCATCAGCATTTTGCTTGGTATTTACCGATGATGATTCAAATCCAAAGGCACACGTGGAAATACAGGAAGGGATGACTATTTGACAAACTGACCTCTTTTAATGCATAAAAGTTTTTGCTTTGACATTTGCTCAAATTGTAGGTTGCCTTGATCTAAAATATAACGAAAAGCAACTGAGTGAGATTAACTTGATTTCTTCACAAATAAGCCTCTGCTAAGGCTTTAATATTTTGAGACATGGCTAACTGGTGACCTCTGGTGGTCGATTGTTTAATAGCATATTCTTGGCCTTGCCCACCAATAAATCAATTTCCTCCCCCTTGGCCTAGCATGGGGCATAACTAGGGCCCAATTTCTGACCATGAGGCCTGAGAAGCATGTGACCGTTGTTTCAACCCTTATCCTCAGCTCTAATAAAAAACTATTTACTGCACACCAATGGATATACTGTCATTTGTTTTGACAGCATGCAATTTATCATTAGACCACACCAAATGTATCATTAAACAACAATATAGCAGCATTTCAAACCAAAAGCAAAACCTGGATGAAAAATATTTGATTATGTTTTTATGGATTAGTGTAGTTTATAAACAGTTCTAAATGCTTGATACCAATATGTTTCCTCTCGATTTTAGGTCTGTATCCACTGTTGAGTAGAACATTAATTGATAAAGGCTTCTGTACACATTTACTTCAAAGTCAATCCACACGCTTAGAAGCTTCACTTGTGGTAACTAAATGATTAATTGATATGATTAATGTACTGCAATGGGATGATTGCTTAACAAGAAGCTTGAGAAGAGACACTCTGTGCTAGGAGGAGGGAACTACAGGTTACAAAAGAAGTCTGGAATTCCTATGAGCCCAATAAATTAATATGACCTATATCAGTGGGCTGTATTTGTGAAACTGATGTCAAATTAGATAATACCATATTGGTTATCATACAATTTACATTATGTATCCATTTCTAGATCTTTCTCACACATTTCCCCCCCACATAAAACAGTACTGTAGTGCACAAGGTGTGATAAAGTATAACAGGAAAATAGAAAACTTGTGAAGTGTGACAACTCACCCTTTGCTGAACTTTTTGAATGGTGGACGAATCACACTGCGGCTCTTGATAACACACTGCCTTCCGACTCTGACGTTTGCGAGATCACCTCGAATTATACAGTCATTCATTACAATGGTCTGAAAATAGATTTGGGGGAATTGAATGAACATATGCATAATTAGCAAGCTACCAAACCCAACCTGACAAAGTTTTCACAAAATGAAGTGCTGATATAAGAAGGAGCTAACGTTAGCATTCTTTTTCACCGTATACACAAGTGTCACGTTAACACTGGCTTTCTGACAGCCAGCTGCGGACTCACTTTGCCATTGAGAACAATGTTCTGGCTTCCACACAGCACGGACTGCCTGCTGACTTTGTTACCAGAGGCCTGGGAAAAGATTAAATGTTCGTTAATGTTAATGCAAGATTATGTGGAAAACATACCAACGATTGGAAGGGAAAGGAGATAAAATGCAAGCTATTAGGCTACATTATGCATATTAGGTTACATTTTGTTTTAAAATATGCCCTCAACTATAACATATTAACAAGCAAAGTAGGAAGCTAGCGATTCATGTGCAGCCCGATTGAGCAGCCAGCAACATTACTTGTTTAGTAGCTTACTACAGCCAGAGACATTTGCCAGAGACACAACAATGTGAGGCAAGCTGGCTAGCCAAGACTGAAAAATAGCTATTCATACCGTTTCGATGTATTCAGCCTTATTGTACAGTATTTCACACAGCTCCATGTCTGAAATTATATACTGTTATTATAAAGATTGTGATACTTAACAATATACTGCTTGATGATGGCAAGCTACTATTTAGCTAAAAGATCTTATTTTGCTTTGCTGTTGTCACTCCCTGCGCCCACTCCCTTACTTCCGTTCTCTCCAGGAAAGGCTTCACGGAACAATTCAGACTATGCGTGATGATCACCGATCCGGTTTCTGCATGGCCTTCAACACAACCCTTAGCAGCCCTTAGCAGTTTTGTACATCTGATTTATAATGAATAAAATCTGTTTTGTAATGGTAATATTTGTCCATTTGAATGGACTCTTTCTCATTACACAACTCAACGGTTTTCAAATGTATAACAATCGAATACGCCTGATATCTATTAATCGAGCCTCTTTCACAAAGTTGCGGGAATACGAACATCTGACCGTCTCCTGTCGAAACATTCATTACAGAGAAGGTATATTATAGCTACTTACCATTCATCTGACTATTTGGTAACGTTAAATATATTCGTTAAATATATTCAGCGGTTTTTTTGTTAGCTAGCTAGCTCCTAGTTCGTTAAATGGAATATAGATTTCAGTGATTATGTTATTGTAATTTAAATAATGTTAGCTAACTTAAATAACGTTAGTCTGTACTGACACTCAGACTACTGTTCTTACTGTTGCTTGATACTAACTAGCTACCACCAGAAATGGAATGATTTTAAATTGAATGCTTTTTTAGCTAAATGCTAAAACCGTCTTTGACGGTTATTGTTTAGCCAGGAACCTGTAAAATATAGTGACAGAAGGTTAATGTATTTGTCAATTTTATAGGTAACGTTACCCGACTCGCATACTGCATCTCGGGATGGAGGAGAGCCTGAAAACTGTGCTACATTGCGATGACAAAGAGAAGGTGACAATGTTTTTCTCGTCCTTCCTAAACACAGATTGACCAGATTTTGAGAAGTGTTCGTTATTTGATTTAGAGGGAAGTTGATTGTTTTGAATTGCCTAACAGCTGTAAGATTCATTTTCTGGCCTCCCATCTGTCTAGGTTCCAATGTTTGTGGAACGGTACAACCTTATTTCTCTTGCGGCTGTCATGTGTATATGGTCATATTTTCTTTCCTGTTGGACGTTTTTTAAGCAGCTGAAGGAAAGACTGGCTTTACTGCAGAGGGAGTACAACAGGACCGTTGAAAGATTGCAGGTTCGAAAAATTCTGGATCTATCTTGAGCTGGTGATGAAAGGAAATGTGTATTTTAGCCTGGATCCTTTGAACATGTGATTCATTGGTTACCCCTACCAGCGGGCTGAGCGAACGGAGGCTGTGCGGAACCATGTGAGAAGCAAAATCGCTGAGCAAAACCTGTGTCAGAAGGGACCAGACTGTGGCAGACTGCCTGAACCCAGTGAGTTTCTGAAGGCACTGTGGGGTTTCGAGCAGAAGAGCTACTGAATTGAATGTTCATGCGTATGAAATTGAGACCAAGCAAAACAATTAAACCAGTATTTTCTGTGCTTGTTTATGTGCCTCTTCGTTCCCAGATGAAGCTAAGGAGAGAAGACCGTGTCCTGTTCACCAGGACCCTGAAAACCAGAACAGTAGCCCGGCTGTCCGCTTCAGTCTTCCCCATGACGTGTTCAGCCCCTGTGCCAGCCCGACAGTAACAGCAGGCTCTTCTGGGTCTTCTCGGCTTTCTGGCAGCCCCAGCCAGCAGAGTGGCAGCCCCGCCACCGCTCAGGGCCTCAGGCGCAGCTCTGCGCATCGCCTGCGCTCACGGAGGAGCTGGCTGCGCTGGGAGAGGACAGACACCGGGTTCTCGGACACCGAGAACAGTGAGGACGGCCGGGATCCCGCTGTAGACGGGGAGAGACAGGGGAAGGGCTCTACGGCGCTCCATTTCAGTGCCGGGACGAGTCCCTCTGAGGCCGTCCCGAAGCCTGCGGTGGGCTGCAGCGGGGTAGCAGGGCCTTGTGGTCCTGCAGTGGGGGGAGCAGACACTGAGGTGGTGCTCACACGACACGAGGTGCCTGAAAATATACCAGCACACTGGGCGGGGCATGGAAGCAACAGAAGGGTGGTGTGTGACTCCTCTTCACAACTGCACTCAGAGGTGCCCCTATTGGACAGTAGGACAGCACCAGTCTTGGAACCACCAGAGAAGAATAAGAGCAGCCTCACAGCAGCCACGCCGTCCCCCTTAGACGCAGCAGGAGCTCATTCAAGACTGGTGACCGGGGCCTCTGTACTGGAGCCAGGGCCTCCCGCAGAGGAGAGCCGGCAGTCCAACAGCAGCCCACCTGCTCCGGTCCCCGATCCCCGGGAGCAGGGTGTCTGAGCTCCTGCACCCTGATCGAGGGACTCCTCTTCCCTGTGGAGTACTACATCAGGACCACGCGGAGGATGGCGGCCGCTCAGAGCAGCGTGGACCTCGGGGCGGTGATTCAGAGTCACCTGAGCCGCGGGGGGAGGGGAGGGGAGAGGGGCGGCGGGGTCGGGGGCTGCGCCGTGGCTCGGAACGGCCAGGGTGCGGTCGCTGCCTCAGGCTCTCAAACGGTCACCTGCAAAGACACCGATGGTGTGGGACACGCTACCCCAGAGTCCGAGAGCAGCCTGACTTCATGGTCTTCCCCTGCGGCCTCAGGGGCCGAGCCCCCGTCTGCCAATCCGATCCGAGGAGCGAGGCGGAGAGGGAGGAGGAGAGGGTGTGGCCAAGGACGGAGGAGGGGTCACGCCCACTCTGTGGATTCTCCAGCGGCCGTCGGTCCCACAATGCTAGAGCGTCTCGGAACTGATCCTGTGCTAACTGCTGACGCAGTCGCCCATTCTAGTTCCGCAGAAAGTGAACTGTATCCCATTTTCTACACAAAGAGTCAATTGACAGAGAGCCCCAGTCCTAAAATATCTTGCTTTCCTTTCAGTAAGGAAGGTTCACAGAGTAATGGAAAGGAATGTCTGAGAGGTAGGGCCAAGTTTCTTTGACTGTTTTTGCTGGCACTGTGATTTGTCTGAGTAAATTAACATTATTAATTGTTAGGGGTGTAACGGTACACAAAAATCACGGTTCGGTACGTACCTCGGTTTTGAAGTCACGGTTCGGTACGTTTTCGGTACAGCGGGGGGAAATAAACGCAAAACATAAAATTGCTTTTCATTCATTATGAACTTTGTAAACAGTGGATAATTGGCCATAATTGACTGAACAAAGTAAGGCACATATCTTTCTTTCTTAAATAAAGAAAAAAAAAAGTCAGTCAATACTGCTGCAACTGCACACAAAAAGTTCTGCATGTGCGTTAGTGGTTAAAGCATAATTGCATTAGTTCAATTCACAGCGTGTACCGAACTGAAAGTCCTGTACCGAATACGTGTACCGTTACACACCTATTAATTGTAAATGTAGATGCAATGCAACAAATGTAACCAATAGTACTGTTTTGAAAATCGGAGCAATTGAGGCCAGAAGTAATGCTAGTGCATGTGTGCTCGCATGCGACTGCGCATGTTTTTTTTCTCTTGCAGCCTCAAACTACTCCTCCACAGGAGCGGTGAAGTGTGAGTCCCTCCTCCTGACATGCAGTCCTGCACCACAGCGCCCCCATGTGCTCACGCTGGGAGAAACCCATCTCAGCCTGCGCTTTCTCCTCTCGCACTTCGACACCAAGGACTTCCACCTTCCCGATGACGAGTTTGGGGCGCTCAAGCAGGACAAGCTCAGGCCGCCTGCCTGCGGGGAGTTGGAGGCCTTCGTTCCTCTCCGCTCCCCGTACCGCACTCGCCAGTGTACGTCAGGAACACCTTCAGGCAATACCCGCTACAGAAAAAAACTCCGGTCAGTCAGGAGCCTCCCTCCCACAGATGGCCCACAGTGCGTACAGCCTGAGGTGGAGCCTGCTGGGCACACCGCTCAAACCTCGGGCCAAACTGATCTGGGGTCAGAAAGGGATACGCCGGAGTCACTGACTCCCAGCCTGACACCTGGTGAGGTCACACGCCAGGAGGAGGAGCAACACTGTGATGCGGTGCCTCTGGGGAGAGAGAACAGAGTGGAATGTGCACTAAAGCCTCCTCCCCTTGTTGGCGAGTGCACAGGGCTTGTAGAGGCGGCCTCCGCAGGACTGGGGGATGGCGTGGGGAAGGGACAGGAGGACAGTTCTGCACAGAGAGGCTCCTGCACGCTGTCTCCCCGTGTTGTGAATCTCAGCCCGACCTCGACTGTGCAGACTCAAAAAAGCGAGGCCTTTGCGCTCCCCTCTCTGGGGGTCACCCTGACTTCCTCTCCATCCCAGGACAGCACAGGACTGCCCTACCCCCACTCCCCCAAAGACCCAACCCACCCTCCCACCTACAACACACTGCACACTCAGACAAGACCCCTTATCTGCTGTGAGCCCAACGGAGACACACAGCCACCCTCTCTTTCAAACACACCTGGCACAGATGTACACGATCAGTCCCAGAATCCACCAGGTGCTGCAGTGAACGAGGCAGACCCACCCCCGGCAGAGGCGCCTGTGGAGGGGGACCAGTGTGCGGCTCTTGCGCAGTTGTCTGCCCCTAAGCCTCCGCTGACCGATTCGCTCTCCTCCTTGCTCTGTTGCAGTGGAAGTGTCTCTCCTCTGTGCCCTTCCCCGCTCACTCTCCCCTATGGGGCACAGGAGTCATCACTCCTCCCCTTTTCCTCAGGGGGCGGAGCGTGCCGACGCCCGGTCACCCAAAGCAAGCGGCACCGACTCACGGCCTCTCCTTTCACCAGGGGAGAGGACGAAACGTGACGGAGTTGACATGGCCGCCAGTGGAAAGGTCACACCCTCCGTCCCCCCGAAACACAAGGAGGGTGATTCTCCCCAGGGCTCTCGGGCCTCCCCTCTCGCCCTGCCTCTCACGGGGTCAGGTAGACCGCACCGCACAGACACGGAGGAGAGAACGGCCACGCCCCGCATTGGGGAGGATGACTTGCTCGATGGTGGCGTGGAGCCACACAAGCCAGAACAGCGCTCTCTCAAGGCCCCGTCTCAGGAGTCCACTGGGCACTCGGGCTGGCCGGCCACACCGGGCCCCGGCGTCCTGCCGTCCTCCTCGCTGATGTCAGAGTGCGGAGATAAAGACCTGGACAGCTACTTCACAGACTCTGCCTGGTCCCGCGCGGCGCGGACATCACCTGAGTCCGGGGATAGCTCACCGGGACAGGACCCCGCAGAGGGGCGGCTGGACATACCCCCGCCGTCGCCACACACTGTGCAGGAGGGTCCTTCCTCCAGCAGCCTGAAACTCACACACGTGCTGAAGGTAATAGGGTGCCTCCCTCTCTACGCCCATGCTGCTTTGGGTCTCTTAAGCGCGATTTATGCTTGACTGCTCTACCCAGGACAATAGGTGGCGACAAAGATGATTTATAAAGGATGCAAAGTAAACTACTGGAAACACCTCCCCCATCTTGACAGTCAACCAATCATCATCTGTGTATCGAATGTGGCAGCACAGTACGGGGACCCCGATTTGGCTACAATTGCGTTGTTTTGTCCGTGCAGCCCTCCGCGCCATGCATGCCGAATCGAGAATAAATCAGGCTTTACTGCAGGACTGCCATGTCTCTGCTGTGATTGGTCAGTCTGCGTGTCACAGGTGGGATGTTTGTGTCCTGTGATTGGTTGATTTGGGTGTTATGACCGGGCTGTTTGCATCCTGTGATTTGATTGGTCTGCGTATCACGGGTGGGGTGTTTGTGTCCTGTGATTGGTTCGGCTACGTGTTACAGGCAAGGTGTTTGTATCTGCAGGCTCCTGCAGGCCGGTGCCTGGTGGACGTATGCAGCGTGTATGGAGCCGAGGGCTGGTGTGTGGTGACAGCAGAGGAGTGGGCAGTGAGTGTGTGGGGAGAGAGCTCCCCCCAACACTGGAGCCTGCTTCACACCTGGACCTTCACTGAGGTACTGCCTCACCTCTGCAGTCAGTGACTACATCAAGCAAACACAACAGACTGCTCAAGAATGAGATTTGTGTCTTTCTCTTGTCGGAGTGAGAGATGAGCATTTGCAGAGTTTGCACTTATTTGTTTGGCAGGCGCCCTTAATGCGGGATGACAAACCGACCATTAGCAAATAGAATGCAGAGGGATCTCAGACACTTCTCAAGTGCTCAGTAATGGACACTTGGCCTTGTGTCTGTTTCAGCACCCAGTCGTCGCCCTGCTCTCCGTGCCCGACGCCCCCAGCCTAATCTGCGTCACTCTAGGCAAACTGGAGATCAGAGAAGCCAGGTAGAGGGGAAAACTGGAACGGTTCTTTGAGAAATGGCATTTTCAGTTCGTAGAGAGAGAAAAACGTAAACATTTGTTTGGCATCTATAAAGGATTGGCATTGGCATACTCTTGCACTGTGATGGAGTCTGAAGTATGTAAACCATGTGTGTGCAGGGTCCTGTCTTGTGTCAGTGCTGAGGGATGGCTCTCCCAGTTGGTGCTGTGTACAGGGGAGGTGCAGGCGGTGCTGGGGTGTCTGGGGCCAGAGTGGCCTGCTGTGCCACCTCCGTGTCCACACAGACCACGAACGTGCTCACACTGACAGGGGAGGGCAGGTGTGCAGCTCGCTTTCTCCACACGGACACATATCGCAATTGACCACAGCTTCTAAGTTTTGTATAATTTTATTTTATTGACGATGACATTGTTCTGAGTGTTGTGTGTGTGCCTTCACGGTACAAAGTGGTGATTGGCACGTCTTTGTCTGGCAGGCTGGAGGATTCACTTACCCTGGTTTCTCCTGGGCAGTCTGTCCAGGCTCTGGCTGCTGTGGATGGACAAAAGGATGCTCTTATTGGCTCCACGGGCTCTAGCCACCTTGTCCTCTGGTGAGAGACGTTCCAGTTTTCAACCATCAGACCAGCAGCATGTCAGATAATTAACTCTTGTAAACCCTTGCTACAGTACGCCCCAATTCCCTCCTTGTCATAGGAATCTACTTCATCTAAACCTTAGTATTGATGTAAATAAAAGGCACAAGATTCAATATGATGTCTCTAACTTCTAGCTTTCATCTCATTGGGGCAACTGTAACATCTTTGGGGGAAAAGCATGCATTTTTGTTATTATGGCTGACAGTGTCACTCTTCGATTCTTGATGAGGATGAATGAGTGTATATGTGCCCTTAGGAATATGAGGACTGGGCATCTGCTGCAGAGGTTTTCTCTGGGGGAGAGTCTTTCAGGAACCGTGTGTCTCAGAGGATACTCACAGAGCGTAAGTGCAATTAAATGAACGGGATGTGGCTCAATTGCAGCTCAGGTTGTGGGTTCAATCTGGGGCATGCATTCACAGATGCTTTGGGATTGCTAAATGGCGTATATTATATTATATTATTATTATGTGCAACGCTTCTCTCCGTCTGTCCTGCAGGGGGTGCTGTTTGTGCTGCTGCAGTGCCACTTTCTCCATAACCTTAACCAAGAGGAAGGGGCGCCTTTCTCTCTGATCGCCACCAACCCCGTCACTGCTAGATCTGTCCTGATTCGCCAGCTGACCCAGCCCGCAGTGCGTGGGGAGGTAAGATACGGCGGATCGTCCCGCCGGCACCGTGGCCGCAGAGCACGCTCTCTGGATGCGCTCACACTGTCCGCTGCTGTGTCTGCGCGCAGGTTCACAGATGGGGACGTGTGGGAATCGTCGGTGGTGGCGGTCTTCCGGTCGGGAGCCGTGGCGGTGTGGGACCTCAGGGACAGTGACTGTGATGCCAGGCTGGCGCGGGGGCCCGAGGAAGGGTGTCACGTTGCCCGCTGGGAGTCCCAGCACTCTGCTGGCCGGGCACCTCAACGGAGACATCTCCCTCTACCAGTACACGCCTCTCGGAGTGCTGTAATCCTCCCGGATTACACAAACCATCTCAGGAAATTCTATAGGCTCAGTCACAAGCAACCAATATGGCAGAACCATCACCAGTGTCAAGATGGCAGATATAACGTACATGCATAACCTGTACAGCGAGTCATGTCGACACAGTGTTAAAAATTCCAGTTTTTTTCTGTTCGTATCTGTCGCTTCTGCCATATGATCAAGACAGCCAGTACAAATGCAGACATCCTAGAAGGAGGATTGACAATACCCTCCCTATTTTATAAGTGCAAAAAAAAAACTCAATTAATAGTGATTTTAATGATGTTTGTAAAGATCATTTTAACTTCGGCAAGGAAAAAAGGCCAATGTTTGCTGGAGGGCATTGTAATTTGAGTGGAATCTCGGGGGCTGATTAAAAAGGTTTTGGTCATCCTGCTCATCAAAAATGGTTTAGATGAGAATGATATACCCTTTTAGTTAGAACCGGCAGTCTTAACAAAATGCAGACCTGCTCATTGTACCAAGTTTGACATTCTATGTGATTCATAGGCTGGTCTAAATTCGATATAATTTCATACTAATTTTAGCTCAGGCCAGTAACAAGTGTAATTTGGCTTAGACCATTGCAGACACAGTTTATTGTAAACATTTAGTTTTAATTGGTAAGAAGATGTGCAATTATAAAGAAAATGATCTGTGTTGATGAAACATTAAAAAAAGCTTATTTCATGTTTGTTAAATACTTTTTAAGCAATTAATTTCAAACTATTACATTGTGATATCATGTTTTTATAAGAGGAATTGCATAAAAATGATTTAATTGATGTATCAGTATATTTCATATCTAATTGCAGGGTAATGTATTTGCAATATTTTTGCCATTTATCTAGCCAGCTTCCCCGATGTGATTTGCTGAACCACCCGGTTTATTGAAGGACACAGGGTACTTTAAAACTTGGCCCTGGGGCACCCCTGTGTATGCTGGTTTACAATGCAACACGCTGTTAGTTGTCCTTAATTTGAAACTTTACTTGTACAATGAATGATTCTTTACTATCTTAATTATGCCAGAAATAGCTAAGCATGCCATGAAGAATAAGTGTCAGAGTAGTTCTCAGACAGTTAATGTCGGTAATGTGGTATATGCCAAACAATTCCTTAAGAAAGAGGTTGCGTATGGAATTGACCAAATTATAGATTTACAAAGGAAATTGGTCGTCAATTGAGTCCAAATCTCATGGCTAAGAGTTAAACCTGCATTGTGCTTAAAAAATGTTTAATGTATGATAAACCTGTTTTGAACAACATTCATTGATGACTGGAATGAAATCCAGTATACACGGGAGCGCCTCAGGATTATTTGAAATGGTCTCGTCCACAATGTTGTATGCGCAGCAGCGCTAAACAGATGCCCGCGAACGCGCAGACAACGCTCATGTACCAAATTGGACATTAAAGACATGCGCAGTCTAAAGTGCATCTTTGCTTTGCATTGTGGGATTCAACTGATTTCACGATCATGGCGTCCCGTGTCCTAGAAAAATGTGTCCGCTCACTAGCCAGACCAACATGGAGATCTTGTCAAAGCAGTTTTGTCGTGAGGGCTGCAACGGCACCGCTACCCAACCAACGACCATTCTCCCTCCTTTCCTGCAGCCATAAAACAGGGCAGACCGAGCTGACATCGGTAACGTTTACAAACTCTTGATAGCAGCATGGAACTCCCGTTTTGAAACAAGCCTTTTAACCGGTGTATTCAATGCAGTGACCTACCTATCCTGCTGTCTTTTGAAATTAGTTTTGTGCTCCCATGAATGAAAGGGTCGCTAGCTAACGTTAATTCAGATGATGTTTGTAGTTGGCTGACAGCACAACTGTCAATGTTATGCACACAATGTTACGCTTAACGTTAGTATTAGCCATGCCTTTATTGTAGCTTGTTAGGATGAATGTCCTTGCTAACAAGCACGCAAAGTTTCTCGGATAGTTTGCTGCCAATTAGCGGCCTTTACAGTACAGTTACCTCGACAAAAGCTTTAAACATTTTGAAAATGTTTTATCTGCTCGTTATCTTGTCAGTCACCACCAAGTAACGTTTGCTGATAAAAATACAGTAGATTCATACCCTTGATAAAGATGAACAAAAGAGATCGTATAAAATAAACGATATAAGTAATAAGCTTTATTGTATGCTCACAAAAGTCTGAAAATTATATTCTTTAATAATAATGCATTGGCACGAACCACAATCGAACGGTTCCCAAATTGCGGTTCCTTCTTTGGCCATTTAACAGCAAGTAGTCCCAGAAAGATCAAGAATCACAAATATTCACGCCCCTGTTATCAGTACTTTGCGGTTCCTTCTTTGGCCATTATAACAGCAAGTAGTCCATACGAGGATATGGAACATCTTGGGGGGTCCTCAACCATTCCTCTGATGTGCATGTCCAAAAAGCTATATTTTTGTTTCATCTGACCACAAGACACGGTTCCAATTGTAGTTCAGATGTAGTTTGGCGAAGTCAAGACACCTTTTTTGGTGAATTGTCTTCAAAAGAGGCTTCCTTCTTGCAACTCTGCCATAAAGGCTATTGTCATGTAGGCGTCGTTGAATGGTAGCTTTAGACACCTTGTAACCCCAAGATGCCAGGTGTTTTTGGAGGTCTTGAACTGTACCCCTTGGACTTATTTTTGCTAACCATCCGTCTCACTACGCATGGGGGCAAGATAGACTTGCGTCCTCTACCTGGCAGGTTAGCCACTGTTCCAGTGGCCATAAACTTTGTAATAATTGACACAACAGTGGAAAGCGGTATCTTTAACTTTTTAGTGATTTATTTGTAGCCATATCCTGATCTGTAGAGTTCAATAACCTTTTGTCTGATGCTTTCAGTTATTTGCCTTTCAACATGATGATGGCTGACCACAGTATTTCAAATGTGTGTTTCCTCCTTTTTATACCCTAGGGAAACAGGAAACCATTGTAGGCCACAATAACCTTCAAATGAACTTCAAAGAAGTTGTATATTTATGAAGATTTGTTTTTGTTGGATTCAATTTAAAAGAATAGTTAGGCGTGTGAATAATGGTGATCCAGATGTTTTCTGGAAAATAAAATGTTTTCCTGAACAATTGTATTAGTATTGCAGGTTTGGAATTTTATGAATTTTGTGAGCATAAAATAAAGCTCATTACTTATACAGGTCATTTTATACCATCTCTTTTGTTAATCTTTATCAAGGGTATGAATAAAAACGGAGCCTACTGTATATGATAGCGATCATATACAGCGATCAAACATTAGTCGTCAAAAAAACGTATCCATAAATCAGCTAACGCTGGAGTACAGCCTTTACCATTGCAGATTGTGGAGGTTGTGCTGTGTGACATGTTTCTGTAAAATTGCATTTGAACAACCTATTTGCAAGCTACACATTAGGTGTCCTCCTTTCCGCAGGTGGCCAGCTCACTGCTTCAGCCCTGTAGGCAGTATGGAGATTTGCCACCTCTCACTCTTGAAACCATCAAGGATCGTGTCCTTTATGTGCTGAAGTTGTACGACAAGATCAGCCCAGAGAAAGTAAGAAAGCACTTGGTTGTGTTTATCATTGCCATTAATTAAACTGCCATGAATCATTTCAGGGCAGCGATGATGGTAGTAATGCAACAATGTGTTTTTGGTGTAATCTGAATCCGATTTATTCTCACTTCAACCAAATGTGTGATCCTCAAAGATGTTGGGAGGGCCAAAAGCGTAGCCTTGGCTCAGCAATCTTAGAGTTGGAGTATCTGCACTGAAACCAGAAGATTCTAGCTTTGATTCTTAGTGATACTATTTAATAAGACATAATTCGGTATACAGCAGTTGGCCTTAAATTGTTATAGTTGGTTATGACTAAAGTTATAATTCTTTATACAGTGGCTGCATGTCCATACAACTTTGACAGTTGCATGGACATGTTGAGACAAAATGATCCGTTACGATTGTACCAAATCAATGTGGATCTGATGCATTCACACAATGGTGACTCTTATTTCAGTCATTCTACATTCTAGTTTCCTGAGTCTGGTGTATACAAACTTTTACTGGTATTTGAACATTTATACAGTTTGTTTGTTTTCAGCTTGAAACCTCATCTCACTTTATGAAAGATTTGGGGTTGGACAGCTTGGACCAGGTGGAGATAATTATGGCCATGGAAGATGAATTTGGTGTGTATCATTTGTGTTTTCTTTGTTTTTGACCATATACCAAAGATGTGAGGGTAAATAAGAAAAGGGAGAATAATGCAACAGTGAATACCAAAACTCCTCAGAAATTAAAATATAGTTGGTTGCATGTTTGATTTAATTGGGGAGATTAAAATATTATTCAAATGCAGAATTGTTAAACAGTAATTCCTATTCTGACTAACCTGCAGGGTTTGAGATCCCAGATGCAGAGGCTGAGAAGCTGATGTCTCCACAGGAGATTGTACAGTACATTGCTGAAAAGAAGGATGTGTATGAATGAGGAACCTCTTACCTACAGTAGGACATTTTCCTTGAAATTTATTTTGACCCCTCCTTAGTTGCACAACTTTAATGACTCTTTCATATTTTTCAGTATATAGCTTGAAGTGCAAGCACATCTGAAATCATTTCACTAGAATATCAGTGGCATGTGAATGCTCATTAAAGATCTGAACTGAATAGAATGCAAAAAATGAGCTATCTGTATTTATTTTGTGATAATCAGTTTCTGACAGTGCAAACTGTTTTTGCGATGGGAATACTGTAATAACTTTTCCATTTGACCGCCGGTAGGTGTATGTGTCACGCACCCTTCCATGTGGCCTGGACCTGATGCAGATGGAGCTTTATTTCAGTTTTCACATTGTGTGTTGTTCATGGCTTGCAGTGTCTACTGTACATTTATTTACTGCTGTACTTGTATTTTGATTATCACAAAATGGCTAAGGCTTGTAATGGGCTTTTAGGGAAAACAATCAAATAATAAAATGTTATATTCTGTGTTGAACTTCAATGTGTTTAAATGGTGGGTTCCGAGATGGTCAGGTCAGATGGGCTTGAATAGGTTTATGTCCCCACCTGGTGGTTGCATAGTATAGTTGCAGCTCTGCCTGTGAAAGATGGCCCCCAGTAACACTCACCTCGACCAAGATTAGATTAAAAAAATTAAAAAAGTTTTATGGCCTTTTCATTATCCTAGAGCCAAACGGCAGAGCAGTAATGGTGAATTGGTGATAAAGCAGCATGTGCTTGGAGCCTGCCATGTTAACGAGAGGGGAGACATGTCCGCTGTGTGTCACAGCCGCTGGCTCTTCTCCCCCCCCCCGCCTACCCAGAGCAGCCTGCAAACGGTCATGTCCTGTCTGAATCTCCCTCGCACATCCCTCTACCTTTTACTGCTACTCTCTGATGTAAAACGGTCTCCCGCACAGTAAACAATCTGGTTTATACCCTCCAACCTTGAGTGTTTAAGGGGAAGTTTCAAGTTCCTTTTTTTCCCACATTGAGCTGTATTCATAATGGGTTTGTAAAATTATATTCCCTTGCCTGTATGCATGCGAAGTCAGGATTTCAAGGACTAAATAGTTATCCATCTGAGTTTGTGGTTGACCATGATGGAGGGTGAGAAAGGTCGCTGGTTGTATGTAAGCTGTTATGAATAAACTGAAATTTTGTATTTAACTATTCCAGAGTGTGCAGTCATGTTTTGGACATGCGTGTATTCTGTATGTCCCCATTAAAACATATTTTACCCCATGTTCCGAGTTTTGTGATCTACATTCTAATTGTATATAAGGACCCTTTCATGTTTACATTTCCCATAAACATTGGTTATTTCCTGACCACAATTTTAATTCTATGCTAAACTAAATAGCATGCCCACTGAAGTCATTACTGAAGTCCTGGGCGCTACAGGAACCGCCGCAGGCCGTGGATAATATAATTCAGATGGTCATGGGACGTAGGATCTCTCGCCTGGCGTTTTACTCTAGCGCCCTTTTTGAACACACGTGTGTCTCATTTAGAGTAACGCACTCACCCTGTCAACAGTAGGATTTCCTTTACAGACCAGAGAAAAAGAAAGCGCTAAGGGGTGGGGAGGGAAAGTCCGTTACTCTCGTCTAGAATGTACGTTATTTGGGAAAACGAAAAGTATTTTGTCTACTCTGGAAGTATGCCTAATTGCGACATTCAAATTTGGCGAACATAGCCTCAATAATTGATCAAAGGCATCTGTATGGAATTGAAAAAGCTGGCACATTTTTTATTGGGATGTCTAAAATGACACGATGCGTCTCACTATTTACAATCTATTTCTTTTTATTTTCAATACAGGTACGTTGGACTTTTGAAAGCTTTGTAGGTTTTTAAAACCGTATGGCTTAATTAAAAAGTATTAAATACGTTACTCATGTTATGACAGTTACTTTGTGGCAACTTTGATACTGAGTCATGTAGGAAATTGTGGTTAGACTTGGACTTCTTAAAATCCAGAAAATCGGACTTTGTGGTGGGTAGGATTGTTATTGAATGCCATAATGTGGGAATGCCACCCCTATTTCTTTACAGGTTATCTTTTTGCCGTGGTACACCGTGACTGCGGAGGAACTATTGACATTCTTCGAGAGAAAAGCGGCTACATACGCTATTCTTCCGCAGCAGGCCAAGTTGATTCAAATAGCATTACTAACTCCAACGGGAAAAGGCAATTAGACACTGAGTGCACTTGGATCATTGATGCCCTCCCGGATCAAAAGGTACAATTAGAGGTAGTTTCCATCGACAATGTGTCGCGTCTGTGGGTGCATTTTGAGAGGAGCGTGGATCAGGTTTATGTACTGGAGGAATCGTCACAAATCCCCGGAATTGGCAGGACAATCATTACCTGGAAAGCGAAAAAGTATGCTAAATCGCAACAGTCAATCAATCTCTTCTTCACGGGTAAGTTTTCGTCTTTCAAAAACTGAAGCCTTTTCAGGCTACCTTTAAATAAAATCGCATGAACAGTGGCATTTAAAAAAAAGGGAACCAAAGCAATAATCAAAATACATTTAAATTCAGCAGAAACAATTACTCAAAATAAATAAGGTATTTGATATACATACAGAACACATGAGATCATGCAATTCATTGGTGGATTGAATGCTTTTTAAATGAACAGACATTTGTTCGACAAAAATGCTTCTTATGCTGTTTGTATCCACTGAATTGACTGAAAGAATAATGTACGATTAGTCATTTGTTATGCTGCTTACCGCATTCCTATAAACCATTTGTTGAAGTTAAGAACATGAGCAGTTATGCCGTATTTTTATTACGAGTTTTTATGTACCTGTAATTGGCTATAATCAACGAATAGCTGGGCAATGAGAACAGAATGGAATTTGAAGCAGGTAAAATCAGACATGTCATGAACATTACTTTTTCGCAGAGTGAGTGGTAAGGCATTGTGCCTCAGGTTTAACTTTTTCAACAATACATTATAGATTACAAAAAAATACAAGTCCGTGGTTTAGCGACTATTATTTTTGTGTTTTATTTACAATCCTATTTGCCATTACATTTGGCAACTTGCTTTTATTATACGATAACCACATCAACCAATTGGTACTGCAAAAAATTCAGCGTCTTAGAAATACCACTGGTCATAAGTTATTGTATCATTATCGAGTAGTTGCTGATTTATGTTATCCATGCCATGCTGTCATTCTGTTTGTTTTTATTAATGTTTTTATCAAGTTGCATTTGAAATTATCCCCATGTCAGTTAATTGTGTTATTTATTCACATCTTTTCTCTTTATTTTCCTTCAATTCTAGCATTAACTATTGCCATTTTTTATACAACTTGATTACCTTCTTACATTTAAAATATTGTATTTACAAATTATTTTGATTGCTTGAAACAAAATATATTTACATTGAATGTAAGAATAACGTATAATTATCCATACATTTGTGTTGTCGAATACATTGTTTGCTTAATGATTTGTAGGCAGGCAGTGTGGTATAATGGTTAGGGAACTGGGCTTGTAACGTTAAAGGTTGCAGGTTAATGATTTGTCTCAAAAATTAGTTAATATCCAGCTGTATAAAATTGTAAAGAAATTTACAAACCTAAATGCCTGTAATGTAATGTAATGTAATGTAATGTAATGTAATATATATATACAATATTTTCAAACCACAGTACATTATTGTTTCGAATAGTTCATGTCTTTGTAAGTTGAATATAGAGCCCCAAAAAGATAATAAATCCACTCCACAGTTAAGCACTATAAATCTTGTCGGGTAAGCTGGACATTGTACAGCTGTGAGTATGAGGCAAGGACATTACATCAATGGCACTGTTTCTGTCCCACTGCTCATATCAGTTGTAAACACTAGGCCTGGTTTGTTTTGCTTTTTAGATTGGAAAGAAATGGGGAATTCCTTTGAGGGGGCGGTGGGGGAGTCGGCTCGTACAGATCCTGCCATGCACACAGAGCGGTCCTCGCCCAGCATCTCAGGAGCTCCCAGAGTTCGGAGGAAGTCCTGGCTCCTGGGGTCTTCAGAGCCAACTCTGGGCAGCAGGGACAGCAGTCATCACACCACGGGGGCGGGGGGGCAAGGGTTGGGACACGGGACAGTTGGCGCATTCCACAGTCTGACCTCGGCCCCTGCCCTCTGGCTGAGCCCCAGCATGTCTGCAGCATCTGATAAGGAAGCGCCCCTCCTCACTCAGGAAACATCACACAATAACCCGGACACGTCTGGTGCTGCTCTCGTCGTTTCACACATCGCCACTGCTCCAGGCTACCTGACCGAGGGCAATGGGGGCGGGCCGGACGCTGCAGGACAGCGCTTGGAGATTCGGACCGTAGAAACCAAGGCAGAGCCTCCTCGTTTCCTGAATACGTCCACGGATTCTTCGGAACACGTCACAATTACTCTTCCTTCCACACAGGGCCTGGAGTCCATTTTCCAAGGTCCGTTCACTGCGGCAGTGCCAAGGCCTGCAGCTGCTCCTCTCTCCAACACTGGTGCTGCCATTACCCTCTCTGGACTGCACACCCTTATCCCTACTCTCTCCCCTCACATGAGTGCTCCTACTTCCCTGCTCCCAGGCCAGCATGCTGAGAGGAGCAGGGATGCCTCTTATCACACAGACCCCACAATGGGGAACCGCCAGGGCAATGTCTCTCAGATCTCAAGTGAGGTTCATACACCCCTGGCCTCCAGAAATTCCCCCAAAGCGTATCTCACCACTGTTCTTTCAGAGGGTCCCAGTGGAAAGGATTTTATCCATAGTGCTTACAGGCCCAGTTTTATAAGCCCTTTTCCTATGACAGGTGGACAGGAAGTTACTGAAAGGCAGTCCTTTTCTGACTCTATTCTGACTTTATCCAGCAGCACCCTCAGGCTATCCCAGGGGTGGAACGTGTTGCCAGAGTCAGAGGGCACTGCAGGTAGGCGCTCCTGGAGTGTCACTGATCTGGAGCTTTTGAGCTCTTTGCCTGGGGACACCACTTTCATAGGCACAGAACAGGGTTCACTGGTAAATGGGACCACTGAGATGATTCCAGGCTCTACTGGAGCTGAGCACTCCCCGAGGCTATCTTCGCTAGTCACTAGGAGCCTCTCTGAAGGTGGGAGCTCTGATGTACCTCCACGAGATGTTTCAGAGGACATTTCCCCTGTACCAGGAGCCACAGAAAGGTCCAGTTCCACAGCCGTTCTCCCCTCGTTGGACAGACTCTCCACAGAGGAGATTGGAGTCTCTGTAGACAGTGCTGATCCAGGCAGCACCCAGAGTGAGGTGGCTTCCATCTCTGCTCGCGTGGGCTTGGACACAGAGGCACACGTCACTATGGACTCTTCCAGCCCATATGCTGCCACCCTTATGCCAGAGCTAGGTGATGAGAGCAAGACTGACTTTACCGTATCTGCACCCCACAGCACAGCATCGACTCACAGCTCTGCCTCTGTCGATCAGCGTTTCACAGAAACTCTGACAGAGAAGCCAGAATTCAAGGGCTCAGCATCAACCGGCGACAGCAGCCTTAACTCTGTCTCAGTGACTGCGGTCCCAGAGGTTTTCTTATGGCCCGAACATAAGACAAACTCAACCCATGAGTCAGGGAGCTCAAACTCTACCTCACACCCTCTCATTCCTGGAGACAGAGATGAGAAAGCTGTACCAGCTGTCTCCACAGCCCCTGCCACCATCGGAACTCAGGAGACTAGTGACTCTGAGGACATCTCCAGAGCTCCTCCTGCCCCGGGCACCCCGCACCACTTCCTCAAGGGGGTGACCACTGCTGCCCATCTCCTCACAACATCTTTTGCCCAGGGTACCCGGGAGAGTCAGGGTACCATAGGCACAGAGCGACCTGAGGAAAATACTCCTCAAAGCTGGAGTGACCATTCTGAGAGTGCACCGGCTAGTGCTGATGAGTCCACCGTCTGTTCCCACACACTTACACCCAGCACTGTGGGCTCTGACATCAGCTCTCTGAGTACGACGACTGGCTCTCCCCGGGTAGCCCCTCCCATAGTTTGGCCTAGTCCAGTGGTGAGCAGCACAGTGAGGAGCTCTGTCTCTCTGTCCCCAGCCCGATCCTCTGTGACTCCTAACACTCTTAAGGGAACGCAGAATGTGGGCTGTCCCGGCTGCACCACTATGATCTCAGGGCGAATGTCCAGCCCTCTAGTCACCCTCAATCCCACCGTAACTGTGACCATGCGATCGACCAGCATCAGCCCTATCAGTACGACTCTTCAACCCACGGCAGTCCCCCTCCCCTTGACCCCCCGGCCCAAGCCTACATCACAGGCCCCTGGTCATGAGACGGACCTCTTCCCTGCCCAGGCAGACCTGTCTACCAGCACAGCATCCACAACACCAGCAACTGGGAGAGTGCCCACCATTCCCAACCCGTCTGTTAAACCAGTCAGAGATAGGATATTTATCATGGAGAACCAACCCGTCATTATAAAAGGTGAGCACTGGCTATTTTTTCACCTGTCTTCAGGCCACATTATTAAGACAAAATATAATTTAGAACAGTGATTTGTCAAGTTTATATTTTAGGATATCAAAAATGGTTTGAAAAAATGTAGGTCAAGTCAAGTCTTTTATGTTGAGTGATTAACTTTTCATCTGTGATTTTTAGAAGAAACTGTCCAGCTCCTTCTGCAGATGGTTCTGAATGGGTCTCAAGGGGAGCAGAAATCTCCACAGCCAGATAGCATAAAAGATGATGCGGTCCAAAAGGTAAATCAAGCCACCTGGGCCCCTCATACACCTGGATCGTTTTACATGAGACAGGGATATGCTATGTTTGGGAAAGGAATTCCATTGATTGGCCTTATTTGGCTGGTTTTACTATGCTCCAGGTGGAACCGTTCTTACAGAGGGCTCCTGGGTATGAGGGACTGCAGGTATCATGGACAAGGTGAGGAGAAACATGAGCACTCTCAGTGTCTTTATTATGTGTGCATGTATTCTCTAGTAATCTCTGATTCTTGTGTGTGTGTCCATGTGTCCGCAGTGGGAGATCTGTCCTGCAGAGTGTGCCCACGTTCAATACTGTGAGGGCACTGTCCTGGCTGGGGGCCCCAGGGGGTCTCCTGAATGTGACTGGGCTGAGGGAGGCCATGAGGCAGGGACTGTATGTGGGTGGGGCCAAGGTGCTGAACATCACTGTGGGTGGTGAGTGAGCTCTTTTGATGAATGATTATGAGTGTGTGTTCATGCACCTGACACCATGCAGGCATAGGGGGGGTCTATGTGTCCCCTTGTGAGTCATCACCACCCTCTGTGCCCATGGCAGGCAAGATCAGTACCAGCCCACATTCCCTACTGCTGCACTCTCTCTGTACTGGCCCCTCGTATTCTTATTCTCTCCTCAAAGCTTCCCACCTTCTTTTATACCGCCAGTTGCTCCCCTTCATCTTTTGCTTGCTCCAGCTCACCCACTCCCTTCCTCTTGACCCCTGGCAGGGCTGCAGCCGGAGCTGTGTTCTTGGCTGTTCCTGTGCCCCTCAGGCTTCCAGTGTGTGCCAACCGGTGTGGGAAATGCCAGCTGCACCTCCCTGTGCCACACAGACTACTGCAAGAACAGTGGCATCTGTACACATCACCACGGCCAGCAGCCGATATGCCAGTAATTAATCCTGTTCCCCTTTCTCTGCAGTTAGGGCTTAGGGTAGCACATGATATACGCAGTGCAAATTATGTTGATCCTGTCTTTATCTAAATAAGTAATACCACAACTCTATGTGTAACAAAATGATGAATAGATGGTAATGAAGCCCTATTGAATGTCAAGCAGTCGATTTGCTGTGTAAGCATAAGTAAGCATAGGCAGAGTTGAGAGGACACTGTAATAGAGGCGCCCTGGTGCCCACACCGTGCCCTGTGTAGTAACCCTGGCTCTGTCAGTGCAGGTGCCCGGTGGGGGAGGATTTCTGGTACATGGGCCGGCGGTGTGACTTCCGGATGACGCGGCAAAGGCTGGTGGGTGTCTGTCTGGGTATTCTGCTCTCCGTGGCTGTGCTGATGGCTGCCCTGTCCTACCTGGCCATCCGCCGCTTCAAAGCCATGCTGGTCCAGGCCAAGGTGGACCAGACACGCAGCAGGTACCCACACACACACGGCCTCGAGGAAGGACCCCGTCTATGGAGCTGTTAATGCTACATCGTGTCGATTTCAGTTAAATACACCAGTGTTTTGGCTCACAGAGTTGACATGTGTGATCATGACCACCTGATGGGGGTCTGGAGCGATGCCCTCTGGCTGTTTGGGCAGTAACCAGGGCTTGACTGAGCTGTTGCTATTGTTGAATGGCTGGAATACATGCAACGCCAATGAAAACAGTCTGGGGGAGCAGATAGCAGAGCGCGTATGGAAACATCGGGGCTCTGGGGTATCGGGTCCCACTGGAGGGCCAGGGTGGAGACAGCAGTAGGTACAGAGCCCAAAAACACACACTGCACTGAATGAACTGTGCAGGGAATAAATTACCACAATAAAAAACTGCATGGTGGTAAACATTCACTATGCTCACTCATTTAAGTAATATGACTATATTTCTATCTGCAGGGTTACTCAAAACACTGCTGTACACAACACAGCAACACAATATCTAAACCTCTCTTCATTTTCAGTTGTATATTTTTATGATGCTATCTTAACCCTCTGCAAAGCCAAAATTCGAGAAAATTACATAAGTGCTGTAATGGGTCTCCATAGTGTCCCAGAAATATCTCAGAACAAAGCACAATGCAGTGGCCCTGGAACACAATAGTTAATTTTTTTCAGTATCCTAATGAAAAAAATCCAGTAGATTGTGGAGAGAGCATAGTGAGGGAGAGGTTAAAGCTGCCTATGTGTGTGTGTGTGTGTGAGTGTGTATGCATGTATGACTGTGTGTATGTGTGTGAGTGACTGTGTGTGTTTATTCCTACTCTCCATTTCCTTCACACGTCAGAGGGTCACACACTGTCAGTAGCAGAAGCCTGAGACCCGAAGCCTGTTTCCAGGCGGCAGGAATGCGACGGCAGCCTTCTTAAACTTCCTGATTGGTTCAGTTCTGTCTTCCTGTCTCTGCTTTGAGAGTGCATGACGTGCCTGCCTGGTGAAATCAGGGCCAATCCCTCAACTCCTCATGATACTGTTTATCCAGTTTCTATAAAGGGAACATTTTCAAATAGAATGGTAAACTGGGGACACATATACTGAAAATGGTAACTTGTGTACTTTGGATAAAATTGCATATATTATATTATATTATAACTTGTGTACATTGTTTAAAGTGAAAAGGTTCAGGTCAGTGTGTGTGGTTTTGAATACAGTGAAGACCCAGCAGTAAAGGAAAAAGCAGTGGCTGTGTGCTAGTTGCTCTAGGTTGTGTGTGGATTATTTTGATGTTGTTTTGACTAATCGTGCCTGTCTCTCTCTCTTGCGTGCAGTTATCGGAGGTTCAACCACTTTGACGAGCTGTCGGGCAGGCTCTGGCTGCGGTCTTGGCCGGGATCGGAGGACTCCCTCGATAACCCCGCCTTCAGCCGCTCTGATGAACTGCTGCACCTCAGGGCTCTTGACCGCACCTGTTGTTACCACGACGACACCCTGTCCATCGCTTCTACCTGCCCGAGTAGCGGAAGGCACATCAACACCGTCTACACACACGGGTGAGAGACACCAACACGCACAAGCTAACGATCTCAGAACACAAGTGGAACACGGCTCAAACACTGACTACAATGTCCACACTCAGAAGGGAAACACGGTGTTCAAACAGCAGGATGCAGCAAAAACATGTCCTCACCAGATTTATTTCACCTGGAAAAAAATCTGACAGTCAACTCAGTACACAGGCTTTTTTCTTTTTAAGTTTCCTGTTTCATCAATAGAGGTATTAAGAGTGGCCCATGCAGTATCGAGGTTGTGATTGGGTACTACATTGTGGAGTGATGAATTACTCCACAGGGGATTGTAGGCAGACAGCCCTCATTACACCCAGAGAGGGCTTATTGTGGAAAAAGTGATCAGACCAGAGGTGTCCACCCTGGGGATGCAAACGGGAAACCAGTAAAATAGCCTGATGTGGGCTGTTATCTCAGACGGCCCTTTCCTGTTTTACGTGGTTAAGTATGAGCACAAAAACATTTAAATGTCAAAATAGTTAATTATCAAATCATTTAAAATCTATTTTTAGTGACTGGATCTCAAATTTTAAATTGTATAATCACATATAAACTTAAACCTGGATTCCTTCTAACATCGTTTAAATGTATTATACGGTGTGAAGCAATGCTGCCACCTGCTGGTGAGAAATGACTTCATTCAGCAAGCAATTCTCTGTTACATTAATCAATGAAAGGCTGAGAGTACTTGTGCTCCTCTTTACACCAGTTTGAGAGATGATTTGCCATTCCTGTATGTTCTTCAAATTTGGTCACAAAAACATGTGACTTTAGAAAATGACGTTAAGGTCGAAGAATTCATATAAACTTTACAGGCACACGTGAAGCGGAACACATCAGGATAAACACTAGTGTAGGAAAGGTTTGACAGTAAAGGTTGGTTGGACAGGAAAGGTTGTGGGTTCAATCCCCACTGGGGCCACATATACTGAAAATGTATGCATTCACTACTAAGTCGCTTTGGATAAAAGCGTCTGCTAAATGGCATATATTATTAATTAGATAATATTGGTGTGGTGTAATACAATTAAATATGGTTATACTTACATTTGAGTGAACAAGTAATTCATTTGGGTAAAAGTTGGCCTTTCAATATAAGCCTTTTTCTTCTTAAAATGTGTGGGGGCTTTGCATTTCGACAAAAGTACCATGTATAATCCTTCAGCTCGAACACTCGATATGCAGGGGATAAAACTTTCAGAGCTTACCCAGAGTAATCTTGCGAAGCACAAATTCCCACATGGCTAGAGTGTACCTTCTCAAAAGGACTTTTAAGGTGTGATCTGTGCCATTGTACTCAGGAAGCCTATATGGTCATCGACTTATGTCGATCGTCTGTCTGTTTGCAGGTCCCACTACAACTGGGACCTGAGTGACCGCAGCATTAACGACTGGATAGCGGATTCCGGGAAGGCAAGCGACCTGTCTGTGTGCAGCTGGCCCATTGAGCCCATCCAGTGGACCCCCTTCCCCTTGCTGCAGCAGCTTGGCATCCACAGATCAGTGAGTGGCAATACTCCACATTACCGAATGACAAAGCCGTTTTAGAAGCGAGCATCATCCACAAGCAGATGCACTCTGATGCAGCGTTACACACGGAAGTGGAATGGACGGCACCAAGGCTTCAGAGTTAGGATTTTTATTATGGGTTGTACCCAAGTTATACAGCTTTGTATTCTGATGCAGAGATCAGCATAACTTTACAAACAGTAATCAGTCTACAAGTACAGTCAACAAAAGACCTAATGTCTAATCTATGTCTTATTACATAATAGCACTAAAATTTAAACGCAAGCAACACAGAGGGGAAAGAAAGTTAAAATGACAGCATCAATGGAAACATTCATCACACAATTGACAGTTTCTACCTTGTATTACTTATTCTTTAGTCAAAATGTATACCAATACAAATAAGGATTGTCCTTCAAAAAAGTGCAGTTCCCCAAGATAAAATTCTCAAATGACCCCAAGAAGACACAAAAAGGTACTTCCTGCTCATTCAAGTTGGTAAATTAGACGTATTGTTTTCTATACATTGTTCAAACAGTCTACCAAAGCAGTGTGCATAAGTTATAAGTGAGCACTTCAAACCTCCTCTCTCTCCCCCCCCCCCCACCCCAACTTTTGATATATATTTATTTAAAAAAATGTAAATTTGCTGTCACAGTCCGCTTGGGGGAATCTGTAAACAATACATTGCAAATGCTACTACTGGCCAATTTCTCAAAATACACCTTTTAATGGCACATGTTCAATGACGTTTTCAATCCTGTCTCTATTGTAGGATTGTATAAAGCAAACAAATGGACATACCAGCCTTGTTACCTTAACACTGCATAGACTGACTTCTAAGGGAACTTGTAAGAAAAAAGTCCAGGCTAATTCGGATTGATTTTTCTGGTTCTTTGTGCTGCATTTACTAAAGCTTTTACAGGGTTTATAAAAGGACAAGACCACAATGCTCACAGTATGAAAAGTAAATTGCCTCAGCACATTGTTAAACAGTAGGAACCATGTAAAAGAGGGGTGTTTAAAATGGACTCAGAGGATACATCAGTAAAGAATCACATTTACTTGATACAAAAGTAGAATGTCTGGCCAACCCTTATTCCTTCACTTCGCCACAGCGATACAAAACTGCAGAGCAGCAATGGGGATTGTACATTGCTCGTTTTTTTTGTGTTTCTTTCTCACAGTAGCTATTTGTAGATATTTTCAAGCATATACATTGTCCAATTTGTTTTTATCTTTACAAAAGAAACCAATCCCTTTGCCCCCTCTCCCTCCCTCTCCCTCCCCAATTTGGCATAATAGTGGGTTTTTACACAACACCCCCGTGAGATATTGTCCAACATCAAACAGCTTTACATTGGTGCACAATAAAGCTGACAGAAGACCAGAAGGCGCAAAAAAAGAAAATAAAAAATGTAAAAAAGTAGAACAGGGTGGATTACTGGCTTTTCCCTACTCTATTTCAGTTCACTCCAATACAGGAACATAAGCAAATCAGGGGGCGAGGAAACAATACACACGTATGTCTGCAAACAGAACAGCTTAATATAGCCAGACCTGTGGTTTGAGCATGGTGCGCTGCTAAGGTGCGCACCTCAAGGTTACAAGGAACACAAGCGGCTACCCTGGGCAAGTAAACTCCACAGAACAAAGCACCTGAGCCACTTGTAGTCAGCACTAGAGGAGCAACGAGGGCGTTCCAAAATAACCCAGCGGGGTCACCGACACCTGCAACAATGCCTCAATGGCGTCTGCTTGTTTTCCAGGTGAAGACACCTCGGCCTCACTCCTACTGCGAGGGAATGGAGCTGGTCGACTTGGAGAAAACCTGGACTGCTTAAAACACCACGACCAAGGAAACCAAAGAACACAAAGAACCGAACACGACAACCTAACAACAAAGCCAACTATCCAAGAGATTTCTCCACACCCATGGCGACGCTCCTCTCGGTTCAGGAAGTATACACGTACCACGTACAACTGAATCAATTCTATACATCTATACACGCGTCAAGTGCAAATCCAAGGCTTTTCATCTCAATTTCTTATTGTACATTTCTAAAAATCAACCTGCTTTAAATGTTCAGTAAAATATTTTAACAAAATGAGAAAAGCAAGATCTGGAGAAATCATTTGATTCATATTTGGTAGAGAGAGCATGTACTTAATGGTTCAATACTGGCATGCCTCTATCAAGTCTGGGAAATATTATTATTTTTTTTTTTTTTTTGAATTTTTTAACAATGCTTTCAATTTATCAATATGGAGAATTTAACTTAAAAAGCTAAAAACAATAAGCTAAAACAATAAAAAAAAATTAAGGTCCATGGCTTAGCCTAATGCTGAAATCTTTCTTTGAAGCGTTTATAAATTGTGCATCATTGTAGTAACTAAACAATCAATATTGTAAATATTGTTTGTATGTAAATATACACACATTGTTTTCTGCATGTATTTCAACTACCAGCAAAAGATTACATTCACCACTGTTCTAGCCTTCCGAAGCCTCTGAATTACAGAGGCCCAGCATTTCAAAAGACAAACCAGCGTTCAAACAACAACAACATACTGAGCAGCCAAAACGTCATGATTTATTAATATCGAGGAACTTCAGATTTCAACACAACCAAACTGTACACATTACAATCACATTCTATTTTGTAAACAGTTAAAAGCCACTTGACTCGTTGCATCTTCGGACACAATGTAAATCAAGGCAATGAAATGTGGGCGACTTTTGCACTGTTAAAATGTCAATCTCGTCCGTCTCTGGATGACCAAACAAGACTTTTCTCTTACTCTTTTATAGAACACCATTTGTGGCAAGGAGAAAGGTTTGCAAATAAAGCATTTGCAGTTAAACATTTAAAACATTTCTAACAAAACAAAGTGATTCCGTAAGCCAGGTATCTGGTTACAGTATGCATAGTTACTGATTTCGACTTTTCTTTTTTTAAAGTACAACAGTTAAATTCGACAGTCACAAAGAGCAAAAAACATTGAGCCACTCAATAATGGGAATAAAGGGAAGGAAAATTACAAATATAGCGATTCAGCAAACCATCTCCACTCACTAATAAAAAGACAGCATTTTTGAAAGCAGTATGTAGAATATCTCCAGCTTAAAGCAGTTATTTGGCAGAGAAAAACTTACAGAGCTATAAGTAGTTTCAGTGCTAAAAGTTGGATTTTCCTACAAGGAGTTTCTACTTGGGGAAACTGGGTATATTTCCTGAGAACCATGCTCGTTATTTAGCAGACGAGAGTAATAGAAAAAAAACAAAAAAAAAACATGGCCAAACACTGATCAGTATTCCCAGAGATTGAAAGCTTCGTCTTCATCCGCAATATACATTTTTTCCCAATTTTTTTTTGCATTTTTGTCGTTTTTTTTTTTTTTTTTTTTTACTTTTTCATTTTATATTTTTTTGGATTTTTTGAATATATTTTTTTTATTTTAAAATGAAGGAAGAGTAAACACTTTTTTTTCCTCAAAAAGTCTGTAAACAAGAGGGCACAACGTGGCGCCTCCAAAACAAAATTGAAAGCCTATTTTGAAAGTGCTGTTCCCCCTGGCTTGCAGGTCGGGCTTGCAAGTCACAGCTGTGGCTACAGTTTTTTACACTGCAGAGCTAAACTCTTTAGTTTTAAACAACAATTGGTGCAATACTTATTTCTTTAATATTGTCAAATAATCCTAAGTCAGCATTTATATCTTGATCTTGAACTCCACAATACCACAATAAGGTAGGCGTACATCAAGGCATAGCAGAGCGCACGCTTCTTAAGAACATCCTTGAGTAAACAACTACACTGGAACTGTGGGCTCCCTCTATATTGCGGATTATACTGAGAAAAACCACATTCAGTGCAAAGTTAAAAGCTCATACTCCAACATTGTCAGCAAACAAATGCAATAAAAAGAAAAAACTGGAATTCAAATAAACATGATGAATAAACAAACCGAGCTCATTTGAAAGCATTTTTTCCATGAAGAGCACTACCTGGAAGTGTAAATATATCCTTTCACATTATAATATTGGCCTGCATGATTCAAGTATTCAAACTGATATGTTTTGGGCTAAAACAAAGAGGAAAAATGTGCAGAAAAAAAGTAACTTGTTTCCACAGGGTGACCCCGTTTTTCTTTTTTTTCTTTTCTTTTTTGTCATAGGTGGAAAAAAAAGTCAAACTAGTGCCATTTGTTTCCTTATTATTCTAATTGTTGTGATTATTGTTAATATTAATATTATTACACACTGAGGTCACAGTTCCTAAGTCGGAGGGTGAAAGGTGTATTACATGGTATCCCCACCTCCTGCCAAGTGGTCAACAGGGAGGAAGGAGTTGATGGGAGAAGGGCTGCCGAGTCCGCGGCCATCGCTGCTGCTGGGGTTCCCCCACAGGCTCGAGGAATAGTTAGGGGCTCCCCAGAGAGAAGTGCCATGGAGGTCTCCACTGCCAGCTCCCGACAGCCCAGCACCGTTCCAGTGATTTGGATCATTGCGGTTTGGGAAAGGGTGGGAACCCTCAATGGGTCCGATCCGGTTCTGAGAGGCGCCCAGGGTCTGCCAGCCGGGCGAGGCATTCATGGACTGACCTTGTGCAAAGAAACGGCTAATTTCCTCTTCACTAGCAAACTCCGCAAGAATAGTAGTGTTCCCTAAAACGCACCTGAAGACAACACATTTAGAAAACATAAGATTAGTGTCTCACTGAAAGTAAAAATACGTTGGAATGGAGTAGGAGAAGTCTACATTTTGTACAACTGTGGGGGCTGAGAGAAGCTGCCTGAAGTGCCAGCCATGCAAAGGAAACCCGCAACTACACATTTGGTCAAAATTGAGTTGAGACCGAAATCGGGTCCTTCGGTATCTGACTTCTCTGTATTCCGTTTCAGAGAAAATAGGGGGGAGTGTCACATTTGCAGTGTCTGTAAAAACCAAGGCAAACTGCAGTAGCTTAAGTGACCGCACTTTGGCTCTGTCCTGCAGTCGTTTCTCTGCAGGTACTGCAGTTTCCTTTGGTATTCTATCAGGTTCTGCTTTGAGTATCCCAATCATGACACTGACATTACATGATTGACAAACTTGCAAAACGAGAAGAAAGCTGAATAATACTGCACTTTGCTTTGGCATCACTCACCAGTACAGTTGTCAAAGAACATGCAGAGGCAGAGTGCAGTTATCTACAGTTTAAGGGTCACAGGTCAAATCATAGGTGATGATTGATATGCTTAAAAATGACTTTACGGTAAGATAACACATCAGTACATTGTCAATGATCTGCCAACAAAACATTTGGCTGGGCAGCAAAATGATTGAAGTAATATTTTCTGTTTCACGGTTTGCATAGTTACTGCACTTTGCCTTTGCAGAGTGGTGCTGTTCTGCTTCGGGATTAATGACTGTGTGAGAGTTAAGTTCAGTCTTGTACCGGCCTTCTGGGACACAGCTGTGCAGAAAGTGTCTCCGCTCAAGTGATGGGGAGTCACGCTCTGCCCCTTGTTCTAGACATATATTCCCTCTGAGGGGCCCTGCTCTTTTGATCAGATCTGCCCTGGGAATTGCCCAAGCTGTTTCAAATGTTGAGGTTACCGTTCGAACACGTGCTGTTCTTTGTGCAAGAGGCCTGTACTCACATGTGCAGAGATTTTTGTGCCTTGGCCGCCTCCTCCTTTGAACTGTAGCAGACTACAGCGTTGCCGTGGGGCAGGTTCAGGTGGAATGTTATCAACGGGCCGTGCTGCATGCACAGAGTTCGCAGAGTGGAGCCATCAATCTGAGGAGCACAGACAGAATCGCGCTGAAACGCATCGTCAACCCACACAGCAGGACTTCCTCTGGAGGAGAGACCTCATTGCATCCATTTTGTGGGTACTGTAAAAAAGAGACGTGAGCAGAATGTTCCGGAACGGTCATATTTTATGTTACTGGGTTCAGAGCAATCCGGGCGTGTTTAAGGCAATTTCCTCCCCTGGCAGAAAAACATAACATGCAAACATTGTACCAACCTGAGGTGTGAGATTTTTGAGAACAAGCCAATTAGTTGTTCTCCCTGAGCTGTTGTCGCCCCAACTGGAACCTGAAAGGGGAAACAGTGGACACAGAACCCTTTAGACTGTTGGGCCAATCAGACCAACTCACAGAGGCAATGCAAAACAGAAATAGAATTTAGATTTAAAATAGAATTTAAACCCCAAGCACGTGTCCCCTAACTCACCAGGGGTGTATCTGGAGTCGGAGCCACCCCAGCCCCCCAGCCGCAGTGAGTTATTGTCCCAGGATGACGGGGGTTTCTGGCCTGTCAGGCCTGGGGGCGGGCGGGACGGAGCAGTGATGCCTTTTGGTGGCAGAGGAACCTTCCACAGCTCGTGAGCCAAAGAGGTGTTGGTGACCGGACCAGGGGACCACGTGTATTTGGAGTCACTGTTTCTGGCTGTTAAAAGAGGAACCACGTGAAACAGACATGCTTAGAACAAAACACTAACAAATAACCAATCGGTAAGTAGCCCTCGACCTTTGTCCCGCTTTGATGTGAACGAATGGATCCCTGCGACTCACCGGAAGTGCTTTGTGCTGTACTGCTGAGTGAACCGCTGTAGTTGGAGGCACGAATGGAGGACCAGGCACTATTTGAAGGCAGCGTGGTGTTCAGAGATGAGGATGACCCTGGAGGACCCCAAAAAAACCTGTTTATTCTCTTCCTTCTCAGGGTAAACTCCCAATAGCACAGCCGAACAGTAACTGCAAAATCGAATGTACTGGATCGAGCAGATTATTATATTTTTTACTGCAGTATAGTGCAAGATGGAATGAGCTCTGCACTACCAGCTGTATTCTTATTCTGTTTCTTCGCTTACAAATGCATATGGGAATAAGAGACTTAGCCTCACATTACATCTTTGTTGGAACATTATTACTATTTTATTCATTATTATTCTTGTCACAGAGAAGAGGAGGGGGGAGAGAGAGAGAGAAGCTGTGTTCACACGGACAATAAGGTATGCCTCAAAAACGCAGTTCTCCCATCGAGTATTGCGTTGACGCATCAGAGGCGAACGCAAGTTACAATGCTTCGTTGTCCGCTAAAAAAAAGTTCACGTACTGACGTACTATTGCGTCAAACAATAGGAGCGGGAGCTGGAATTCAGTGGGCTTTCAGTTGTCTGTATGTTAAAACAAGATGGATGCCACTGTGGGTGCTCACCGGAGCTGGTCGATATATTCTGAAAAAAATATATAAAGACAGCTCACAGCAAGCTTTGACCTGGCACACTCAATGTGTCCACAGTTCAGTTTAGTGACGAAATATGTGCATTTATTTACCTCAAAGAATATTAGGCTAGCTAGCTATAGGGTGTGACAGGTTAGGGAAAATGCTAATTTACCTCACTAAGCCTATGAGGCTAGCTACGGTCGATTCAGCATTATATGATAGTACAGGTTAGCGAAAATGATCAATATGGTGTTATATCATTACTGTGACCGTAGCTATATAATAATCTCATATTTTCGCAAAAATACATGCATTTTAAATTGTACAATATAAAAAAGCAGCGTTGACTAGTGTTCAACCTGAAACGTAGATAGCTAGGTAACGTTAGCTACATAGGTAACAGTGTAGTAGCGAATCACAAACACGCCTACATCCAACCAGCAAAGCATACCTATCCGTCAATCTGACGCATACCCCTATTGTCCATGTGAACACACACAGAGAGAGAGAGAGAGAGACAGAGAGAATATGACCTACCATTGTTCCTGTCCCTGAGGTGGTCAACATCCCGGACAGTATTAATGGAGAGATTATTAATCACACTGCCAGGAGTGACGTAAGGGTCAGTTTCAGGGTCAATGTTTGGATATCCTTTCCAAGGCTCACCAGGGCGAAATTCTGAAGTGAGACGAAAAAAGTGAGACGAAAATGTTCAATGAACTGTTAATTTTTAGATGACACAGTCCAAGGTTGCGCTGCTGTATTGCACAGAAAAAAGTCATTAGCAAGCAATTAATTCAGCTTTAAAGCCAGTCTATTTCCAGGAATAGCTCTTGTTTTTCATTCCACCTCAACTGAAGTCACCTGTGATAGCAGGGCCCAGTTAGGTGCTTCTTTAAAGGGCACTAATAAAAGCAAAACAATTCTTGCCCTGTACGGCACACTTCCCTGCCCCTGAACACCTCATCACTTTGTTTTGGTGAACAGTTTATTTTTATTTTTATACGCTACAGACTTAGTTGAGGGCTCCGACTCAAATCAGATTGATATTTTCCATGAGTTTTCAATGACGTCTTAAAATAAATAATTAAATCAGAGACTTTCCCTCACCTGGAGGCCAGTTGACATTGCTGGAGCCATGTGGCGATTTGGCACGATTTGGCCAGCCATCTCCCACAGATCCAGGAGGGCTGACGGGAGAGTTACTGGTATTCATGAAGTCATATGGACCAAAGGGGGAATCTTCAAGCCTCAGTCCAGAGGAAATAGCACCTGTTCAAAAAGATGATGTTTTATCAGCATCCTCCAATGTCTAATTTTTGTGAAAAAGTTATCAAAGCTTCCCATCTTCAGTTCCTATAGTAACTTTGGTTTCCTTCAACGATTAGCATATCTCATATAGACTATCTTCTTGGGCACCAGAATTTGTGGTTTTACTACAAATCAATCCATAATTGAGTCTATATAATAATATGTTAACAAGATATTTAAGTAGGGCTGTCCCCGAATAAAACAAATCTTGGTTGACCAACAGCTGTCGTTTTTTTTCCGATTTGTCGAAACATTATTTATATTATAAAAATAATAATAGTAATAATAATTTTACGAACTTTTTCCTTCCCAGTGTTACAGGTATGGTACGCAGCTTCTTGCATGATGTCTATCGCTGTATAGTGCACTGCGATCTATTGCGTGATCTATGATTGTTCCTACCATGTATTAATGCACATCTTGTAAGTCGCTCTGGATAAGATTTTTAAAATGTAAAATGTAAAATGCACATTCGCGTGCCTAAAACAAGGATACAATATAGGCTACATGAAAGGGGGTGTTACGCATGTTAGTTATAAATATATAAACCATACAATTAGCAAAACACATTTATTATAAAATGTTACTTTTATTAGTTTTGCTGAATTATTCACAACATTACTATTACCTTAACTGCCTAATATAATTTAAAGAGAACATATACAGGCCTAGCTATGTTAAGAGTGAAGGACTGTCACTGCCATACCTGCAGTGTCCAGAATGGATTATTCTACTGACAAGCGCGCCGAACTGTGGCGCGAATCTCATGCTGCGTGGATAATTTATTTTTATTTTTATTTTATTTCGCACGACTGCTCGACCAAAACAAATCTCAGTCGACCAACAGCCCATCGACCAAACAATCGACCAGTCGACTAAATGGGGTCAGTCCTATATTTAAGTTTATCTTGTAGTAAAACTACTCCGTCACAATAAATTAAATGATAAAATAAATGCTTTGTGAAAACCTATACAACTAATAAATGAAGCAATGGTCAGCAAGCATCTTTCAATAAGGTAATAATAAACACAGTTGGCATCAAATGGGGATGACAGTACAGGTCAACAACAATGATTAAATAAATCTTAGGATTTCTGTGGATCACTGAGAGTAAAATATTTTTTATACCGGCACTGACCCCCTGCAATGGTGCTGCAGAGCCCTGGGGGGTCCCCAGAGCTTTGAGCTCAGATTGGGGATCACTGCCTTACAGGAAAACAGTAATTACTGCTTACATTACTTAGAATACATAATGACTTGAACCCTTGATCACTTTATGTTCAGCCCATCTAGGCTCGTCATGTCCTAATCAAAAGAGTATCCAGTACTGTATCTAGCTTGGACTGGTATAGCCCAAGTGTTTCTGCCTCTACTAGCTGACCTGGCAAGCTGTTCCAGGCATTGACGATGACTCCGTGTAGTAAAGTAAAAAATATTATAATAAAAAAACCTTTCTAATATCTATGTGGAATTTGCCTTGAACTAATTTCAACCTGTGGCCTCTTGTTCTACTTACCAGGTTTGCTGGGGTTTTGATCTAGCGGTGAGTTAACGGAAATATCCAAGGCAGTCCATTTCTTCAGCCGGGATTGAGGCTCTTTATAGCCAATACTGCCAATATCCAGATTGCTTACATTCAAGTTTGAATTCAAGCCTGGGGGAGAAATATTTGGACTGTGAGAATGTACAAGTATCTGTTAAGGGCAGGGCACATCCAGTTTAGCACATTCTGTCCATGCCAGCTTAGCTTTTTACTCCACATGGGGGGAATTGGCACCCAGAGATCAGGTTTATGTTGCCATGACATCATCAAATGTGAACTGGCCCAGGTTCAGCTCGACAGGCAATATCATGAGTGTTATGCTGGTCATACAGATCTGAACTGAAGAGAGAACTGAATATTGAAGGTGAGCACTTGCTTTGTTGGGGGGGGAGGGAAGCTATGCATGTAGAAGCAGCACACACATATACCTGCTAAACATCAAGATAGTTTAATCATACAATTAAATATGCAGACCGATTAAAAAAATGGGGAGACCAAAGCGTACACGGTTTTTGATGAATGGCTCTTTGGAGAGGGGGGTAACCGCAGTGCAGTTGGACAGAGAGATGAGTAAAAGCAGAGTTATTCACCTCTCGCTGACACAGAGTTGTTTTCGTGGCTGGCAAACGTCCTCCCTGCCCGGGGGTGGATGGGCGAGCCCGGCGCAGCGTGGCCGTTGCTGGGGGGCGGGCTATGGAAGCTATGATTGTGATTACTGCCAGCCGTGGGATAGCCCGACATGTGTGACGCGGCCATCATGGGGTGCTTCACAGCTTGGTGCAACAGAGAGTCACTGTGCCCTGCAGCGGGAGGGGGAGGAAACCCACCTAAAGGAAAGTTACTGAACGAGCCGAGCGCGCTCTGCTCTTTCTGCGGCTCTGGAGCGTTCGGGGGCATGAAGTTCTCCAGGTAGGACTTGAGGCCCGACTGGTGCATGGACGGCGGTGTGGAAGGCTGCTGTTTCATCAGGGTAGGATCCAGGTGGCGAGGGAGCTGCATCATCGGCTGAGAGGAGCCCAGAGCGCGACCCTGCAGGACACAGCAGGCAGTGAGAGTTGGTGCAATGCAGGTACACCTGATAGCACTCACAAACATCAAGCGGCCTTAGGACAGCACCTCAAAAAGACAATTAGAGCAAACCGAATGAGACATCAACATGAGAACTACATACATTACCTACTGGGAAAAAAGCACATTCACAGAAGGTAAACCGGTTCCATCTGGCTGTACATACAAGGACATAATGTTGCCAACGAGCAGGCAATTCATCCCATCTAGGCTCATAATTTGCCCTTCTGTCTGAAGCCTCTAAATTCAGTGCCATGTCAAGCCTATGCATTAATAACGGCGTGAAAGAGCATGTCTTAGTGGCAGTGCAAAATTAACTTTAATTTCCACCTATTGCTCCCATGGTCTGCCAATGGAAGTAAACCTGAAATTGCTTCTGTGATCCACTTTTATTAATTCCTTTAAAAAAATTAAAAACCTCTAAATCCCCTGAGAATCATTTTGCTGTGGTTATTTCTACCTAACCTTTAAGTTTGGTTCCCGGAATGAGTTTTGTTGCTCTTCCTTGTACTTTGTCATTCTTATAAAAGAAGTGCCTAGAATTGGATTCAACGTGGCCTAAAGCTCAGCCCGCTGGAACAGCTGACGCGGCAAGAAATAACGCTCTGGGACATGCTGTACTCCCACTGCAATCAACATGGAGGTTGAGCCAGAGCTGTATTTCATTAGAAAATGTGAAAAATACAAAGGAAAAAATAACATTCGTATAGAGTTCAATGCACTGCAGGACACTAAAAATCTCTCATACTCAATTAGTGTGAGGGATAGTGGTGTGCTGTATCGGCAGCAAAATATAGTGACGCCTGTTATGAATGGAGAGACAGTGAATGACGTACGTGAGTACGTACAAGATTTTAATTACATTTTTATTTATTGATCGTTTAATTATGATGTAATTTATTCGTTCACTTATCTAGTTGTCTTATAAGTTGTGAACTTGCTACTTCTGAATGATAAAGACAGGGACACACAGAGGAAGGTACAGAGAGAGGAAAAGACTTGAGACGCAGGGAAAGTTCTACCTGGTGCTCCTGCTGCTGACGGCCACTGATGGGCACATTCCTCTGGTTCTGCACTTTCTGCTGCTGCCAGATGATCCGCTGTAAGACACAGAGACGGGGGATTTAACGAGGCCATCAATCTCCCAAAAAACGATAGAACAGATCCTTGCAGTCTTGGTGAGATTCAAGATGTAAAACTTGCCTCAATGGATACGCAATGAAAGAGCCATACCTGCAGCTGAGAGATCTGGGAGAGCTGATTTAACTGGGAAAGCTGGTTCAGCATAGCAACCTGTCCAAATAGAGGATTTAGACCTCCGTTACTGGAGGGATACTTCAACAACGATGCTGGAACCTGGGGAGACAGCGGGCGCCAAAAGTGCATCGATTACTTCAACAAGGAACTCGAGCTGTACAGCTCAACAAACTGAGCTGTACTTCGGGCGGCGCTTTCGTTTGCAAGGGACGTGGGGCTCGGGGCTCTACCTGAGGGGAAAGCAGTGGTGGAGGCACTTGAGTGCGGTGATTAGGCTGCGATGAGTTCAGAGGTTGTGCTGGAGGCTGCTGCGCGCTCCTGCCTTGTGCTGCTGCATTACTGCTACTGAACATGGGGTTCACGTTCTGAAAGGAGAGGGGGCGAGGAGGAGGTTAAACCGGCCGACGATCGGCTCAGGGGGAGCTTAAGAACCACACAGAGGAGCACAGAGGTCATGCGGCAGGCAGTCTCCACGCACTCCACAAACAAGAGAGGCTTTCTTCACACTCTCGCACTGTCTGGACTCACCTGCCTGACCAAATTCATGTTCTGATGGCTTGGCGCCGGCATGGAGCCAGGGCCTTGATTAGATGGTGTATTGTTTGAAGGGGGAAGCTTCACACTTTGATTAGACGAGAACTGTACATTTTGGGGCTCTTCCGCTACAATGCCATCTTGGACAGACAGGGACAGAGACAGCTGCAGCGCACCAGCCAGCAAGCAAAGAGGGCAGTGAGAGGGGCACAGCAACGGCCAGAGGGCGGTTGGAAAGAAACCGGAGGAGTACCCAGGACCACCACCAGGGGAGAAAGACCAAGACAGGACAGCGGAGAGGAGAAAAGGCAAGGTTAGACTGATGAGCAACTACAAACTACCGAGGCTCAAAGCTGCAGCGCCCACAACTCACGCATGTGCGTAACTTCAGTTGACAGCGCCAATTAACACAAAACGACTTGAATAATTCCCTCAGTGAAAGAGGGAATACGCCTGCCAAGGTGGGAAAATTTGTGCACGGCAACCCACAAAGACCCAAGTGGGACTGCAGCTTTGAACAGCTAAAGAGAGCAAGAGAGAGATGAAGACCATGACACTAAGCGGTCTGCATCTCCCTGGAACATGAGCAGACATCATTCCCTTCCCCTTGGGTGAAAAGGAATCAACCCAAGATCAGAGACTGCAGTGTTTTGATCTCTGATAAAGCAGATGAAAGACATGCATAAAATTCTTTCTCATTCGATTCCTTTTCCTCTATGCTTTTAAACATAGAGGAAAGTAGTGCACCCAACCCGATTTAACATGAGCTGGGCTACTGACCTTATCGAAATAGGGACTTCGCTCCATGGAAGACTCTTTGGAGATCTGATGACGTGATCCGGGACTCTTTCCAATCACACCATTGTACTCTCCCATGTTTAGAATAGGTTTGTCCACCTCCATGCGCTTGTCTGTCAGCATCCCTACAAAGAAAAAGAGTTAGTCCTGCTGCAAACAACTGCAAACACGCATATGGGGATGAAATTTCCCCTCACAGGTATTTATTGTATTAACACTGGATAGGTGTACAAAATAAACATAAGATGTAAATTAAATCAAAAGCTTACCCCCAGACATTTCCATCTTACTGCTCTTCATGTTTTCTTCAGATTCCCGCTGTGAAGTGGTAAATATGTTTTTTTTAATCGCACTACTCCCGTCGTACTCTTTTGATTAGTTCCATTTTAGATTACAAATGTACATTTCCACAGAAGTCAAAAGTCAAGCAATGGACGGTCGACAGACGGGTTAAATTAGCTCTGAACGACCACGGGTAGGCAGATAATCTTACTGTGAAATTCATGTTGTTGAACTGTTTCACAAACTGATTCATCCACGCATCTTCTTGCTTGCTGACTCCTTTATTGACCTAGAAACAAACAAAAAAGTGCATCACGAAGGGAGCATCGGCCCCGTGTGCCTTTTCAACAGTGCCACCAGCAGCTTGTGTGCACACATTTTCCACGGTGTAAAGGATATGATTATTATTATTTTTTTTTTTTTAAGACTGACAATAACCCACAACAATTTGTATCCTCCAGTGCCACTCCACACCTTCCAAACTCATTTCACAGCATATGGCAGCAAATGTCCCACCTTTGGAGGCATCTTCTTCATATAGGGCCAGTTCCCGGGCTGGTTCATTTCCTGGGAGGGGGTGTTGTTCCACATCCCGATCTCTACCTCCTCCTCCTCCTCCCAGGTGGGATGGCGAGGGCCCGCCATGGGCATCTCCTCACCACACCAGTTGTCTTGCATAGGTTTGGGTCCTGTTACCAAAAACAGAAAAGGTAATACGATGCTCGTTCAGCAAAGTCAGCAAGCTTGATGCTGCCCCGAGCATTTCATCTTCGATTTTTTAAACTAAGAAGTCCGACTGAGAAGGGAGTCCTGATATCAGTGTCTGCCTGCCTCAGACTCACCGGGTTTGTGTTGAGTGTGCTGTCCCACCACGGGGCCTCCCCAGCCGCCAGCATTGGCGTTCTGCCTCCCGGGATCTTCCCAGCTCGCTCCTGTGTCTATAGGCTTGCCCCAGGCTGATGTGCCGTTGTCTACAGAGACAGCCGGGCCTGCAGGCTCGCCCCATGAGGACTCAGATTTCTGTGCGTATGGCTCTCCCCACCCTGCAGACAAGAAGAAACATAACTCAGTGCCACAAAGAAACATCCCAGGTTCATTTCAACATCTTTTAAACTTTTTCCCATTGCTATATTAAGTTATATTGGGAAATAAAATGCAAACTGACACGTTGAATTTATGTGAAGACAAATCCTTGGGGGGCATCAAGCACTGCTGATTCTTATACAATTTGAAGGAATGTGATGGACATCCTGACTGTTTGATCCATGTCACAGACAAAAATAACCTAGGCACTCATTCACTCTTTTATAAAAGTGTACACTTCAAAATAGTGAGTTTCAAATATCTAATATCTCTAACAATACATGATTGGATCATAAACCTTAATGCAGGTACTCATGTGAGTATTAGTAGAGTTTGACCAATAAATCATCCTTTCTTTAAAAAAAGAATAAAGCCAGATCATTTATGCATGTATAAAAAATGTTTTAATGTATTTTTTATAAATACTTGATTTGGGGGTACTTGTCTGTTCATTGTGCGATTTTAATTGAAGTGAAATAACATATTTATTTGACCGTTCGTTTTGAACATGTAAAGAAGTTTTGAGAGAATGTAGAAGTTGATGTTTAGTTATTGAAATGATAAAATTTACGTTTTTAAGTGATTGGATTTTGTCAATTTTGATCCTGTCAATTTTACATACATTTATCACAAAAACAAAAAAAGTACATAGCAAAGGTCGCAGTAATGTTTTCTAAAACAATATTTATAATTTTTGCTAACCTGTCATATCCTATAGCTAGGTAGCCTAATATTATTTGTGAGGTAAATAAATGCACATATTTCGTTACTAAATTGAGACCTGTGCACACTGATACAGCGTTGGCTCACTGTGAAAAAAATTCTAAATACATTGAACAGCTCTAGATTTATACGCAGTGTTTTTAAAAATACAAACAATTGAAAGCCCACCCACTGAACTCCAGCTCCCGCTCTAAACTGTCTCCTACTGGCTGAAGCATTACTACGTCAGAGTGCCAAAATGTCAACGCCGTTAAACATTTTTAGTGGACAATGGAGCACTGTTTTAATGTAATCCAAATTGCTGGTCTCGGTCATTCGTCAACTCGTTACTCTCGTTGAAAACGATGGCAGAAGTGCATTTTTGACGCACCGCAAAAACCACTTAAGTAAACAATCAAGTAAACCAATCAAGAGGCCTACTCAATTATTACTTGAGTGGAAGTAAAACGTTACCTCATTTTTGCGTCCGCCAAACAGCTACCACATACATTTAATGAACATGGCACATTGTGAAACGGATGCAAATTATGGGGTTGTACAACTTTAGATTGAGATGCGACATGCCAAACTTTGCCAAGTAGCAGAAAACAACACCCAAACTGCAAACTGCAACATCTGATCTGTGAAAGTTGAGAAAACCAATCTGATTCACAACAGAGTACATCGCCCCCACTGCGCATCCTGCATTCAAGTTGACGGGGGGAAAAAAGCTCAGCTGGCTGTTCATAGAAAAACACATGCACAACACAATCCCAATAATGGAATTTATTGCACAGGCCAAACAGCCATTTCCCTTTAAATATGACTGGTCTTTTGCCACCGTACCGAAGACATTCAACTACTCTAGGACCAGGGTCTGAAATTAACTTTTTGTTGAACCAGCCACTGTCTGGTGGATGAAAACATTTACCAGACACAATTTTTTCACACAATATGAAAATGCAAATCACAGAACTGCATGAGCATGCTTTGTAAAACATTTTCTAAATCTTTATTTTAAGACAAAATAGATTTCACAACGTGATTAAATGAACAAACAATAGTAATTACAATATTTTGTCTTTCTTTCTTTAACAAAGGCAGGGCTACCAAAGTTAGAGCTACATCTCTACTAAAAATAAACGCTGGTCACTCAGGAGTCGTTTTTTACATTTTTTGTTTTTTTCCCCCTCGCTTCTTCAACATCAGTCGTCTTCCTCTTTTCGACACGTCGTCGCATCGTTTGGACAGCTGACCAACGTTAGATCATTTTGGCAATGATTTTCACAGAAACGTATTGGCTAACGTTAGGTTACTGCTCGATACTGCTGTAGCAGGTGTTACGACTGGTGACACCGCAGACATGTCCAATCAGAGTAGCCTAACGAACGCGAGGATTTGTGGGAGTTGACGTCTCGTATTCTGTGATTGCTGTAACTGCGTGAATTTACATGCATGTTTTGGGATTTTTTTCGGCAGCTTGACAATGTATCTGGTAAATTGGTTCCATTCTGACACTGACATAATGTACCCACATTTGGCAGGTGGTTGGGTGCTAGTTTCAGACCCTGTAGTACTCAGTGTTTTTTCACAAATATTATGCTTTCTGATCAGTTCTCAGCAGTACAATACACCCACTCACTTGTTGTGGATGACAACGGGTTCACCTGTTCTTACAAAAGCTATATGGGGTGTAGACATTTAAAAGTTTAACCACACAGTTCTGGCTGACAAGGATTTCAAATGACAAAAAGCCTTTTAAGCATGTTCAGAGGGGGTCATTTCAGTCACATTCCTCAATCTTTGAAATGTGGAAAATATGCTTAACAATTGTAGTTGTTGACTGATTAATGCAATCAAATGCTACAATTCTAACAGAATGTTTCAAGAATAATTGCTATCATTTATTATGGGTCCTTTATAGTGCAAAAGGAAATCCTTTGTAACACCCCTAGTGGTGAGTTTTCTGGAAAAAAGTGGCACCCGAGTATCACTGAGGGCCATTATTTTAGTCACTCAAAATAAAATAATATTTATACATTTTATATTACTTTAAAACCTTTTGCAAGTGTGATAAACTTGGACTTTTAGAACGATTTTTGGTTTTGATCTCTCATTGTAAAAGTCTACTCTGGATAACAAAAATGTCACTGCCACATATATAAAAAAGAAAAAATTCAAAAAAAAACCTTTCTACCAGCTTCAACTGTAAACTATCCTCTCACTATGCCCTCCATGATTCGCAAGGATTGAATTACACTGAAGACAAATATTACCTGTTAAATCCTCCAGTTAATAGTGAGCAGCATTAAATAAAATGAAAAAATAAAATCTCTGAATTGGGTCAAGGCTCGCCCCAGGGTTATACATATTTTAAATTCTAAATGGACATATTTCTGATTGGCCAGTAAAACGGTCCCTAAATGCGGAAAAGCCCAATATAAATATTAAGAGCGTAATCCCTTGCTCTCTGCTGTGCAGTAGGAATTGTCCTTTGGCTGAAGTTACAAGTCTGCTATTAGAGTGAACCTGGCTAAGGTCACAGTCTGGCCTCCAGATATACATGCATACTTATGCAAGGTTTGTTTACTCCAAAGCCCTGCTGAAATTTCAACCCAACTTTTTGACCAGAGGTTTTTTCCACTTTCACCTTCCAACTCATGCTCCGGATTCTTCTTTTAAAAATAGCCCTGTTCCTGTGTATTCTGCTCCTCAAGTTGCCACCATATGACTGCGCCATCAGCATCTTTCTCTGTGCAGAGCATGACTGGAACCAGCTCCAACACGAGCATGTTCTTGAAACACTGCGTTTATAGCCCTTTTGTGCACCCTTTGTGCTGGAACCTAAAACCGTTACAAACGCAGCACTGGGTATAAAGAACCTTCTTGAAGGGAGAAAACTGTAGAGCTTAATATTTCTCTGGGTAGCTTTAGAAAAGATCTCACAAAAAGGCTTTGTTTAATGAGTAAAGGATATGTAAAATAAATGCTCAGATATGTTCAATATTACAGAGTTGCACTTACCCATGTTGCAAGTCTTGTCTTTGCTTGGCATGGCATTTGGGGGTAGCACAGGCTGTGGTGGGTGTGGCTGCTGCTGCTGCTGTTGCTGCTGCTGCTGTTGTTGCTGCTGCTGCTGCTGTTGTTGTTGCTGTTGCTGCTGCTGTTGTTGCTGTTGCTGCTGCTGTTGTTGTTGTTGCTGCTGCTGCTGCTGCTGCTGCTGGGGGGGCATTGGTGCTTCCTGTTCACCACCACCGCTCTTGTTCCACATGTTCACATTGCTGTACTTGTACTTATTGGGATCTCCCCAAGCTGAGGTGCCATCATCAATCTCCATTTTGCGCCTGATGGATTCAGGGGAGGGTTCTTCCCAGCCTGTAGATTCGTCCTCTTTGAGGGTGGCTGGCACTGGCCCCCCCAACCAGCCAGATGGATTGTTAGGGCCTGGGGCCCCTGGCTGCGAAGGAGCGACTCCCCAAGAAGGCTGCCCCATGGCGGCATCCTGTGGCTTGCTCCAGTCAGGGGTGTCGCAGGGCTTAGCGGTGTCGCCCCATCCTGAACTGGAGTGGCTGGGTTTTGGGGCATCTCCCCAGCCTTGGTTCTGATTGCTGGGCTTGGCGGGCTCTCCCCAGCCTTGCTTGTGACTGGTCTTGGCAGGCTCGCCCCAGCCGGTTGGGCCACCGCTGTTGGGAGTGCTGCTCCCTCCACTGCCGCACCAGGTGTTGCCTGTACCACCCCTGCCTTGCCCGCTCCAGCCAGACCCGGAACGGTCACTGTCACTGTCACAGCCTCCAGAGCCTGACTTTGGGGCTTCACCCCAATGATTTCCTCGCGGGGCTTCTCCTCCCCACCCCTCACCGGAAGAAGCACCCCAGCTCTGGTTGGACTTCTGTCCTTCCACCCACCCCTGTTTGACCTTTTGTGCATCATTCCAAGTAGTTTTCTCATCCTTGATGCTCCCCCCCCATGACTGATTGCTCTTTCCCACTCCTGTAGCAGCAGCGCTGTCCTCCCATCCTCCTTCCCCACTGGGTCCTTTGGCTTCTCCCCACCCGGGGGCAGGCTTTGGATCGGCCCACCCAGATACCGATGAGGTATCTTTGCTGTTGGTGCCAGGCCCGTCCCCCCATCCCCCTGAGTTAGGCGCCTGGGAGACTGGGCCACCCCAGGCCTCTGTTCCATTGTCAGACTTCTTGTCAGAGTTGTTAGAGGCCACAGTTTCCCAGGTTGTGTTCTGCCGCACTGGGGTCTGGCCCCAGCCGGTGTTGGAGAGGACTCGGGGGTCCAGGTCAGGCTTGGTGATCACGGGCTGCACCGGTCCCTGGGGGCTTGCCTTCCTGCGACTGCTGGTGCGCTGTCCGTCTTTGTCCCCACGGCTACCTGCGCTCTCGCCGCTACCCTCGCTGCCTGTAGATTTGGCCCACGTTCCACCCTGACTGTTAATTTGGGACGCCTGACCGGCTCCTCCTTCACCCATAGCGTCGTCCTCCAGTGACAGCCATCCATTTGTTCCCTTCCTGCTCCCGGTTATGCCTTCATTGGAATGCTGATTGTTGCTAGGCAGGGTGTTCCATTCCCCATTGGAGATCTTAGTGCCAGTGTTTGAAGAGGAGGAGGACGACGAAGACGAGGACGACGACGCACTACCCCAAGGGCGAGGGATCCCAGAGGGGCCGACACCATTCCCTGCTCCCCAGGGCAGGCTTTGGGAGGCTGCGGGCCCAGAGCCCCAACCTCCGGCACGACTCCCCACGCCATTATTATTATTATTATTCTTAAAAGAAGCAGCGCTTGCAGTCGATCCATTCACTCCAGACTGCATTAGAGTTGCATTCACAGTGTCGCCAGCAGTTTGGCCTTTAGGGGTCGAACATTTGTCTCCAGAGTAATTGGCGTCTTGCGGAGCTCCCCATGCCGTACCGTAAGACCCGCTGTTGATTCCCTCGCCGTTGCCATGCTGAGAAATGGAAGTGCCATTAGAAACTGAAGAGGCCTGGAGCTGAGGCGAGCTCCCTGTGCCCCCGTGCCAGGCTCGGTGCCCTGTGGGCAGTTCATTCATCTGCATTGAACCAGTAGAGTTTGGTAAACTAGAGGTCATCATGTTAGTAGTGTTATTTGGTCCATTCAATTCAGTGTTAAGGTTTTGAGGTTGCCCGTTTAACGAAACCTTACTTGTACCATTGACTTCAGACTCTGCATTGTGGTCCTGGAGGTTTCCCCAGGGTGTGTGGGTGGAGAGGCCCAACTTGGAGTTAATACTCTGACTGCTGGGCGTTTGACCTATGGTGCTACGTTGAGTATTGGTGCTGCTATTCCCATTCCCCACAGGCCCATGTGGATTATGCCCGCTGTTTTCCAAAACAGGCCAGGCACCATGGTTGGCATTTGGGTTCAAAGTGCTTGGATTTATACCTCCATTGGTTGAGGAACCTAGGGTGCCCCATGCATTTAATTTACCATGGCTACCTTCGGTTAATTTGCCATTGGGATTCTCCCCAGGGCCTTGACATGTGCTTAGCATCGAGCCATGGGATAAGCCCCACGGTCCCTTAATACTCCCATTGCCCACATTATTGCTGCCATTTGCAACCATAAAATGAGAACCGTGTCCATTTCCTTGTCTATTGCCATTGCTGTCACCGCCAGCGCTCCCAGAAGCCATTATACTAAGGTGTTTCTCAGACCCAGAGCTTGAGGCAGAGTCAGCATCAGCGTCCATACATTCTGTGGCTAACTCTGGGTCACTACCAGTGATGGAAGGCCAGGCTTCCTTGTCGCAGCCGTCTACGATGACTTTATCCCAGCCGTCTACAATGACTTTATCCCAAGCGGTGTTTGAGTCGCTGCCAGGTGAACCAGAACTCCAGTGGGAATTTTCATAATGAGAGCCGAGAGCACTGTGATTTAATTCTGTGGAAACAAAAAAAGGGAGGAAGTGTAATTTAAAAAAGGGCAATAGATCAACAAATTCAAGTCAATTAACAAATGTGGAACTGTTAGGCCTGCTCTATGTATTTTGTTCTCAAACAAAATCCAAAGACAGCTTAGCAACAGAAGAATTATTCCAAGATAAAAAAGGTGCACAATGCTATGTAATGTGATAGCCATTATAAGTAGCCTCATGCGTATTGAGAAAATGTGCTCTGGTACAAATCCAATTTATCACACTTTCACTTGGTCATTATTTGATGGTAAGGAAAATTAGATACTGGAAAAAAACATGGAAAGCACCAATTAAAATAAACACTTGACAGTCCAATTGTTAGAAATTTTTTTATTTGCGTTTGCTCAAAATTAATTAGAAATATTCATTATGAATTTCTCCATCTCAAAAGAGATACTTTTCACTACACTTACTAGGACACACAGCCTGCTGATCTACAATACAAAAAAGGCTTTCCCCTGGAGCTCAAGCCTGGCCGGTACTACAGCGCAGCTGTCACCATTTTGTAACAGCAGCGTGGGCTGTGTGCCGGGGGTGAGCGGCAGCCAGAGAGCTTTATTTTAGTTCGCAGTTTCCCTTCTCAGTATGTTATCCCCACAACTCAGCATCAGGGTTCCCACAAACATCCTCCGAAGCTGGACCACCTTTTCTCCTGAAACTGGCCCCACAATAAAAACTTCCAACATTTCTGCTCACATTTCACCAAGTGCTACAAGATGGCTGCCAATGCGCTCCAAAGCATACGCTCTCTTGCCAAGCTTGACATTCTCCCTCCCTCTCTTTTTTTGATCAATGGCCAAGGTTCAGTGCTATGTTCATCTTCGGAGTTAAAATCACAGAAAGGAAAGTTTGAAATATGTCCCCTTTATAAGCTGTATCATATGCTATGCTTGCTTACATTTAAAACTTTGAGTGGTATTTGAACTCAAAAGATTAATTTCTGCCTCCATCACTGCATGACATTTTGACATCTCACCAAGAGAAAGCACTGCAACAGCCACCAAACAGCAATGTACAGATGTCCTGAAAAGGGCCACTGGGGGGGGGGGCTCTGGCAAGTCTGAGCAGAAGAGTTCATCTGTCACATGCCTGCTGCACTTAAAACGCCATTTGACAAACGCCTGTTAGAATACTAAACATTGTACCACACAATTAGCCGCTACGGATGCTTTTCATCTCAGTTCTAACGTCTGGGTAACATGAGGAAACGCGCCGAAGAAAAACTACTCCACCCCCACCACATAACACGGGCAAACACATTACGCTTCCCCACAGCGAGCTGTCTGCAACACACTGGCAGCGCTAAAGCCTCCTGCAGTCTTCGCATCCTTTTTTTTTTTTTTTGTCATCCAGAAACCGCAATGTTTTGGTATTCGGCTCACGTGCCCTAGCCTATGCAGTGACTCGCACCGGAGGATGCTGAAATCTGCAGCAGAGCAAGTGAATGGCCTGCGCTTCAGGCTTCGCGGCAGCAGCCTCGGCCACAACAGGGGTGCACGCTTAGTGGAGGCAGATTAGAGTCTGTCAAGCCTGCTGGGTACAGGATGCGTTTGCTTTGGGAGCACCCGGCCTGTATGCCCCGACAAAGGAGGGGGAAGCCACTGACCCACAGCAGATGCCTACATGAAAAGGAGATTCCAGCATGAGGCCGATGTTGAAAATTGGCTGCTTTTCCCTTCTCTTTTACAAAGGAAGCTTTTCCTTTCCATCGAGACCGTAACTCTCCCTCCGCTCTGCCAAGATGTTAAATCCTAACCCAGGCCAACGTTTGTAGAAACAGCAGCTTCAGATCATGGATGTCTTGTAAGGATGGATGCACATATTTAATCCATAAGGAATCAGCCCAGTTTAATACTTGGAATATTTTTCTTGAATGTATGACAATACTGAGTATTACATTTCAATTTGGGATTTTATTACCTTTCAACTTTTAATAGTTTCAATAACAGGCCAGTGTCACCAACAGTCTATCCCCAAGGTTTGGTAGCAATCATGAATGAAGCTTCTGTCACACTGATAAATTGCACATATTGCTACACGTTCTATTGGAAATGATAATTGCTGTATTAAACAGTCAAGGGAGGTAAGAATGCATTGAAGTAATATTAAGCTATGTTTAAGGCACGAGACTTGTACAATGCACATAGAAAAGACATCCTTTGCGTGCACTCTTAAATCAGCAGAACACAAATGGTAAGCACAGACCAAATCTGGTGATTTACATAATAGCACTGGACAATAAAAAGGTACTACAGTGTGTTCCACAAGCGCCGGCTAAATAGCCGGCTACTCACTCATTTTCGGCCGGCTACTTTTTCAACATCAAAGTTCGTTTTTGAAAGTAGAAATTTTGTTTCGTTGCAATGTATGTATACTATCGCATCCCATTGCAATCTATTAATAGGAGAGGACATGCCTGCCAATCACAAAGCAACCAATGACACTGGTTTGCGGGCCGGCAGTCCCCCCTCCCGGTTAGTGTGTTTGAGTGTGGGGTGTGTGTGTGCATGCGCACTACTGTTGAAGATGGGAGTGAAAGTTTTTTTCCCCCTTTCTCCTGCAGAGTATCCTATATTGTGCTGGGTGCTACGAGTAGATAAATTCGACTTCCTTGCCTTTTTAAAATTCACAAATCATACAACGTAGGCTAGTTACAAAGGCATTTTAGTGCATAGTATAATGCCCAAGTAAGGCGTAAGCTTTCTTTAATTAAATAAAATATGATATCAAATTGCAAACTTATCTATATTTTCAAGCTGAACTTGGACAACTGGGAGATAGTACACTGCATCTAGCTAGCTGACGTTATCTTAACATTGTTTTCACATTCGCATTTTCAACCCAGGGCGAGCGTTTCAACCGGGATTGAGAATCTCAGGGTGAAATCCCCCTGGGCCCCACTGGCCAGCTACCTTTTTCATCTGGCTGGCTACTTCATAACCTAGTGGAACACACTGGGTACTGCATTAAATCGTCACTCATGGATCTGAATTAGCCATTGTTATGGAATACAATACAAAGCGCATGCAACTGTGGATGCTTGAAGACTTAATTGCCTCTAGATTGTTAATGTTTAGTTCAAGCAACAAAAATATTAAATGCCATCACTTGACGTTCCCTTCTGGCAGGCAAGTCTAATTGAGTGTTATTCTTTCAGCAGTGCCTTGCTTCAGCCTAAATGGGCTCACTGCTGATGCCAATCAAGGCACTGACCTAGGTACAATACTAAATGAGACAAATTGCATACTTGGTTATATAACAGAGGCCCGTTAATCAGGAAGCAATTATACCTACCTTGTGACAGAAACTGGCCTAGTGACAGTTTACAATGTACCGATTGCTAAAAACCCTTTTTCACCCATTGTTACACAAAATTACAACTTCCAAAATTCATTATAATCACAAGAACACGTCTAGTTCTGACACAAAATCAATTCATTTAGACTAGTTCAGGCACATAAAAATCGGGCAAATCCTGGTAATTTAGGAATTCAAGCTGCTTTCCCATCACCCATGCACAACGTGCATAACAATCTTTTTTTTTTTTAAGTCACATGGCACTGGGAAAACCAAGCCAAGAAACGGGGTGAAAATAAAGTTCGTAATCACCTGTCTGGTTAGGGGAGTGGCTGGCCAAATCCCGTATGGGAGGCATGCCTATGAAACAAAAGAGCAAGACCACAAGAGAGAACGATATGAGAATGAGAAAAACCTGACCACCCAACTGGGAAAAAGTCATCTGCCAGGTATCCTGCATCTGTAGTTCATGACCTCACTTTAACTCTAAGTATGAGCTTCAGAGGGTGAAGAGAGAGGGGAAGAAGAAAAATAAATAAATAAATAAAGGTTCTGGAAGCATGTGCCTTCAGAACCACACTTTCCTACAGACGAATAGTAGCAACTACAAATGTAATCGTGAATTTGAATGCCTTTTCTTAAACAAAGCAGCACCCCTCTCCGTCTACTCGTATATCCAAGATATCTTTTGAGCTTTGTAGGCGGCTGCACTGAGTGTATTCATTTTCCATCTGGAGAGCTCAGTCAGGAGTCTAATTGCTCGCCTGGCAAGCCAGAGTTGAGCATAGTGTCATAAGAGGTCACAATCTGGGAATCCATCACAACAGATCAAGATGTCATCACACACCCCATCTTTGTGATGGTTTTCACACTTCCTATTTCGCTGCATCAGAAATATCAGGTCACCACCGCATATCAGCAGTTCTGTGGGGGCGGCTACACAGTCACCAGGCTAGAATACCCCACAGGTACACGGTGCACACCGAGGACCTTTGACGCAACAGAATTAAGCGGCGTCACAAAATCGCAGGTGACAAGCCAACTTAAGTCGTGAATCACAATTCTTTGCGAATGTTACTAATGAAGTGTCTGCGTGTCTGGTGTAAAGAACCCCGCCATCTCCCGTAAGTGAATTTACAGGTTTAATGTCAATGTAGGTTTAAGTTAAGTTAGTCTCTTGTTTACAGGTGCACAGATTATTATCCTAGCCTCTATAGACAGTGTATGTATGCGTGATAACAAACCAATTTGTCAAGCACTTGTATGTGTATACATGTATGCAAACGCCCAGCATACAAACGCATACATAAGAATACTCTTTTAAATGGGTCTGTGAAGAACAATATGAAGAGTTTAAAATGTTCTCGAGTTATTTGAGAGAAATGGAAGAGGATCTTTACTGATGTGCATAACCGGCCTAAAACAAAAAGAGGTAAGACGTAGCCATGCAGCCTGCATCATTTTTTTTATCTCAACAAGATTCTACACAAATATCATGACACGGCTGTGGGGAAAAGGGTGCCAATCCCTGTGTTTGCAGGTTCAAGGCTGCGGTGTGTTATTAGCCTGCCCAGGGCATGGTCTGCAGTGTGGAAAAGAGCCGCAGACAAACGGGAGGGAGGATTGCACACGCTTCAGCTACAGTGCCCCTTGCATGGATGGAACGGTGATGGATCGCGTCCTCGGCTCACTGCTTGATAAAATTATACTCCTGAAAATGTCTTGCGGGGAAAAAACGAGCTTAATTTAAAATGTACTCCATTATGGTAATTATTTTATCAAGATGTGTTACTGAACAATGTTTTTCCCCCCCATTTGAAAGACGAAGCAATGGAGTCAAAGGGTTAGAATGTCAAAACTCAATTTAGTTTAACACCCAACCATTCCCAAACAACAAACCTAACTCAATCTTATGTCAAAAGCAGATTTACGTTGATGTACCAAATGGGGTGAAAAAGCATGAACGGGGAGCGCTGCTCACAGCTGTAATGCTCTTTCTGTCTGAAATCTGAACCGCCTCTGCACAAAGGCTGCAGGTTGATTAAAAGCAGAAAGAACGTTATGATGTGATCGATGACAATCACGTTCACAGCGCAGAGCACTAAAGATGCAGTGAACCTATCAGTGCTGCAAGGCAGTACTGGAGTAGCAGCATATACCAGCATTTGCCAGCATGAAAGACATGACTTATAAATATCCGTATAACAGACAGATCAGTCGATGGGTGTAGTTTCATATACAGAGGTTTACAAATATAGATAATATGTGGATTTATCAGAGACTGAGAATTCTGAATGAGAGGGTTACATTGTTTAAATGATACATTTCATTCAAAATATGCATATTTTTCTGGCGAATATCAGAACATTGAAGTGCAAGTAAATATAGTAGGGTGGTAGAGAAACATGTAGCAACTGTATGCAAAGTTTGACAAATGAAAACACAGATTTTCTAACCAGACATGTGCTACCAGAGCAGGAAAAAAAAGTGTGGTTTATGTTTTTTTTAAATGCTGGTAAATGTTGACAGGAGATAGCAAGTGGTTGGTCTTTTGGTAATCTAGTTAGCAAACTACTGTTTGTGGTAGTAACAGTTTGTAACAAGACAGTAAGATGTTTTTTGTATTCAACGGTTACATCGTTGTCCACAATTATGACATCATATGCATCATCGTGTTTTGACAGTATGACAGTGCACCGTACATATTGGTACATCATGCAACCGTACTATAAATAAAACAGATCATCAACTGATCTTGTCCACCTCGTATGGATTTCCCAATAATGTTGTGCAACATTATAGTAATGCGGTCTCTCAGCCCTTTCTGATGATGCCTCACTGTCCCAAATTCTGGACTCTTCAGAATGGCAAGCATTGGGGATGAGCGTGGGGGAGGTGGGACAGTAATGAGACGGAGGCTGCTGGTACCTGGGAGGTGGGTGTTGTTTTGGAGAGGCCCCTCACTGGCTAGTAGAGCGCCCCCTGGCTGGGCGGTGGGGAGCTGAGCTCGAGTTCCCAGGGTGGCAGCAGGAATTGGGAGAGGCTGTCCGCGTTTCAGCAGCTGCTTCTGCTCGTGCTGGCGGAAACGTGGCGGAACTTCACGGGGTGGGTATCGAGGCGGGACTTGTGGGTGGCTGCTGGCTTGGGCCCGCTTGGCATTGCTGACGATGCTGGTTACAGTGGAGGTGTCACTCTTCGGATTGGCAGGCTGAGGCTGGCTTAAACTGGACTTGATATGTTCTGGCACTGGAAATTAAAAGGTAAACGGTGTTCAGGTTACATAAACTCAATCAAAAAAGGGTTTAACGGGCACTTCAAATGGACCTACAATCGAATAAAACTAACCTGCACTACCCTTGGGAAAGCAAAGCCATTCCTACAATGTCTTAACATTGACATATAAATCAATATTTTGAAACTCAATACTATTCCCGTCTTTTCCAATATAACCTATAACCAGCAGAATAAAATTAAACAAATCTAATGAAAAACAGCATCCCGTGTGAGGCAAAAGGGAACGGACACTCAGACATTAACAGGAGTGGCTTACACAGAAACCGAAACCTGACACCACTGTATCAGGACAGCCTGACTTGCAATGGAAAACAGAGACGCTGAAAATCAGTATTGGTTTCAAGGACACAGAAAATGCGTATATATTTCAGGCTTCTGCTGCGAGCTTAGCTTAGCCTTACAGATCCCCCTCCCTCCCAATTCCATCTCTGCCACAGCAGCGCCCTAATTCTACTCAATTTCACAGATGAATGGAGGCTGACAAGCAGCAGGCAGCAAAATGGCCCAGACAGACATCAGCTCCCAAGCAAGGGAGACCAGGGAAGAGGACCACTTTAATTAGAAAACCCTCCAGGAAGTAAACAAAGTTGAGGAAAAGCCAGTTGTAAGGTGCAAAGCCAACATGCACAAAATAGAGAATATACTATGCCATCTAGTAAAGAGAATGATCTGGCTAGAGCACTGTATGCCCAAAGTGACAATAGTGGACGGCAGCTTAACGGTTTGATGATTACGGTGCACCAAATTATAGCCAAGCAGACTTCAAACCGCTCACCACAGAAACGGGTCCTTTGGACAGAAAGCCTTAGGTCACCTACAGGCAGGCACCTGTTAATGCGTTCGTTCTCAGTGCCTTTTTCAAGCTTAGGAGGAGAGCCTAAACGCATTATCCCAATATGAGTACAGAAAGAGCTGCCATACTTTAGAGGATAGAAACTGTTAAAAGGTTAAGGAGAAGACAACCGTGTCTGTTGCCGGTGGCTTGTTATGGAAATGACAGGCCCATTAATAATACTTCACAAGGCTGGAATACTGAGGCTTTTTAAAACATGCTTTTGTTAAACACTGTCAAGGCTAGATAAAGAGCCTGCTCCAAGCATATGCTTTTAAACTGAGGAACTCGAACTTGATTTCAGCCTCCAAAACGTGAAATGAAACAAAAGTCAAATAAAAGAATGCTGATTTACATACGGAGAGCTTGAAAGTCTACAACTCTGACTCACTGAAGTTAATCTCTTGTTTATTCGACACTGCCCTGGGGTCACAAAATTCCTCCATTTTAAACGTACATTTGGAAATAAGGATTCGGTATTCATATTCAGCAAGTGTTTGAATCACAGCAGTGTCCGTGCAGAACGCAGTACGATCTCGACCAGCAGGCAGTAACTAATTACAGGAGTAACAAGCCATGACCCCAGTTATACGGACTTTCATTTCAGCTTCTCGCTCGCTGTTCTCTTTAAGAATGAGCTCACTCCATAGCAATGCGATTCACTGACATTACAGCAAAGAAAGGCAACAAAAGCAAAGATCTCTGCGTGTGCAAGTAATCCTCTGTGAAAAACTGTCCTGACCTTTCAAGAGCACGTCCACGCTCTAGCTCGCTTTTGGTACAAGGTGCCAATGTAAAAAAGCATTTGTTGCAGCTTTATTCCAGTCATGCCACAGAGCTGCACGCAGTCCTCCCGACGATTTGTAAACCCCACCAAAAAATAAAGCGCTTCTTGCCTTTCGTGGTGCGGCACACCGGAGAAGCATGAGCAAGCAGATATTCTGCGTGATTCAAAACAAACCTGAGCAATTAAGGCGGAGGGGAGAGGAGGGGGGTGAAAAAAAAAGAAAAAGAAAAAACTGCCGCTGTACAGTAATGTGAGCCTAATGTTTATTTCTCTCTTCTTTTGTATAACATCCGGACACAATTCTCGTAAAACATGCTGAATGCGGACACTGAGTTCCCAACTTCTGTTGCTTTCCCACTCGGCAGATTTCATTAGAAAATGGAGGAGAAGCATGGTGTCATTTTACTGCTTCAAGAGTAAGCAGAGGGGGGGGGGGGGCAGAATGTGACGAGGGTGGAAGGAATCCTTTCTGCAGCTGCCTACAGATCTTCAGAACATTAGACACCGTGCCTGCTATAATCTACCATTCAGATTTTCCCCCCTCTGATCAACGTACTGAAAAGTGCAACGACGCAACATTTTTGCAAGCATTTTGCGCAGGTATCAATTGCGCTTCAATTTTACTGTAAGCCACTTCCTGTTCAGGCAGCACAAAACTGTCAGTTGTGGAATGTTAACAGAGAAGCACAGGAAGTGGAGCCTTCATGCTGTTACATGTTCACTACAGAACTGGTTGTGCTGGAGGGTTGACAAATGAACTCAAATTGATGCTCGGCTACCCTTTCACTGAATTCAAATTCAGATCCCATCTTACTACTTTTTAAATAGGAAAAGCGTTTGGCTGGATATAGGACTACTTAATAAAGGAAACGGTAGTACCCATGCACCATGTGATGCTCCTAGGTAAAATTCAAGATGAAGCCAATTCCATGTCAAACATGACGCAGGTTGAAACATTGTTTTATTTAGCAGGAAGAATGAGTGTCCGTGATTTTGGAAATGTATGCCTTTTATAGCAGTAAGACTTGTACCCACAATCTATTATATTTCAATTAACAGAGAAGCACATCAAAGAGTAAAGCTACTGTGAACAGCTTTAGTGGGTCCTTAGCTTAGCAGAAAGACCACTTAACATCTAACCATAATTGGCTGGATGTAAAATGTAAAATATTATGGTAATATGTTACGTTATGATATGTTAAATATTTAAGTGTGCGAGACTGAACGAGTCTTACACATGACCAATAATTCATAGTGCTCATGTCATGTAAACATGTCATGGTCTTGGTTATTGCGCAGAAAGATACCTGGGCGGATAGTGTCCCGTATCAGCCACCTACTTCACTGCATGCTCATTTAGCATGAAACAGAAACATAAGCCTTTACAACACAGTCAAATGTGTGCTTTTTCTGGTTATTGACCTTTCTAGAAAAAACTCACTGCCCGCAGTACTTTATTGTATGTAGGAAAAGGTGTTAAAGAAGAAACCACACCCCAAACATTCCCATGCATGTGATGAATTCTCAACCATGTTCATCAACAGCACTTATTTTTATTGCAACTTTGATTTAACATTGCTTGCATCATTAGACCGTAAACTAGTATTCCTGTGCAGGGAGCATAACCAATATGGACACAACTGTGCCATTTTAGCACAAATGTGAAGTGCAAACAAGTTTCTGCATTCAATTATAAAGTAGATAAGGCAAAATGTATCATTTTATTTGCAGCACTGTGTTATTATAAATAACGTAACTGCTTCAGCAGTTCAGTGTGCAAGTTAGATAGCTGTAGCTAAATGTTTGTAAAATAAATGTTGTGAGGGAATGTTTTGGCGTTCACTAGTTATAAAGTTAACTTATTTTTAACATTATTATTAACTGTCAATGCCCTGAGGGTTGGACAACTCACAAAAACCCACAGGGAGCCATAATCTTCATTAACATAGCCATTCTGCATTGCGTTTCTCTGCAGTTAAATAAGCCTAGTGCTGCTAGCGGGCTATATTTCAAGTTCTTTTGAAAAGATTATAATATTTTGACCTGCTCAATTAGTTTATCTGCAATGAAATACAGCAGGTTGAAATGTTTTTGCTAAATGAAATATCCTAATGTTGTAGGTTAAATACAGTATTTCTTACAACACGTTTTATTAAATATATTAATGTAGGCTATTAAACCTATTCACAATTGTATTCACACTTCGCTATAGTGATTCAAATATCATTAAGGTGCCTTTCAATACATAGGGATGGTGTTTATTGCTCAGCCTTTATTAGCAGTATAGTTTATAAATTGTGCATTTGTGAGGGACCTCAACAGCTGCAACTAATCGAGGTTGATCGAGACTGATGCACTATATCAGCTGTGCTCTGATTAATTCAATAAAAAATTAAAAAAAGTTATGCCTTGTATTGTAAAATATTGACAATTCTGTTTAATGTCCATACATGTCGTTTTATGCAATTTAACTATACATGTATGAAAGTAGCCTGTAGCCTGTATAAATGTAGCCTACTGAGTGGTTTATAGATGGAAAAAAGCTGGTAGAAAATGAGAAAGTACATTTTATATATGTAGGCTTTGCAGTGTACTGGAAGCTTGGAAAATTGTGCCAATTTTTTTCTTTTTCTTGATATACTAGGGCCCTATGATTTCCGCAATTTGGAAAAGGCGGACGGAATCACGGAATCCAGACATAAAAATGGAATTGACTGTTAAATGCAGAATTTGAAAGATTTGGGTAAAAAGGCATCAAAAGGCTGCTTAAATTAGTGGAAATATCAGGAATCTGATTTGGTTTATTTGTCAAATAAAATGATGGACGGAGAAACACATTTCCCCGTTTTGGAGTGGTATGTGTGGGGAGTGGGGCTGTGTGCATGTACAGGTTCGCGCGTGAGTGTCAGTGGAAAAACAAAACCATGTGGGTTGTTGAATGGAGGACCAACGGAAACCCATCCGAAAACCCATCCGAAACAAAGACAAGCTACGTGCTGCAAGTTTACACCTCCAAACTACCATAGAAAGTCCAACAAAATCGTCAGATACAAGGCGTGAGTTTGTTGAGGACTATGTGTGTGGAGTCTGACATACCACTTGAGAAAACGAAAAAGTTCTGTGTGTTCCTAGTTAAACATTGTAAACAGGGAGGAGCGTTGCCAGAGAATGTTAGCAGCCTTCACCAGACTAATTTTCCACAGGTGTTTGAACACAGAGGCAGTCCTCCACAAGATCTGCATAAATAAAATGTCTGTTGTGGTTGATGAAATGACTGACATCTGCAATTGCAGCGTTCTCTTGTGATAGGTGACTGAGTCATAAAATATTAAAATCATTAGGTGCTGCTATGTTCATAATTTAATTTGTAAGTTGTATTGATATTGCTAATTCACAATGAGTAATATAATCTAGAACTAATGAAACTTGAATATTAAGAACCTTTAGTTTTGTTCATCGTTTTTATTACAGTATTTATTTACATCTATATTTTCATCTATACTGTGAAGGTCTGTTGTGGAAGCACTTTATTTGGTTAAAAATAACAATAAATTGTTATTATGTCGTCGAATTTTAACGAATTCATTTGATTACACACACGTTTTGATGATAAAAATGAGTAAAACTGGGAAAAAACGTAACAAAAAAAAAGAAAAGAAACGGAGAACACAGAATATGGGAAACATTTTTACGGATTTCCTAGGGCCCTAATATACCCACCTTCTATTTTGCTGTATGTTTATATGTATGCAGGTTTGAACTACATACAAGGCAAATCTTTACGTATAATTTAAATATTGTGATGACTTTTGCATTATCACACCAAAATAAGTGTTCCCCCATTCAGCATCAAGTTCTGGTATAAGTATCAATTGGTTTAATCAGGCTTTTCCATAAAGAAAAGGTTTCCCCTGTCATGTACTGTCAGAATTGTATGCATTTTAAAAAGATATATTTGAATGAAATATGTTATACAGTCCCATTATTTACTAGGCAGCATTGTTTTCACCAGACAACACTTTTGATATGGAATTAGAATTATAGATTTGATTTTTTTCCTATGGGAATTTATTTTTACTTCAATGATTACAATTATGAATCTGACACAGGAATTAAAATAGCAGATTGTGAAAGGTCACTACATATTAATCTCAAAAACAATACATTTCATTTCAATATTTTTTTTATTATATGACTGATGTGCTATATATAATCCTGGTAGGAGAACACTACCAATATGTTAGAAGATTTAAAAAGAACACACTCATGCCTTGGGTTCAATGAATGACATGGAACCTTTGTCATTTATTTTTCTCGCTTTTTTGATGGGTTTTTACAGAATAGTACTAAATGTAGCCTATTCAGTTATGCTAAAATACACACAAAATTCCAATATTTGTGATACAGCTTTATATACGTTTCATAATTTCACAATAGTTTCTTATATTAATGACTGCACATGCACATTTTGTCCTAATTAACCAGTGCTTTTTGTTGCATCACTTGAAATCTTCCACCAATGCAGCTTTTAAAGCACCTGAAGAATGCTCCATTACTGTTTCCTATCTAAAAGATTTAACATCTCATATTTCAATTTGGCCACAAAGTGAGCAAGCAATGAGTTTTTGTCTGCACAAACTAACAGGTCAGCTTTTTCTGCAAAACAAAGCTCAGCTCATCAAGATTCATGTGCATTTTTGGTTTCAACATTAGTAAGTGCCTGGTGAAGTTCAGTTAAGGCCACAGTGGTTGTTGTATTAAATGTTCCCTTTATCTCAATAACCTACAGGATGTATTATGGAACTAAAGTACTGACCACAGTGAAAAACTGAACTCAAAAATAGTTGTAATCTGAAATTACAACAGTTAATGCTATGCAAATATAAAATTAGAATAGAACCTTAGTCAAACGAATTAAGGGTATGAAATTGGGATTAGCATATGCAACTATGCATCAACGATATCAAGGTCTTTCAAGAGTCACACTTTAGCTTGATAACAAAAACTTAAAATACTATCAAAATTAGCCAATTTAATTCACAAGGTTCCAAAGACAGGTCACTTAAAAGATGATGTGTTGAGGCCCCCAGGTAGTGCAATGGGTAAAGGAGCTTGTTCTTAGTGCAGCTTGCCCACTGCAGCCTGGGTTCAAGCCCCAGCTGCGCCAGTCCGGCTCTGGCTGGGGGAGAAGCCTGCATGGGCGTGCAAAAGTGGCTCTGCCTGGTAACTGGTACTGGGCTTGTAACTCAGAGGTTGCTGGTTTGATTCCAACGTGGGGCACTGCTGTTGTACCTGTGAGCAAGGTACTTAACCTGAATGGCTTCAGTAAATATTCAGCTGTATAAATGGATTGTATGTAAAGAAAGGTAAACTGTGTAAGTCGGTCTGAAAAAGAGCATGTGCGAAATACCTAGAATGTAAATAAAACAGAGCTAGTAACTAAAACCATCAAATGAGAGTAAAAGTCGCTTGGGGCAGCTAATTTAGTCAGGCTTGCCCAGTCTTGAGCCCCTCAGTTTAGTACACCAGTGTCCATTTAGCACTCAAACTCACGGCACAAGAAAATAAACCTGAACATCCCATGTCGATTGTTGCAAATGTTGTGCAGGTGAGCTGCCTTTGACAACAGCATCCCATGATTCATACTCTGACTAAACACTCCAAAAACCCCTATCCTCCTTTTTAAAATTAAAAAAAGGGCATATAAAAAGGCCAGTGAATTTCTTCACCCAATAATCACACTGGTTTGTTCTCAAAAAAGTTCAATTTCAAGCCCTGATAAATTATCTGATTCAGGTTCAAATGAAAATATTTGTATAATCACTAGCACAAGCTCTGTAGTTAAAAAAGAAGAAGCATAAGCATAACCATAACATTGAAGTAGATCCATGGGCATAATATAAGCAGATAACAAAATTACACTAACCAAATATAAAAGAACGTTTACCAAAAGAACGCATTTAAAAGGATATATATCATAGGATGCCATTTACTCTGCAATATTCTCTCAAATATTTCGTGTTTCAGCACCATTTGTAAGCTTGCATATGTTAAGCGGATTCCATCAAATTTTGTACGGATTTTCCAAAGGCATTGTGAAACGTCACTGAAATTTCCTCTGCTGTTTAAGAGCCACTGAATTCCTGCGCATGTTGACCTGCCTTTTGCAATTTGAAATCTACGTTTATCAACTGTGCACTCAAACAAAACACCTAGCCTTCAATCAGCCATAAACACTGTTCTACAACAGTTTCCTATATTTTCATTTTCTATTTCTGATAAACATTGTAGCTCGCATCTTAACATTGTGCCTGTCCATGACTATCACTGATTATTATTATTTAGAAACAGCCGTGGAACATGTTTTCTGGATCAGTATTTCACAAATTCACTGATATTTACATTTTGATGTCTCATCCCATTTGTGGAGACACAAGTGTAACACTGTCCTTCACTCCTACTGTATATTTAACTCCTGCCTAGTTGCTCAGTTAAAACTTCAGACGCACAACTGGCTTCACTCCTAAACTACTGATACAGAGGGAGGACAAGGCCAAAGATAAAGTCCTGGGCTATCGGCCTTTCCTTATTACTAGGGAAAAAGACCAAAGGTCATCAAATACTAAACTACCAGAAAAACGAAGTGAACAAACGCCAAGCTGCCTACCTTTGTTTTTTTGTTCAGAAGCCTGAAACAGAAAAGGGAAGATCAAGAAGAGCATATTAATTTACGTAGGCAAATTAAATACTGTGCGCTACCCACACAGAACCCTACGTGGTCTCCACATGTTTTCACATTTATTTTGACACAAATGGAATGACAATACATTTATTCAATTTAGCATGAACCAGAATCACACATGAGCAAGTAAAGCAACTTTGTGCCACATACTAAATAATACACATAACAAAGACTCTTAAGTGTTAATGGGTTCATTTGTTCACAGATTGAATTAGCCACTACACAGCTCCGTCTATACAGAAACCCAGCCTAGCCTGTACATTCCGGCAGACAGCACTCATTCTCAGCACACACCGTCAACATAAAAGAGCAAGGACTTCCAGTCCAGCGTTTACCTAAACATTTAACCAGAAAAAATGAATGAATAAGAAAACAAATAATTCACTTTCAAACAAACTGAACATGGGAGGAACAATCTCTACCTTCTTTAAACCAGCTTCCTTCTTTTTCTTCTCGTCTTTCCGCTTTTTCCTTTCTTCCATCAACTGTTCTTCCTTTTCTTGCAATATATCCCTGAGGAGGGGGTAAATAAAGTCAATATATTATATGAACGGTCTTCATTTTACAAATATCAAAGGCATCCTCTAGCCCCCTTATAACCATTCCCTTTTTGTATAGCAAAGTACATGATGCAGTAACGCAATTAGAAAGTGGGAGAAAGCTCTACCTAATCTCCTTAAGGGATTACACTACTGTGAACCGCTGAATTACTTCTCTATAAACAGCCTCTTCAGTGGGGAAGGCCATATCAATGATTTCACTGAACAGTCTAATTTGCCATATACTGCAGATGAACCCAATAATCTAATAATCTAAGATTCTCTGGCTATTTAACATTTTCATTTGTGTGTCTTTCCCCAAGGTAATGCATTGCAAATGGTTGCCATTTCATTTAAATATTTCAAATGCTCGGGAAAAAATCACTGGCTAACCAAGGCTATTTAAGTGCCTGAAAAAAGGCTATGCAAATGGTCACATCGAATGCCTTTCCAACGCTTCTAAACCACATTCATTCAAACGTATCCTACATTTGCACAAGCAAATCAGAACATGCCGGCAACCTTTAGCATTTAATCGCACAAAGAGGAAATGTACGAAGTGGCGTTTGCAAGACAATCGCTGTGAAATTAACTACTTCCAATGACATGCCGGGCACCCACCCACCCACCCAAATCAATTGTTGTCAGTGTAATATACACATCTTCTCCAATCCACAATAGCTCTCCTGTAGTACCGTGTGGCCTGTATGTATAAGTGCCAATGGCCAGCAGGCAAGTGAACTGTAGGAGTGCACACGCTTCAACTGCAGTGCATCTCTAAGCAGGTGTGGGTGGCAAAGCTGTGACCCCAGACAAGTGATTACATGTTGGGGAGAATGTGGAAACAACTGAGTATAGAAAACCTAATGGGCTAAATATGGGTGAGGTTTGGCCAATTCTACCATTTCTATGTTCCATAAAGCCCAGGTGCATGCATGCTGGATCCGTTTTGACCATGATGGTTTACAAGTGCCAATGTAAGAACAGAGAAATGTTATGCTGATCTTGAATCAGCACTTGTGCACAAAAGACCACCGCACTACATGCATGCAGAAACTTTCCTGACTTCAATGTCCATGCTTATAGAATAAGTTAATCTAATTTGCATACTTTTCAGCTGTCATCGTTTCAAGGTCAAACTTGTCTGTTGGACAATACAGCACTAGCGGTAGATCAAGTCTTTACAACATCTACAAAATCTGCTAGGAGGGAAACATACACTGGCACAATTAAGGACAGTTTATGCAGGGAAACAAGTGCATGTGAATTTCAACCAAAACAATTCGAAGCAACTCTAAAACTGCCCTTAACACATACATGCCTTATGACTTCATTTTTGTGACCAGAGGCCAAGCACAGAGAATCAAGGAACTTGGCTCCTTATAATGCCCCTCAACACTAGTCTCTCACTGAAGTGTTAAGCCAGATGGCCACATCAACAACAGGAGCCTCCCTAACAATGGCTGAGGCATATGTTTATGAGTACGATACAATGATCACAGGTGACTCCACCTGTCAAAATGACCATCACTACACTCCAAAGGCCATGCTCAGATGAAGGCGAAAAACAGAAAATTCACTGTGCACAGGATCACATTTCAAACCTGCAGCACAACCAACAAATGGACCTTTAATAACAAAAAATATGTTTGCCGTATTCTCACAAAGAAAAAGCTGATTCCGATGTCTGCCATTTTCCACATCAGTATCTTCCAATATTGATACCAATTCTGATATATATTTTTATTTTTTTTGTTTCAGATTTCCCCCCAATTTTTTCTCCCAATTTAGTGGCCAATTATACCCTCTATATTTATTTTGAACTCGCCGCTCGTCTCTACGAGGCAAGCAAATTTTACGAGAGCAGCAAACTCTGCTTCCTTCGAGATTTAAGATGAAAATCATTCTTAACATTTATCTTTTATTGCTTGAACTGCAAACAAATTGATAAAATCTTATGTTAGTGTCTTGTACAAGACAAATATTATGAGACCAAATAAATTGTAACAATTTTATTTACTCTGTTTAGTGCATGACCTTATATTATACTAGCTACCCACAGACTTAAGTTTTCCAACAGATCCAGATTTATGTTTGTGACCTCAGTAATCCCACATATCCAACCCAAGAAGATCCAACATACTGGATTATCTGATATAATTTGGACATCAATGCGTTCTCATGACTATCAAAACCAGCTCAAATCGTCTCAGAACCCAGACAGCCAGATCGAGAGGCCTGTGAGCCAACAGCTCAAATTACAATGCCTGCACAATGACAACAAAATTCACTTCCTGAAAATGGAAAAACGAATGGAAAAATGAAATGTTCAGTAGGCCGATTAAACGTTCAGCATACATTTTGACATAACCCAAATAAATCAGGCAAGTTTTCCCGCTGTTAAAAAAACATTGCATTGTTCATTAACATGATCTTGCACAGAATAAACAAAAAAACTGTGTGTGGAGGTACAGTAGACTAAACATTGAAAATGTTGAAGATTAAAAGAAAACAGGTTGTGCTCTCTGGAGGGAATGACCACAGCTTAGATATCTCAGTATTTGGCATAGAAAGATTTCCAGACACTGAAGGGTAGGTCTAAACTGTGCAGTCCTGAAATACTGCATTATTGTCATTAGCCAAAATTAGTTAAGTTGAGGAAGTTAAATAAAAGAGGAGTTATATTAAGTTATGAAATTGTATGACTCCATAAATTGTCATAGCATTGATAAAAAATATATAGCAGCCATTTATTAGCTTATTGGCAAAAAGCTGATATGGGCTATGCACAATGTTTAGTTGATCGATCGGTACTCCCACAGAAATAAATTATGCAAAGGAACTCAAATAATTAACTACATTCTTGTGCAACAAAAGCAGAATCAAGCTAATCAGACTTCCTCCTCTTGTGAACTTAACTTTTGTACCATTCAACAAATAAATCACCTAGGAAGTCTCAATGCCAGCTGGAGGGGAAACTGCGATTTAAGGAACCCCCCCCACACACACACACACAAGTCCACCGCCTGCATCTACGGACCAGCCTCTACTCTGGTACCGGCACTGGCAGGGATGGCGAACCACCTTCTTTGAGACGGAACACACCCAGGCACCGACCATGATTCCGATACGTCCAGAGAAGCTTTTTGTGCCCGTGGCAAGCTCATGCCAGCTTCCCTCTTCCTGCCCCTGGGGCGGACAGACAATCGCCACCTCCAAACAAGACTCAATAATGATTTGATTTACACACAAGGACCCAGGTTGTAAATTATAAGACCTCTAGAGTGATAAGCTATGAAATTTGCTTTTCAAGAATGTTAAGATATATTTTGAAATGTCTGATAAGTCCAGTATAAAGGGGAGTCAAGAGTCACAAAAGTAACATTGGCTTAACCTATTTAAAGGCAAAAAAAAGCCCAAATTACCAATCAACATAAATAAATGAGTCACTTGAATGAAAGAACAGAAAAATATAAACAAAATATTTGATGTGAAAAATATTTGTGACAGTAAACATGGGCACCTATAGGTGGACACAAAAAACACATCAAAGATCTTGAGATCGTTTACGTTGTCCTTGACAGGCAACTATCTTGTCTTGACCAAGTTACATTCATCATTTAACACTAGCAATTAAGTTAAATTTTAACTGATTTTGTAGACGGACCTTTAACCCATACTCTACATTTATTATCTTTTTATTTGAGTTTCATGTTAGCATTTTCAACATGTGTCATAGAACAAATGTAAAATTAATATTGCAAACACCATACTTGGAGATAAAATGTGTTATATACATTACTCTTATTAGGGGCAGTTCCACAGACCATGAACATGACCATATATTAAGAACATCTTCCACTGACAGGGTAATGGACTACTTGTGCACATCATATGAAATTATGTTGGCCTAGATAGCTAGCCAAATTGGATTTTGTTGAGAAACTGTATATAGGCTAGAGAACAAAAAGTTAATGTTTTTTGTGTGTGGTCTATTCAGCCATAGCATAGAGGCTCTAATTAATACATCAATGCACTGAAACACTTTTCAAACACTGAACTACTAAGCACTTAGCAGCAGTATCATCCAAATACAATGCCATCAATGCACTGTGACTCATTCATAACAGGCTATTATGTTACAATAGATTATCATTACTTGCATTACATAAATTAGCATGCATGAACAGGTTTGACTTGAATAAGGCTAAGATCGCCATTAATCCAGTGCAAGTCATGAACAACACTACAAGATGGTGGACATTTACCCTCACTGTCAATTACTTCTCCAATAACATTTTAGTGTAATCAAAGAGAACTTGTAATAATCTGATTTCTGAAGTACTAAATGTGCGTGTTCATCTGCACGGACGAAAAGAAGAGGCATTTTGCAGGCTCCATTTCACACTGCCACAGGAAGGCCAGGGATGGGGGTGGGGATTGAGCCAGTGTCCAGGCCCATTGTTTTTGCCCATTCAGACTTGCATACTGTATTACTACAATGAGCTACACAAACACTACTCAGAAAGGGCGACCATGGGTTTCGTTAAACTTTATAAACGCACTGACTGACTCAGCATTCTGGATCCCTTTAATTCAAACGGAACTGCATATGCTTGCACCAGCAACAGCTGCTGTGACCAGGGGTTTGCTAGTGATGTCTAGCACAGGGACACATGAACAAAAGAAAAGGTCAGAGGTGAACTGCCAATTTTTGAAAAGTTGGTCAAATTGACTGAATATCAGTACAGTAAAATATAGCTGTAACTTTATACATATTTACTGATCTGACAAAGATAAAGGAACTGACCTGTTTTGCTTCTCTTCAGCTTCTTTGGTGGCTATAGCTTCCAATTCTCTATAAAGACAAAACATTTAATTTAAATGCTATATCCTTTTCTATAAAAAAAGGTTTGGACCACTTAGTAACGTTACATTGTTCATGTTTATCGACGAAGAATCGTAATGTTACTATTAGTGAACATAACGTTCAGTTATCTATATAATCGAATCATAATTATTATTATTATTATTATAATTATCTAATCTGAACTTTTGTGTTGGCGAACTCAACATCACTACATCTGTAACGTTATCAACCAGCTATTAACATCTAAATTAAATATTTAAGTTCCATGGCACCATATTTCATAAACAAGACCAATTCAGCCCTAGTGAACCAAGTCGTTTAAGCAAAGGCAACAAAAACAATTTCATTAACTTTTTTTGTGGCTAGTTTATTTTTTCTGAAGGAATTACTTGCAGACAAAAGCTAACAGCAGTTTCTAAAAGGTTAATACAATCCGCTCAAATGTTGCGACCAGAGAAGGCTGGTTAGCTATGCAAAAGAAACTAAACAGCTATAAGTAGCTACATAGCACTGTGCTATGCATGATTGCAAGCTAACGTTGACTAAGGAACAACGCATATAGCTACACATCGCGTTCGTTACCGCATACGACGTCAACATCGAAAATAACCTCCAACTTAGCCAGCTGTCTAGATCCGCCCGGACGCCTTGAAATATTATTGGAGAGCGCTTACACTAGCCAAAGTTCGTTTTGACCGATTCAACGTGAAACCTCTCGCAAACCAAAAGCTAGCTGTTGCTAGCTACATCTAACATCTACATTAACTCGTCGCCATGACTAACGCGCTTGATAACCCTCTAGCCCACCCGCTAACTCGCAGTATCTGCGGATTGTTAGCAACTAACTATGTTAAATGGGACAGACCTAGCGCTAGCTAAATCAATTTTATTGACCAAGCTAAGCTAGCTAACCAACTAACCTGGAGGGGCCTGGTTGGGTAGCCAACTAGCTAGCATTAATTGTACATACCACAGTAAAACCAATCAAAATACAAGTAAATTGCAAAAACTTTAATTTATAAACGGAGCAAACTGGTAGCTACGTTACATCTGCTAACTACTGTACATATGCAACATGAATTGCTTGACGCAGGCAATGCAGCAAACGTTACGATTAACTTCAATATTGGCTAACGTTAGTAAGACAACCACTAGCTGGGGCTAATTTGCTACACAGGTAGCAGGAATACACTATAGCGAACTATCCAAGTTGGTTAGTTTCGGCTATCAATTAAGAAAGACCACACGGCTCGCCCATTAATTTCAACCAAAATGAGCTTTCAAAGACTGGCGAACATCGCCACTACCGAATGTTTCACCTAACCGTGCTTGCGACTAACTACATCTACATCTACACTTACGCTTTACAAGGCAACCGGTCGACGACGACTCTGGCAAGCGACAATCGTTTATTGCACTATACATTGTGCTTTTACGTTAAAAAAACTAGTGCTCGTTTGTATGTCGGAGAGCTAGATATACACACACAGCATTTTTTAACGCTCATTAGATAGCGAGCGAATATATTGAAAGCAGCCGTAGTGGACGGTCAGCGACGATCTCCGACTGCACTGTTAGCTAGCCAGCCGTAAAAGTTAGCAACTAAAAAGCAACGTAAACGACCACGACATAAAAGTTTATAACAATAAAAGAACAGCGACGCACTTACCTCGTGAGTATAAAGTGCAACAGAGTGAATGTGGAAGCCGATAATAAGGCTAAGGGAATTCAATGTGTTTGCAGCATTTGGGAGAGACACAGTCAACCTGCGCACCCGCCATTTTCTTCACTCGCTAACCTCCCCCTCTCCTCCTGTCCCACAGGAAGAGAATGTGATCGCTGTCGGCTGATAGGACCACTTCCTCTGCCTGTCAGCAAGCGCTAGACCCAAAATGGTTGCTATAGTGTACCTTAGGTAACAGAGACAACACAGGTTGTGATATGTTTGTGCATTCATGTCCTTGTGCTTTACAATAGCACGTTAATTGATTAAACAATCCAAGCGTAACCGCATCCATTCGATTCTACGTGGAGGATATGAATTAGTTATCGAACTGAACAACTTAAAGATTTGTATAATTTGCAAGCATTTCGCATAATTTTTCTGTTGATGGCATATTATGTTTAAAACTGCCAAAGTGCGGATTTATATATACGTACTATAAACACATAGTCACATAAATAGCAAATAGACTATACATGTCTGTATATAAAAATATAGTTATAACCATTCAAATAAAAATATAGTATAACTATTTAAATAAATACAATAAACGTTAGACATTGAATTGGATTTCAAGGTTTTTTCTTGTATTTTCAATGTTTAATTATGCATTTTCTGTTTCATTATAAAATGTGTAAGTTAATGAATGCATTCAACCCATTGTCAGTTAAAATATTTATAAAATAAATAAATACATCCATTAAAATTTAAATAAAACATATACATTTATAGCTAAAGTTTACTATCTTACAGTTTAAATGGAAAAGATCTGTAATACTATACTCATCTACCTGTACTAGTGGCTAAGTGAAATAGGTAGGGCTTCCTAAAATGTAAATCAAATGCCTCTGGCACCATCTGTATGGTTAGTGGATTTAATGTCATGATTGCATTCATATGGGACAAATTAAGCTTTCCTGAAAGCTTTGGGGGAATATAATACAGGAAACAAGGCTGTCTAAGCTCCTCTGTCAGATTATCTTCACTGAAATCCTGAGACTATCATTTATATGCCTGCTCTTATTAAAGTATGTTGACTTCAAATAAAGTATCATTTCAATTTTGTCATTTGGCAACAATTTTTTTATTGAAATTAATGTGAATAATTTAAGCCCAAACAAATACCTAAAATCAGAAAGTCTAACAGCAATTTGTAAATTTAAACTGAAGATATTGATAAAACCAGAGCAAAAAGAGAGAACTTGACATTCTGCACGCATTCATGGCCTTCCCAATACTGTACGTCAATCAGAACATGCCCACAATGTGGTCTTTTCAAGAACCTTTAAGAAGGTTCCAGATCCCTGCCAGTTTGGACTTCTTCCTGCACTACCAAACAGGAACTGCATGTCATCCCTGTGTGCTGCTCTTAAAGACAAACTTCAGAATGTAAACAGAGCACTGGTCTCCCGGGTGACAGTTTGGCTGTGGAAGGCAGCCAGAGCAGACTGGCCGATTGGGACAAGGTCAGAGGCACAGCTCTCAGTTCTCTCCGCAAGTCCAATCCCTGATTACAATCATTCCCCCACCCCTGAAACATACACAAATGCCACATTAGTAAACCTTTCTTTTGTCTGAAGGGACAACAACAAACATGAGAATGTACATAGTGCACATACTGTTATTGGGTGAGATGTAGTGTTATCCATTACAGTCGCAATATGTTTGTGTGTTGTATGTTGACCTTCAAGGCGGAAAAACAATTATTATGTAGTCTCTACCAGTTCCACTGCTTCCAGATAGTGCTGTCGCTTGTTTACAGCATTTGCCATTGTGTAAGAAGCTCAGTTCTTTCAATGCAGACCACTGGCAAACACACCAACGTTGCAGCCATCACCAACCAACGACCGCCTGAAAAAACCCTAAACAAACCAGTAACAATGTAAATACAGTTGAGCTGTTTTGGAATTTGCCTACGTTTGAACTCTGCACTGAACAAGCAAACAAAGCATAGGCGCAGAGATGTAAATGGATCTACGTTAACCTTTTGAAGAAAGTGTTTCTGCCTCAGTTGGCAGACACTTTTGTCATAACTGGCTATTGTGCTGCTCGCCACAACACCTCTCTCTCACAGTATTCTCATAGTATTCCTAATGACTTTTGCCCTGATTATATATATAGTATGTATGCACCATTTAGCAGATGCTTTTATCGACTTACAGTAGTGAGTGCATACATTATGTACAACAAACGCCACATGCTCCGCAATGAGAAAGTATTTTACTATGATATACAGTAGATTGGAGTTATCCCATTTGCACCCTCTCCAGGGTATTTTAGTTCTCTGCACAACAAGATTGATGCTATGAGTGAGACTTGTGAAGCCATTACTATTAATAGACACAAAGCACACAAGTTGGAAATGCCCCAGCTGGTGAGTTGGGTATTGCAATTACATGATGAAAATGAATTCTCCATGTACATATGCAAGTGTTTATTTGAGGAATTCCCTCAAATAAAGTGCCCATGCTGCTACCCAAAGTAGTACTTTTCATATGTTTGTCAAGACCTGGCTGTTCACATCTGTACTCACACCGATCCACTCACATTCCTGGCACAAAAACACAATGGATAAATACACATAAGTATGCAACTACTTCCTGAATTGAATGTTTTCAAGCCAGGCCCGAATGAGCCCAAAATAACAGCATAGCAAAACATGAACATGTTTTACAAAATAGTACATTCTAAAATGGATTACGTCTCATGGTTTACTTGACTGTTTGCTTGTTGTTATGCCTGCACTTTAAGTATCAGGAGAGGTAATGCTGTCACGCTGTTTTTTGAGAGAGGCTCACAGAACAGCCGAGATGGCACAGGAGCAGGGCCAAGCGTGCCTGTGCGGAGTTCTGTCCTGGGCACATTCCAGAGCTCTGAGGTTGGAATTCCGGGGCTAAGCCTGGAGTTGCAATTTCAGGATCTTTTGCTGGGATGTTTCATAACTCCTGATGTTTCAAACAACACTGCCCAAAACTACAGTACGATGAGTGGACTTTTTTATCTAACATATGTGGGTGCACTGTCACCAGACCAAGATTGCTTTTGCATTGCAAAAATATTAAATGAGTGAGTCAACAGTTTATTTCTGGCATTATTATGTTAAAACACTGTATTGGATGTGTATTCATGTTCTAAATGAGCTTGGTGTCTTCACTTCAGAGATCAACATGAAAGTAGCATTGAGACAGATTATAATTTCCAGTTTAAATATACATCTGTGTCCCTCTTCATCATATATCATAATATGATTATTATTCAAATAAAATTCTGAAAGTCCTTTTTGTTGCAAATACAGCTCTAAATATGAACAATATGAACAATATTAATAAATATGTCGTGACTGTGTGTGCGTCTGTGTTTCCGTTTATTTTCTCCTTCGCAGAGGTGAGTATTTTAGTCAGGTACCTCATTTATTTTCATGTTTCATACTCTGATTGGAATTTCAGCAGAAAGCAATACATTGAAAAGTATTCTACAATAAACCCTCTCTTCCTCCCCCATCCTATCATGATAAATAGGCAAAAGGTTATATACAGAGACTACTGCGTTTATAATGTTCAAAAATAAGTGACATTTGATATGAATCCACAAAGTTCCATGCGATCATCCCCCTTTATGGAGGCAAAAAATAATTTTGTCTCAGTGATGAATGCTGATGAGTGTAGCGCCCCTCCGCTTTTGATGTGCGGGTCTCTCTCTCTGGGCCTGGCCTGGTGGTGTCTGAGTGAATGAGCTCACTGCGCTGAGACAGAGGTCATGGCCTGTCAATACCAGTCAGACCAGCAGGCTGCTCCCCCTCGAAGCAGCAGCAAACACGTCGCCTGGGAAAATGCGCTGCCCCATTGTGTGCGGGCAGACAAGGCAGGAGGTGGGGAGCGGCTTTGCATGACAAGTACTGCGGGGCTCAACTTTGCGAGGTTCACACAAGGCAACCTCACACGTTCCTTCTCACGAGACCGCGCATAAAAATGGTCAGACGCACACACACCTTGAACAAACACACACAGCCACAGTGCTAGCCACTAAGAAATGCAAGTCTTCCACGTGTGACTTTGGGTCGTGAGCATAAATGACCAAATTTAAGTGGAAATGTTATTTTGTGATTACTGAGTAATATGATACATAAAATAGAGGTGTCAGAAGTGAAAACAAAGGATAATTTCTTCCAGCAAAATGTGCACAGAAAGCCACCCCACGTATGGTTGTAATGTCGGACACGTAAATGTACTATATTCTCTAATGACAAAAAAGTTGATGGGCTTATTCATTTGTCTTTATCTTTGTGACAGAAAATAGTCTCAGACCCATTCAATGGCTTTCCTGCCATCTCTGTGTTTGTGTGAATTATTTTTGTGTTTGCGGTTTTTGCGGTTTCATTTAGTGGGTACTTATTCTGTCACACTTAAAGAGATGTCCTTACAGTGCACGAAACGATGACATGAAGGGATGGATGTAGAAGTATACTTCCTAGACAGAACCCTGATCAGCTACAAGGTCTTCACTTGCAATTTATCTCTGTAATGTGGTTCTGTGTGTCTCAGTAGCTACCAGCATGGCGCTGACAACATTTAGACCATGGGTTCAATTCCCATTGGGACCACATATACAGAAAAATGTATGCATTCACTACTGTAAGTCGCTTTGGATAAAAGCGTCTGTGAAATGGCATATGTTATGCTAATGCTGAGTATCAATCAAAGTGAAAATGGGTAGCATTCTTAAAGAGTTTGGTATTGTCTCTACTGTACTTGATTGGGAGCTGATCCCACAACATTCTGGTGACATGGCAAACACTGTTACCACCGCAGCCACTGAACCTTTACGGCACTGCATCAGATGTCGCATTTCTTTCCGTCTACACAAACATTTGTTTTTTAAACACAGTTAATTTAAACAAGTTAATGCGAAATTTCGCAACGCCTTCCAATCCCCGCCTGCCCGTGAAGAGACGAGACTTTGCTGACGAGTGGCACGGAATCTCGACCGTTAAAGCCAGGTTCCTAAGCGACAGAAAATTGCAATTACTTCCTTCCTTTGAGGCACCATCATAGAGCGGCGCCTGTACTCCCAGGGCGGCTGATTGCTGTTTACCTCGCGGTCTCAGGTGCTGTCAGTCAGCAGGGACCGAGCTGTAATGAGAGCCATCCTCAAAACAAGAGCACTATGTACTGCGCCGCACTCCTGACAAGACCATTCAGACTCTGCACCAAGTCACCCATAAACACCCAGCAGCAAAATCATGCAGAGAATATACACAACGTAAGGACAAACATGCAATGTAAGGGCAAACATGCATTTAAGAAATGATAATAAACCGCATCATTCAACACAGAATTAAAGAAATGATAAGAATAATGAATATTACAATATGAAATTAAAGTGAAGGAAACCATTGATGGTGATGTTACAAGGCATGGTGGATACGAGGAAGTGGGCTGAGGAGCACCCTTTGTGAGATTTACAGTAATTCAGGCAAATGTATATCTTCAGGCACTTAATATGTGCATTAGTATAACACCTCTATGTCTTAATATAGGTGTTATTCTTAGATAAGTTTGTGTTGTTCATTACTTTGTTAGAAATACTTATTTGCGTGGTATTCTGTCATTAGTGTTTGCATGATGGGATTTTCCTCTTAGTTCCAGTGTGTAATTCTATTCAGTACATGTCAATGTACTATGACACAATTAGTTATGAAATACAAATATGATATTATTATAAATGCAGATGAGCTTTAAAATACAAGCAGATAGATGCATATATTTATTAATGTTTGTTTGCATTCACCACATTCATACTGTCAGATGACAAAAATTAGTCAGATTCCATACATTCAACACATAATTAAAATTGGAATGTAATTTACAGGAAAGCCAGAACATTGGAATTTCAAAAGGCTTGAGTGAACACACCATAGTACCCCTAGATTAATTGGTAAACACACTTGTAATTGTATTACTTTGTTTAGTAGGTGCATGTCCTTGTCTTCCCCTTTTTAGGAGGCCATCATTTGATGTGCCAATATCGTGGGTTTTGTCACAACGAAACTGAAAAAGCTACTTGGAGCGAACTACTACCAGTGACGCAATCAGATGTGAATTTGAAAACGATAAACTATCATAACATACACACTTACATTTTGAAAATCTGTGTATACAAACACCGATCTGTAAAATACCTGTTTCCATGGCCCTTTGTTTCCTAATGATAGCTTACCTTCAGATAAGTACCTCCTGTCCGTGGCATGCATAATTCATCTGCCCCCCCACGACAAACACTACTACAGCACTGCAGGGGTGTGCTAGACTTCAGCTGATCAGTGTAAAATAACACCCCTAGCAGATGCACCTTCTCTCCAGCACTGGGGGAAAACCGCTGGAGCATTGCGCATAATACAAAGGATCCAGATATATCCAGATACAACTCGAAACCCTCTGTCTCTGACACCCCCCTCAATTCTATTTAACATGACTGCTGTGAGGGATATTTATTGAGATGACATTTGAGGACTGCGTGAACTTTCCTGAGATCCAAGACTGAAAGGACAGTGGAAATGGTGATGTAATCATTCTCTCCATCACCGGCTCTATAAATCCAGAGCTTGGCTGTTGAGCAAAAATAGAATATGGAGCTTTCACTTGCCCCCTTTAACAATTAATCGAGAGTCATTAAAAATAAATAAAGGAGAAAAGGCTTGTTGAGAAAGGAATGCTGGGAGTTTTGTGTCACTGGTGGTGGGGCCACTCTGATACAAGACCCGTTGCTCCCCAGCCCTTAAACACAACAGACTCGGTCTCTCGTTCTCCTTCTATCCCTCCGGTCCACTCCTTTATCCCTCCCTATCCCTGGGCATTTTCCTCCACACTAACAGTTCTCACACTTTGGTTTAAATGGTTGCCTGACTATACCCCTACCCCAAAACATTCTGCTTAGTTTCCAGTTTCCTCCTTAGTCTTCCACTTAGACTATATTATTTACCCCCCCCCCCAACATCCCTGCACTCTCTCCTGCTCTCATTTTCCCTCACATCCCCCACCAACTTACATTCAATCTCAATCTGTCTCCCACCCCCCACCCCGCCCTCCTCATCTCCGCTCTTTGCCCCCACCCCCCCCACTCATTCTCAGTCGGGGTAGAAGAAGTGGGAAATCTGCCAGCTGTGAAATGGATTTATTGAGGCTGAATTATACTCGGCATCCAACCAATTACCTGTCCAGCTGTCTCCGCGGGCCAGCATACCCTGTCGTGCAGCGTGATGCGCACGCTTCCAGACTCCAGACATTTATCAAGGTACCATTTTGTGGAGGATTTATCATTTTCACACAGGCCTGATTTCTGTCATTTACAGATTTTAATGCCTTTTTCTGCTGCAGCAGAAAAATGCCTACCCCCTCTGCTACTGATAACCCCTTTAGGGATTACAGACTGCCCTTCTATTTGTTTGTTTGTTTCCATTTCCACGTGACATGACAGAAGAGAACACACTTGGGCAAGGACATTCACAAGCACACAGGTGTAGGACCAAACACACTAAGCTGATCACAATTGCACAAACAACAACAACAACAAATGCATTCAGTAGCAGGACTTAAGAACATGATTTATGAACTCATGAATATGATGATGTGTGTGGTGTACAGATACCATGATATATTTACATGGGAGTATATTAATTTTTTTAATCTTTCATATGTAAGAAATAACAATAATGAGCTGTAATATGTGAATGGTGATGTGTTCTCTGACGCTTGCGTACAGCAGGGTCTCTCTCTCTCTCTCTCTCTCTCTCTCTGTTTGCAGCAATGACGTGAGGGTCGGCACTGGAGGGGGAATACATCTTCTTAATCACAACTGAAGGAAACAGATATTGCTCGCCTCAGCCCATTATAAATGTCATGCTTTCCTTTCCTTCAGTGCACAAAACAGGAGTGCAGAGAAAGCACTGGAGTGCAGGGAAGAACGGGAGAGAGAGATCATTCTGAACTCTGAATTTTACCAGATACAGGACAGATTTCACATCACACCGATAAAGGCTGTTCTAGAACCCTCCTTCACGTCCTGCAAATCAGGCAGACCAGCCTTCTGATATGTAGTTCAGGGCAAGCTAGGGGATGCCTCTGGGCTCTCACCCCTCTCTTCCACTCAAACATCAATATATTATTGGTAGAAACCACAATTATTATACAAGGCTTTGTCTTCTCTAAGCTGAATTTATCCCCTCACTCCACATCTCACTTTCTGGAATCTGGCAGCCCCTCTTCACAATGTACATTGGGCCGTGAGCATTGCTCACACTGAGTCTGTCTTCAGTGGAGTGATGTGTAATATGTAATCTGAAATGCAGTGTCACACATCCAGACTAAATCTCTTCCCTTTACTGTTAAGGGTACCACTAATTGTCTCGGTGAACTGGCTTTTTCCTAACCTATTTGCATGTGATAATTGGTGTGCCGCGCGAGACTCATGTTTGCGTGTGATTCTAGGGACTTAGTTGCAAAGCTTCATTTGTGTTTCTCATGTCTAGCATGTGCACACACAGCTCTTGTGTGTGTCTTATCTGTGTTTGAAATCTGCATTTGGGGAGCCATATTTCACCTCGATGTGCTGCCTTTTTCCCCCAGTAATCCCAGTCTGTGTGTGTCTGTGTGCTTGTGCACGCGGGTGTGCGAGGCTGATGGCTGTCCCCAGGTGGCATACACAACAGCTCGGCAAGACTGGAGCCCTGGCTGTCTCTTGTGCTTTGTGGGTAAATTAAAGAGACGTGCAGAGAAAGCCTCACAAAGGTTATCGTTAAAGGAGCAAGAGAAAGAAGGCGCCTTGCACAGAAAGCCGAAAGAAACTGATGAAGAAAAGCTTCAATGGGAAAGCTAAACACAGATCCTTGCCCTGCACTTAACTCACTTATGTATAGCATATAGAGAGCTATTGAAATGGCTTCTCTAGGGACAGTGTGAGGAGCTAATGAGGAAAGAACATATGTTCATAACATACAGGATAGTTAATAGACACAGAGCACTTGATGCTATTGATCTGTTTTGATTTATTTCAAAACATTTTTATAAATTAAACATACTGTATTCAATGGTGGTAAAGGACATAATGATGACAGTGGTTTGACTAGTGTTTCATGTTTCCTAAATTAATTACATTTGCACATTATGTGCATATTTCCAGCATGTGCAGATCAAGATATAGGAGCACCAAATCAATAGGGGGATGATAGCAGTCTTTCTACTCAGGATGTCAACATCAAATTGTGTGCCCTTAATTAGGAATTGGCAATATGTACATACTGGCCAGCCAGCACTTATCATCCCCATCACCCATGTGTAAATACTGAGCACTGTAGAGTAATGATGTCTACCCATCTTCTAATGGCTACTTCCAGCAGGATAATGCGCCATGTCACAAAGCACACGTCATCTCAAGCTGGTTCCACGAACATGACAATGAGCTCAGTGTACTCCAATGGCCTCCACAGTCACCAGATCTCAGTCCAATAGAGCACCTTTGGGTGTGGTGGGATTGGGATGTGGTGGAACAGGAGATTCGCAACATGAATGTGCAGCCGACAAATCTGCAGCAACTGCATGATGCCATCATGTCAACATGGACCAGAATCTAAGAGGAATGTTTCCAGCACCTAGTTGAATCCATGCCACGAAGAATTCAGGCTGTTCTGGGGGCAAAGGGGGGTCCTACGCAGTACTAGAAAGGTGTACCTAATAAAGTGGCCACTGAGTGTATACAGTATATATACAGTATAAGCTTAGGCAATATGAATGTACATTTCTTATGCCAATAAAGCAAATTAAAATTGATTTGATGAAACCATCTATTCTCATCATGTGAGTTCTGGGGGAGAGAGGGTGATGGGAACCTTTTTTAATTTAATTTTTTTTAATTTATTTTTTCGAATGTTTCCCCTGTTTTTCTCCCAATTTGGTTGCCAATTATACCCTCTATTTATCTCAATTCCCCTTCCCCCACGAGTCTGTTGCCAGCCTAGGGAACCTTTTTTCATACCACATATTAAAGCGACATCTGTTAACATTAAGAAATATACAGATTTCCCTAGGAGGGAAGGTTGTGGCAGGGTGGTAATGATAAAAAGATGGCTTCCTCTTGACCATGGTGATTTCCATGCTGACTCAAGACAAGTTTATGACGTCTAAGATGATGAGAGGTTTCGCAATATGCACTAAAATGACCACTATAATATGTCCCAGTTCTTTTTCTGTTTGCCAATTAGAAATGCATATGATTGAGTATAAGATTGCAGTGGAAACTGAGATACAAACCTCAGATTTATGGATTGACTGGTCATCCGAACAGGATATGAAACCTGAAGTAGTATATGCAATTATGCCTTATCAAGCTACGCATTATCAAAGACATACAAGTAACTGCCAAAATAAAGGAAACACTTGAGTAAATTAAGGCTTGTAGCGGCTGTTATGGTGTGGGGTGCAATTTCCTGCCATGGTTTAGATCCACTCAACTGCGTAGAGGGCAAGGTAAATTCCAGTAAATACAAAGCCATTCTGAGTGATCATCCTATGGTGAAGTATTTATATCCTGTTGGGAGTGGTCTCTTCCAGGATGACAATTCCCCACCCACAGGGCACGAGTGGTCACTGAATGGTTTGATGAGCATGAAAACTATGCAAACTATGTAAATGGCATGGCCATCTCAGTCCAGATCTCAACCCAAATTAACACTTGTGTGAGATTCTGGAATAGTGCCTGAGATAGCGTTTTCCACCACCTTCAACCAAACACCAAATGATGGAATTTCTCATGAAAGAATGGTGTCACATCCCTCCAATAGAGTTCCAAACTTTTGTAGAATCTATGCCAAAGTGCACTGAAGCTGATCTGGCAATCTGTAGATTATCTGTGTTATCATCACGTATGAAAAAAGCTGAGCAACAAAGAGTCACATTTTCCACTGACAAAGAACTCGAAATGCTTTGAGTATCGACTTCAAATATCAAGATCAGACAAAGGGCATGTCTTAGCACTAGTGCTAAAATACAATGTGGGAAACTCAACAGTGTTCGATTTAAATAAGGGCCAAAACAAAATCAAACCGTTTGTAAAAGAGGCCAAAAATGGTGGGTCACTGAAAAGGAGATGCATCATTTGGAAAGCCGATGTAGAACAAAAAAGAAAAATCAATGTTCTGATGACAGCCCACTCACCGCTCATTTGATTATTATATCCTCCACCCTCTTTCTGCCACCTCTACTTCACGCTGTCCTTCCCATGACAAGTGGGAATTAGAGTCAAGTATACAAAACTGGTCTTTGCTTGTCGGCAGGCGAGGTGAAAGTTTCTACAGCTCCAGGCCTGTATAAGGGAGGGTAGAAGGTACCTAGTGGAGATGGGGAGTGAGAGCTGCAGCACCTCCAGCTCCATTTACCCACTGACTGCTCCCTGCTGACATGCTTATTAGACAAGTAGTTACCATATTGTATGCCAAGGGCAACTGAATTGTCAGTAATTGAATCTCATTGTTAAATTACACAATAAGCGATTGAGAAACTATCGAGATGAAGTCCAGATGGCAGATAAAGAACAACAGTAACTGAAAAAAACAAATAATCTGGAATTGAATAGCGCAATGTTGGTAAATCTGGACAAAGTCTACCTAGCTATGAAAGCTGTGGAAGGTTTAAGTAGGCAGGCAAGTGCTCCAGTCCACTCTCTAAGACTCCCTGCGGTGGCCTTAAAGGGACAAGGACACCCAGAGGTTTGCACCCCGTGTTTCTGGGGCTCGGGCTCGAGCCACACAATTACAGCCTCTTTTCTTCCAGTGCGACCCGCATTTAAATCCTCATCACTTATTCATTAAGGCGCTGCTCTCTTGAAGGCAGAAGAGAGGCTTCGCGGCGACATGTGCAAATCAGCGGTCAAAAGGCCACACATATACCTTTCGTATTGTCATTCATATATGCCATACATATTTTACATGGTTACATTTCAAACAGCCACTACTCGGTTAAGAAACTTTCATCCGGGCGCAGATGAACCTCATCTGCATGCAGTGATCCCTCCCTCTGCTCAATAATTCACATGCACGTTCTCTTCTTTCGCTCGCATTGTCCTCAGTACAGAATGCATCTAAATTTAGATTCATAACATATTCCCTCTCTGCCATTAGAACCTACCTTTTTCATTCCAAGGATCATGCGTTTGCATATGTACACACACACACAAATATTTATATATATATACATATATAAAAATGATAAAATCAGCAGCTTTTGCACAAGCCTACAATACTATAGGAAATGAAAGCGGGGATCTTTAAGGCATGATAAGCTCTGGTATCCGAGATACCACGGGGATTCTGCAGATCTCCAGTTTTGCAAATCTATACCCCTGATCAGGCAGAAGCTTTAAACGCAAGCCTCCCCAAAGACGAGAGATGTTCAAGAGATTACATTAATCCCAATCCCGATCCTCTTCATCGTTATCAAAGACATTCTCTTCCTTTTCCCATGTAAGATTTGGCCTCAAACAAAGGTCAATGAAGTGCAATGAGTAAATATGGGAATTGTACCCAGACCTCCAAAAACCTGTCCAGAATGGTAATAGTTTCAAAAGGCTGTTAATAGAGTGGACAGAGTCCAAATAAGCACAAATATACCGATTTAACCATGGAAAATGATTCAAACTTAAATACAATAATTTAACTGTATTTGTACAGTATATTGGAATATTGCACTAATCAATAACTGGTCAGGGATACAACTCTACATCCATATGACTCTCCGCAGAGGACACTGAACCAGCCTTCTTCAGTTCTAGGCGTTTGAATACCAGTACAGTTCAAGTAATTTCTAAGAAACAGTTCTCAGAAAATGCAACCAATGTTGGGTTTTGTAATTCAATGAGACAACACCGCAGTTCATGACACCAGCATTGTAACAGTAACCATGCAGATAAACTCCAAGTCTACATCCATATAATACAAATAGACATCCTGCGCTTTCTTTTTTGACTACCTTTTTTTCGATCTTTTCCAGTCTCTGTTGTTCTCCTCCTCCTAAGGCCTTGCTCTCCCTACCATTGTTTCCCTCCCAGCGGGGGCACATTTATCCCAGGGGTGCATTGGTGGGAACAGGGGAGTGGAAGAGGGGAAAAGGGGGGGGGGGGGGGGGGGTTCAAGACCAGTAATGGCAGAACAATAGGTTACTTGTCCTCCAGCATCAATACCAGGGCTGGAATTAAGTCAAAACGCTAATACAGTCAACCACTAATTGTTAATTACAAAACATCGCCCTGATACCATCTTCCATTTGTTCCCTGTGCAGCAGACTTGGCCTAGAGTGCGTCTCTGGATCATGCAGTGCTTTTCGGCTGAAAGACGGCGTGCAGCAGGAGCCCCCCAGGCTACCACAGTTAATTAAACTGTTAAGAGGCAGACGCCTTTCATATTTGTAGAAACTCGGTGGACAGAGCGCTGAACCAAGGTTAAATTATTTAGCTGATTTCTGAACGATAAAATTCTTTCAGCACTTGTTTTGGGGCTTTATACGGTCTGAGGGAGAAGGACCACAAAAACGAACACTGAAAATAACGACCACGCAACTGTTTACCACGGTAAGCCTGTACACTCACCAAGTACTTCTCCCCATGATAGGACGACCAGGGAAACTTTGTCATTCTACTGAATACCATTATTCACAATTTTTCCACAGAAAATTCAAGGTTGTCTTTTGCCATTTCAGTCCTCTTATCTGCTACCATTTCATCCATGGTTATATAGGTCTGAAAAGGTGAAGGGCTTTGAAAGAAGGGGGTTGGGTTGAAGGTTTTGTACATGCGTGTGTGCGCAGGGTGGTCATGGAGGGGGTACTGCCGAGTTAGACAGACCCTGGACATCGACAAACACATAAATAGGGTCTAACGCAAGCATTGTATGCGTACAGTCACTACTGTCTCACAAATAAAATCGAGCAAGTGGGAAGAGAACAGGTATTTTCAAAGTAAATTACAGGTGCACACACACACACACACACGCACATATCACTGAGTATAAGGGGTAAAATCATACCCCCCCCTCACAACACACAAAAGATAGTGTGTCCTCTGTGTCTCTACTCTCCCCCATTTTCTCCTTGCGATGGCTGGCATTTGAGGGCAAAAGGAGAGTGGGAGGCAAGACAAACAGGAAGTGGAGACAGAAGAGGGGACTCTAATGAGACCCCTATACTGGGGTTCTTCGGAGGGGTTCAGCCCTCTCACTGCTTCTAATGAGCAGCCAGCCTGCCTGCCTGCGCCATCCGTCTCCATCTCCCCGAGAAAAAACACCACGCCCGCTCTCCTGCCGTTCCGCCAGCGCCGGGGAGCACAAATGATAAAGGACCGTCAGCTTTATTGCCGACTTTTGCATATTATTCTGCATATATGCATTTTAAAGAGGTGCGATATTTAGATACTGGCAATCAAACGCCAGCAGAGAGATAGACGCGTGCTTGTCACTCTGTCGACCCAATATCATCATCCGGGAGAATTCCAATCTGGTGAGTATGCAAATGGGATCGAGCCCAGCAACCGCTCAGACGACGGAAGACAAAAAAAGCAATAAAAGCGCCCAGATTTTTTTATTTAAAAGGGGTTTAAACAAGCTGAAATAATCTGATTTGGGGGGTTTTGTTTGCTTCTCAATCTATTTTACGTTCTCCCCCTCTGCCCTGTCCGTGTTTGGGGGAGAGAAGCGTTACGCGCCGGAGCAAGAAGGGTTATCCTTCGACCTCCTTCAAAAATTCATGAATGATCAATAATGCGTTCGGCGGTGGCTCTCATGAATCTTTCATTGCGTGCAGGTGCGTTAGACAACGTATTGTGACTCCCAGCGGGGGATCGTGTCGGAATGTCAGGTAGCAGGCAGCCCCCAGCCTTGGCCAGGGCCCTATATGCTGCCCCGAGGCTCTCCCACAGCACGCTTAAAACACATTTCTCACTTCATCGATACACACAAACACGCAAAGGGATTATCTTCACACCTCTGTGATCTTCCTTCTTGCGCCGTGCCAATAGACCTCCAGGAGCGTGAACTCACTACTTGAATCCACAGCCACAATCAGCTGCTGCACAGGAGGGCTTTGTCCTCTTGAACTTGCCAAGCATTTTACAAAGCAACCACACCTGGCTATTACTGAAAAGCATGTGTGTGTGTGTGTGTGTGTGTGTGTGTATATATATATATATATATATCTCAGTGCTTTAATAAGCTTTAAAGTGCTGCTGATGATGCGACAGTCCAAGCAGGGCAGGACTGGGATGGTGGAAATGTTTGGGGAATTACAAGAGACAACTGACTACACACAATAGCAGGTGCTTTGTTATGCCAAGGTGGGGAGGGAAGGTTGGGTAGATAGATGAAGACATAATGGCTGACAAAACTACAAGCACGGTGGGTGACTGGGCTGGAATACTGAGAGGCAGACAGAGAGGAAGCAAAGAAAGGGGGAGAAAGAGGGACAGAGAGAGAGAGAGAGAAAGAGAGAGAGCAAGGCAGGCAAGGGAAAGGCTGTCCTGGCACCATGCCAAATGCTCATTAGAGACGAACGTGGTGTGCAGCAGGCCAACACACCATGATGGTCGTTACCCTGGCAACAGCAGAACGGGCTCAAGACATGATGCATCATCTATGCATTAAAGAACACAAGTTCCAGTGCAGAGACGAGACGTATTTATCCAGCCCAACTCAATCTACTTTCCACGGATTCAATATGTGAGGCGTCTTAGTACATGAGCACGTGTGTGCATGTGTGTGCGCGTGCGTGTGCGTGTGTGTGTGTGTGCGCGTGTCTAAGCGAGGGGGGAGGCGCAGGGGAGTAGATTGTCAGGAGACCTTGAGCATGGCATGCAGATTTTTTTTTATTGCTTTGGTGAAACATTAATTTAAGTATTCATGCCTCTTTCTTCTCTCATTTTCTTTCTTTCTTTTTTTTTTTTTTTTTTTTCCCTGGGTGAATTTATTGCATCCACGGGGCAGTGCCTTCCTGGCTGTTGCAGCCTGCTGGAAAAAATACTGTGTGGGGCAATAAATAAAATATAATTCCAGCTAATCTCATTGCTGGTATTTTTCCTCATTCATACAGAAATGTGATTTATTAGTGGAGTTCTTTCATTACTTTCCTCTTCCGCGGGGTGATCGATTGTCTCAGCCCGGGCTCGTGAGGCTCCTGCTTGAATCCGGGGGAAAAGCAGAGCCTCCTCCCTTCCTTGATCATCCCCTTCCCCCTTTCATTTATCCTCTCTTTCCTGACGTGGTGAAGGTGCCGATGCTGCGGGCGCGCAGCGGCGAGGACGGGCACGGGGGCCTTTGTCTCCACCCTGGCAGACAGCAGATACCCCTGTCAGCACCGCGGGTTACACACAATAAGGGAAATAAGAAGGAATTTAACAGTTACTGGCCATTCAATTAAGGGCTTCCTGCACTATCTCTGGCCTCTTTTGTGAAAGTCAAATATCAATTTCCCATCCATGCAGCCCAAGGGTACTCCAGTTACATGGAGATAATCTAAATCTAATGATGAATGTCAGATCGCACTGGTAAAAATTCCCCTTGTCTTTCCGTCTCTTCGGGAGATGTAAGATGATGTTTTTTGGCTGTCTCTGTCTAATTATGTCTCCTTTCTATGCACATTTCACACATACCACAGCAATACCGATCTATTAAAGACAAATATCATGCCCTTCCCTCAGGATACCAAAGAAGTGCCAGGTATTTTGTGAATGTAAAAGTGAAGCAGTATCTATAGATTACAGCTGAAGTAGTGGCAAAGTGAAGACAATTTGCACCAACCTCTGGTCACACACAACGTTCTCAACATATCATAAACATATCTTTACATATTAAAATAAACACAATTTTATTGAATATTGTATTTTAGAGTCGTCGATAACTGTCTAGAGCCTCTAAGATGCTGCCAGCCAGGGGTGAATTAAAAAGAGGACTGGAAAGAGGGTCTGTTTCAGGTCGTTTTTGTTTTCCATCTGCACAGCCACACAAACCTGTCACTCTTTAGTTCTGCATACAATTGACTCGCGTGGAATTATTGCTCATCCAGAGACTGGTTCATAACTCACATTATCAACATTGTCACAGCTGCAATTTGAATGCTACAACATTTACCGTTGCTGCATATTTTTCAACTGAAATGTTTTCTGTGACGAGGACAAAAACGATTACTAAACCTCGGCAAAGGTAGTCTTCCCAAATTAGCTTCCACTCGTGTCAAACAGGCTGACCTGGGACCAGTCCGGGGCCACCGCTGCCGTCTAAGGATCACCCTTTGGGTCGAGAGACACAACAGCCGCTGTGAGCTTCGCAGGTGAGCGAAAGGCCGAGCAGTACAGGCGCGCCGGAGGGGAACTGAGTCCGCGCTGCTTCGAGAGGGGAGCGTACACAGCCCTCTCCAGGGGCGAGGCAGATAGAGATAATGAAAAGGGCTCGCATTTATATTATTCCTCGCATCCTTGCACCTCAAAGCGCTTCCTCGGGAAGGGGTAGCTTTTCCCCCCCAATCCCTCTCCTGGCAGTGCTCCATCAGGCTGCCCTGCAGCCTCAGCCCCCAGCACCCGCCCTTGCGTGAGCTTGCCGACGGGCTTAGCTTGTAGAAAAGCGGAGTCTATTAATAAACAAGCTGTCTGCGCTCAATAACTGGCTGGTCTCCCAGCAGGCTGCAGCGCCGGCCTTTTTCACAGAGGACATTTCCTCACTGTTAGATGAGAAGGTGCAGGGGTCAGCCGGAGGAATCTTTCATCTGCGAATTTAAATATCTTACTTATCTGTGTGTGTGTTGGGGGTGGGGGTGGGGGGTGGGGGGTGTAGGTGCATGTGTGCCTCACTGTTTATTCAAATAAGTCATTTCCTTCATAAGGAGTAGAAACAGCTCATAGCAAAGATTTCCACAATTACTGCAATTTTCATCTCATAGAAAGACAGAGAGAGAGGGAGGCAAAGGAGACGAGAGAAGGAGAGGAGGAGAGAGAGAGAGGGGGAGGGAGAGAGAAAGGAAGAGAGAGCCACCGAGGCCTGGACACGGTTAATTTATTTTAAAAATGGAATTACTGCTCTTCAGGAGGGAGGCATTTAATTTACAAACATAAAGACTGATGAAAAAAAACAAAAAACACAATCTTTTTCAGATGCTTAATTTCAATTAAGAGTTAAAATTACCAGAGGAACAGCCCCAGCTAGTTAATGATCACTTTGCTGTAATTCATATCTAAAATAGTCCCCATTGAGAAAGAATTGTCAGCCTCATACTGGCTGCAAATGAAAGCTTGCTACAGATGGGTGGGGAGCAGCGTTTACATAGCATCCACAACACACTTGTCACTCTCATCCACATGTATGTCTCACCAAGCTGAAGCACCAGGAGCACAATCTCCCCATTAAATCTCCCAACAGTGCTATACAAAACAAAATAAAGGAAACACCAAGAGAAAGAGTGGCTGGGCCACCAAAACAGCTTTAATGCACTTTGGCATAGATTCTACATAAGTGTCTGGAACTCTGTTGGGGGAATGCAAAACAATTCTTCCATGAGAAATTCATTGGTGGTTTTTTTGGTGTTGGAAAACACTGTCTCGGGCGGCCGCTCTAGAATCTCCCATAGGTGTTCAACTGAGGTGAGATCTGGTGACTGAGACGGCCATGGCATATGGTTTACACCGTTTTCATGCTCATCAAACCATTCAGTGGCTACTCGTGCCCTGTGGATGGGGCACTGTCATCCTGGAAGAGACCACTCCATTCAAATAGAAATACTTCACCATAGGATGATCACTCAGAATGGCTTTGTATTTACTGGTGATTGCCTTGCCCTATAAGGGGTTGAGTGGACCTAAACCATGCCAGGAAAATGCACCCCACACCACAACAGAGCCGCCAGAACCCTTCATTTACCCAAGTGGTTCCTTCATTTTGGCAGTTACCTGTATGTCTCCCCAAACTGCAGCACCAGGAACACACTCTTCCTATTACATCTCCCAACAATGCTACATATACATGCTTTCCTCCATTGCTATTGCTAAAAGTAATGTGTTTTTGTAATGGCACCATGTAGGTAGCCTCAGCTAATGCTAATCACGACAAAAAAAGAGCCACTCAGCTGCCAGCGTGATTAAACCTGACATGGTAGGGTGAGTCGATGTTTTATGTGTGTGTGTGTGTGGGGGTGCTTAGTTTACTTCTCTTAATTTTCTAGGTTGAGGTAAGGAAATGGTGGAGGCTAAATCAATACCGACATGCTACTGTATACAAAACAGATTAATTAATACGTGTCCTTTGGAGCCCCGACGAAATGCAGGTGGATTTATTTTCTGCCTTGTTACTTATGTCCCTGTCCCTCCTTTTTGCTCACGGCGTAACGCTGGCACGCAGGACGGAGGTGACTCAGACGGAGAGCGGGAGCGCCGCATGAGGGCTGGCACTCGGTGGGTTACACATGCTTAATTACACCGGAACGTTATGTGGTGATTAACGACCCTAAATGAATTACACATGCTTCACCTTTTTTGTAATTGATATACCGCGCCTCCCTCGGCAACTGGCTGACTTGCCATTCAATCTCTCCTCGAGGCCTCCCGGCATCCCTGTCTCTGCAGACACCCACTCAATATTCTATTTATGCAAATTCAAAGACTGTATATGCCTATGACATCCATCCGTCTATGATAAAGGGGCTTGTTCATTGCATGGCATCACTCATGAATGACTCCGCTCCATGGATCTTGCGCCCGGGCCTCCTGACGGCTGTGCGCGCAGGTGTGGTCTGCACCGTGCTAATAGCTCTGGTGCGGGAGGATCCAGATGGGATGCTAGGCTAATGCAGCGGTTTTCGCGAGCAGATGTGTAAGATCTGTGCCCGGCGCAGCAGCTCCCCCACAGTCCTACCCTCCGGCCGTTGGAAGCAGGTGGGCTGCCCATGGACGTTCTGAGCCACGGTGAGCTGTTCCCCGATTTTTGCACTCCTGTAGTGGTGGGGTTTGCTGCTTTTGACAACCATCGGAGTGATTAGCGACTGGCCTTAGGCTGGGGTGGCTGACAGCCGTGCAGCAGGGTCTGTGCTGCGGCAGATGGGGGCCAAAGTGATTACAAACACGCTTTGTAATTATGCCATATCCTCCCGCTCAGCCCCACGGTCGTGGGAAGGGGCTGTTTGTCCGATTGCTTCACTGTGTGTAAACGAGGGATGGAAACAGAGGCTGGGGACTGGACGCATACGTGTCATTCTTGTGCAAAGCAGCTGAAATGAACACAGACCTGTTTGGTCGGATTCCCCCCTGACCCTGTGCCCTGCATTGTGACCTCTTTATCCCTTTAAAAAGATAAGGAGGAAAGGATTAAGGGACACGGCAAAAAACGGCTTTGAGAAAAACAAAACCAACTTTCAACCCTCTAGGATCATCTCTCAGCAAGATCTTCGAGGGCTGTTTCATTAGCACCATCCTTGAGGGGAACCTGTTAGCTCATTGCTGGATGTGCCTTGGTGCTAAAAGGTTATGGCACTTCTGCGCTATTCTCGTCCTCTGAAGCGCTGGGTCCCACCACCTCAGATGGGATTGCTGTGGGCTCCACATGTTGGGCCCCAGCCACTGAAAGGAATGCACTGAATTCACCTGTGTGTTGGCCGGCTGTTAGCCCTAAGGTTCGGTCCATAGCCCCTAAAGTGTGGTTTACAAACCAATGATGTCTGACGAGATAGACTACCTGTTTGTCGAGATGAATGATAATTTTACAGTCATTCAGAACTGATATAGTACATAACTGCACAGTCCCCAATGGGTCCTCTAACTGAAGTCTGCATGAGAAGAACAAAAATAACACCCAGGAATGAAACATTTTTGAACAGCAGACACAACTATCCCCTGCCAAGCACTTGTGATTGTTTTCAGATTAACTTTAATTCTGCATTATAGTGTTTCAAAAGAAAATAACGATAAAAATGTAAATGAAATGGCTGTGGTGAAAAATATATGCTCCATGTTGATGGTCCCTAACAAAATGATGCCGATGCAGATCATGATAGCCTCAGTGCAATGTGTGTTGTTGTGCAAACAGTTACACTTTTAGCTAAAAAAGGTGTTACAACTTTAGCTAAACAATGATCTAAGATAAATATTGAAATACTTGACAATGAACAAGAGGCCATGATGAGGAGATTGAATGCAGAAACCTTTTTATTTATTCATGGTTTGTAGATATTGATATAATTAGGCATGCGACCTGAAATCCTGTAGCTATAATTCCAAGTGAAGCCATACGGTTAGCTGACGTTAGCTTGTTAACCAAGATAAATGGAAATGCTGGATAGCTTGCTGTCGTAGCAAGCTTTAATGTTAGGCTGCCATCAAAGCTAGCTAACATTTTTCTACCTGTGTCTGCTAGGTCCTAATTCTCATTTTGTATGATATCATGCAATTAATCAGACAGGAAAAGGCAAATATCCTTTCTGTAATTTCAATGCGCTTTTATAATAATAAGGAATTTGCGCATCTTCTCTGCGTTAAGATCTGCATATTTGGCAGTAGCTAGCTAGGTTACTGTTGATTACTATTGTAGATGTTATGTCTAATGAATACATTCAAAATACACAAGGACAAAATAATAGGACAAAATCTGTATAAGTTAGACTGTTTCAAATTAGGCAGTTTGTATTGGGGGTTGGATTCTCTCGACCCATGACATCATAGACTCAACATACAATGTTGGGGATTAGGTTTTTGGTTTTCACGGTAACCATGTTAGTGACCTGTCCCTCTGATAACCTCAGTTACATTTTTACTCTGGTTATGAGAATTCTTCTGGGTTCTAGATGTAGAAACCTGGCAGACTGGTTCTGCAATCTCTTGCTTGCTTCAAATATTCAATTACATCCTATTGGTGTACACTCCATATAAATGGCCTAATACATCCTGTCCCATGGTCCGGACGCTGGGGCCATTGGAATCTAATTGGTCAATGTAATAGGACAGTTGAACGTGAATGAGAGATGGCAGGCCCAATCTTGGCATGTTTCTACATTAGCAGGGCATCGTTGAGCCAATTAGAGACGCAAGGGATGTGTGGGACACCAATGACGTGCATATTTTAGGTGGAGGTATTGCACTGGGCATTATATAGAAGCAGAATACACAACAGCACTGGCCTTCACGTCACCAAGTCCTTAGTTTCCCTTAGGTTTATGACCTTTTCAACATTTGGACAGGTCAGAAGGAAAAGGGGCTGGTGGGCATGATTCAAACGCCTTTGTTATCGTAACGTATCGTAAAAAAAACCCTGTGTGAAACCGCAGTGTTATGACATACAAAACAGACCTTCTACCACAATCACAGAGTCCAGTCAGTGGTGGGATCATGAAATTAGTTGCATTAGTTACACCTGTCTTTGCCTACTGTTCAAAAATACAAGTAAACAACAAATAACTATTTTTAAATCAAATCAGACCATTTCAGAATAACAATTGTGGTTTTCTCACACAAACTCAGAAGGATGACCCATTGGGAATGGGAGGCTATATGAAATATGTCCACCCTGAATGATACCAAGCTGCTCATTTGCCCCAATAAACATTGAGTTTCTACTATTCAGCATGACGTGCTGCAGCCTTAACTGGAGCGCTCTAGGCTGGGGGAAAGTGGTGAGCCTTCCCCCGTCACTCCAACCCCCCCCCCTCCCACTCCCCCACCCCCTGTCCTCTTGTCCTGCCACGCGCTCCTAATGCTGTTAACGGCCGGCCCCACAACTTCAAAGCATAATCAAAAGCATAATTATTTACATTTACTGTGCGTGCGGTAATAATCCCACCAGCTGGGTTCTATTAGTGCTCTGAACCTGCATATTAATGATGGCTGGATCTGGGGACACCGCTCGTATAATGAACTTAAATGGTGGCAGCTCAGCCTTTTTTTCCCCCATGTGAAGACATTCCTGGCAAGTTAGTAGTCCAGCAGTGCATGTGACCCAATTTTTCTGTAGGCGCTGACACAGGAAACCTTAATGTCCTGTGACACGGAGGGTTTTTAATAATGTAGCGCCGCTCACACTATACATGTACAGAGCCACGCTTGAGATATCTTAGATCGTTCGCAAAACCCTTTTCTTTTCAAGCGATGTCTTTTTATCCATCAGCAGGAAGTTGTTATTTCAATAGTGTATCCCGTAGTGTATTGATTTGCTTTATTTGTATGAGAACAGAAGGCTTCATTGTTCTTTACAGTGACAGTGAGTTGCAGTCTTCTGCTGCCCTGCCGCTGTTAACTCGAATCAACGTTGTTGTCTTAATCTCTCTAACAGCCTTCTCCAAATTGAGTGCAGATCCTCATTTTTGAGGAGCTGCCGGGCAAGCAGGACATGAGGCACCAAGACAGTGTGGACAGGGTGTGCAGGACAGACAGACGGACAGAAGGTTTACATACCGGTGGGTTAGTGGTGGGCCGACAGGGAAACGATGCTCCTTGAGGCAGCAAGAGACAGTGCCTCTCCTTACCTGTGGGGAAAATTGACAAAAATCATTGGCGTAAGTCCTAAGAGAGACACACAGACGGATAGACACACAGACAAGGATGGAGGCACAGGGTGAGGCTCACAATGCCACCTGAAGACAAGGGTTGAGAGTCACGACCTCTGGAGAAACATACCACCTAACCGCCACGCCTTGTGTAACAAACCGGAAATAAAGAAATCCACCTGACTGGGAGAAAAGGCACGTTTCGTTTTGGTCCAGCTGAAAGTGTGGCCTCTATGACTGTCACCGCTGCTTCCTGGATGCCGGTGACCCACCGCCCTGTCCAGCACCCATCTCTCCTCCCCCACTACAGAAGGGCCATGCCCTGCGGCCCGTCCTAGCCCACTGCGCATTGAGCAGAGCACATTGCCACGGCAAGGCTGCTTCTGCAGCACAGTGACAGAGGAGAGTGGAAAAATCACAAATTCCACAAAGATGCAGCGCTGGAGTGACTCATTCCCACCCTGCACAGTGCGAGCCCGGGGCCCCAGGCCTCCGCCTCTGTACAGCGCGCACGTCAAAGTGCCACTCGTTACGCAAGTGTCCCGGGCATCGTTCCACCATTTAAATATAAGACAGAAAGTCAGCTGACGTGGCCAACGTAGCGCGTTGCGTGGAAATTATGACGTGACAATCGATCCGTGGTAAATCAACGCGAAGGAAGCCCGGGTCTTAATGAATGACAATTAGCGGTGCTGATTGCGGTAATGGATGGGCCCGGGAGCAGCCCCTCACCTCAGCGAAGTGGCGGGCTGCGTGGAGGCGCCGGGCTCCGGAGCGCCGATCCTGACCCACATTTCACACTGGCTCTGGATGAGGGCGGCTGCTAAATGACTTAATAATAACATCCCCCCCGCGTGTCTCCACAGAGGACGACGATGTATCGCTGGTAATTAAACTACATCAAGATGGACAGGGAAAACGTCCCATTACTCATCTATCATGTCGTGCATAAGGACCTGTCAACACACAAACCTTCAATAATACGCGTGTGTGTGTGTGTGAACATGTGCACAGTAGTAGGTCTGTGAGCACTGTGCTATCTGGCTCACACCGTGTGCAATACCATTTTTTAAAAGGAGTGTGCAGTTTTATGTATATCGATATTGAAAACCAGAGCACGGTGTATACATATTTTTCGAATTCTCCACAGGTTAATAATGAAAATATCTGTAGAACGTGCACAGGTGTGGACGGGCGTGATTTTGTGTACGTGTGTGTGCGTGCGCACGTATGTGCGGGTCGTGCATCTGCATCTAAATATGCACACGTTTCTGCGTAGCATTTTTAACAGCACTGGCAGGGGGGACATATTACAGTTAATTATAGATGAGAATAAATAGCCGTGCGATGAATGGACACATATTGTTACATCATTATCCGAAGGTTCCCTCTCTCCCAAAGGTTTTCAGAACAGGGCATAATAGCCTCCGGAACACAATATTGTCTAGCACACTTGAGAGACGTATAGCAATTTACTGTCTTTAGGTATGCCTTTGTGTAAATAAAGCTATGCTAATGAATACGCTTTATTTACGTGCACACAGAGGCTCCCACTTAATGACCCGCTCCCTTTATGTCTTTCCCGCCTTTGTCTCCCTCTTTCCCTCTCTTCCGGCCACTTCCTTTGTTTTCCTTTGTGTTTGCTGCCTTATTTCGCCAACGAGACGCTTTATTTATGTGGCTTTCTTCCCCCTCCCCTCCCTTCACCCCGCTCGCCGTGGTCGACATGCCCTGGTGAGACGCGTGGGGAGCTGCGGTCGCTCTCGCTTTTCAGGGACAATGAAATGAAATGGGGGTGTGGGGGGGGTGGGGGGATGTGGCTTGGCGGAGCGCACGCTGCAGAACGAGCGAGGCGCGCTGCGACGCCGCTGCCCTGATTGTTGCCTTGGCGAGTGATGGATGGGAGCTGGCGCCCTGAAACTAATTTCCCCTCCGCTGCCTTCCCGCTCAAACGCCCGTCGCCGAAGTAAACAGCCGAGCTTCCATTTTGCGTCGGAGGAGACAATTTTGTTCCCTTGGTAATTTGTGTTATGTGACGTACGTAGTTATGTGATGTTTAAAATATTCAAATGTGGATAATGTGAGGATGTCTGGTCGATCTCCCTCCTTCTTGGGGGGGGGCTCTAATGAGATGGACACATTTCCAACATTTGCATGGGCTCACCTGCTCAAGCGGCCCTCGTTACACAAACGGATGTGTGGCGGGGGGTGGGGCTGGGGGATGGATGGGGCTCGGGCAACTGTTCCCATCCATCACGGCAGACAGTGTTGCCACTCAGGCAAATACCTGCAAACATCAGTGCGGGTGTGGGCTGGCGAGAGCCTTCTATTTCTACAGTGTCAAATATATATGTAGATGAATGGAATACTGAAATGAGGATATAAATAAGACCAGGTTTTTCGCCCCCACCCCCAGAATCTTCCCCATTCCTCCTGACTGCTGGCGAGACAGCAGAATGAAGCACAGTGGCAAGTGTGGGTCAGTCATTGTTTCTGCCGTGGGAACACTGTGTGCAGGGGAAGAGCACTTCTGGGGCTAATTATGAGTGGAGTTGGATGGTGCTCTTGATATGACTCTAAATGTCAAGTGTGTGATTAAGTGAGACAGAGTGGAGGCGGAGGCGGGGGCAGGGGGGGAGGGTTAATGGCCTAAAGGAATATTGACAAAGTAGCTAAAGGATTTCTCCTTTTTATCTATAGCTTTATCTCTCCTTCTTGGAGCAGCCCTTTCTCTTAATCAATACTATGCTCCAATGTTTTGGATACCAGCAAAAGTGATAAAGAGCAAAGGCAAGCACGTAACCTGTAACGCTGGCTTCATCGGCTGTCACACTAATAAACTCAACGTGAGATTCACATGTGGTACAGTTAGGGGGAACAAAGCATGTACCCTCCACAAGTATTACTCGTAAAGACTGCCACGTCTAGACCCTGCTCATCTTAAATGCACAGCCTGATTGATCAGTCTTGGTGCTTAGTTTGATTAGTCCTAAATCAAAGGGGTTTTCCCTACTGGGTGTCAAACACTAAGAAGACTGAATGAAATAAGGGGAAAAAGCACAATGGATGGTTTGATTTCATTTCATGGATTGGTTCATTATTTTAACACTCGGCACCTAAGGTATGGCACCTTCTCGATGATCACACAATAAAAAAAATATGTTTGCCATTGGTTGACGCCTTGAATTTCAGTCGGTCTTGCCCTGAAAAAGGCAAACGCAGGTCAATCGAAAACTGTGACTGAAAAAGATTCGACATGTTCAATCTTCAAAACTGGAGGAGGTCTAACTGAAATTGTTTCGAGTTGCGAGGACACGCAGTCTGCTGAAACTGATGCTGGCTGATCGTATTTGAGCTGAGTTGAGTCTAGATTTCTTCAGGGGGATTATGTGGGGCGGGCTTGAGGAGAGGTCGGGACAGAAACAGTTTAACGGTCACAGCGGTCTAAAGCCCCATCACCGGTGACCTTCGTCCTGTGCTGGGAACAACGAGCCTCAACACACCCACGAGCATTCTGAGAACACTCAATAATTGATATCTCACGCTGTTGCAATTTTTTTTTGCCAACCATATTTGAACAGAATAGGACATAGGTCAATCACTTTGGGAAAGTGTTTTACTCCATTGCTGACCCACAGAAGACAAACGCAGAAATGTGGAAACCCACACTGTACACGACTTTCAAGTTAATAAACAAAACTTTCGTTTTCCCAAAAATCGACTTTTTGCCGATTTTTGTCAATTCTGTACTTTCCAGTGCACCCCTCTGTGAACCTTGTGACACAATCACCATTTTATCTGCCACTGCTATTTTATGCCCTTGTACAATATGAAGATCTCACTCTTCTCGTTTAAGGTATTGCGTGAGAAACGTGTATGGCTCTTGGCCATGGGGACTTGGCCCAGGGGTGCAGGGTGTGCTATGCGCCGCTCAGTCCATCCGCTGCCCTTCCCCATCTGCTACCTGCTCAGGGAACGAGACAGCTAAACGAGCTCAATCAGGCCCCAATCGTTTGTCACGGTTTCAAGTGTATCCGTTTGGTGGTCATTTGGAGGCTATTAGAGGTGGCCTTATCTCCCCGGCGCCGCCGTCTTAACACTGATTAAACGAGGGTAGTCATTACCTCAAATTTTCATCGGGGCTAATTCGGCGACGATCCTACAGCCGATTAGCGGGGCAGCAGTGGCATGATCCTCTGTGCCTGACGTCCGCGGCCAGTGGGCTAGCGGGCTCCTGAGTACGCGCGCGCACATGCACATATCCCACCGTCTGAGGTCGGCGGGGTGCTTTCAAACGGATCTTCTCTTTACAATCAAACTCAGGGCCTATCTGCAGGAACGCTGGCGGCAAATTATTCGCCATCTACACAAAAGGCTTGTGGAGGACGTTGGTCTCTAGGCCCTTTTTCTGACGCGCGATTGACGGCGGCGAGGCTGGTTTCCCCCGGCGTTGCCGTGGGAGCGGACCCCTGCAGCGTGAGCCGTGTCCGGGCGCAAGCGGCAGGCGTGCCTCGCCGCCACGGCGCTGCCGTCTGGAGTCCAATCAGCGCAGCGGCTCCGGGAACAGAGAGGGACACCGGGGCTCCATTATACCGCCATCACTTCCCATAATGAGGGTGTCGCGAAAGAGATGAAACCCTTAAAATACTATTTTCATTACAGATCATCTGGCTCATGCAATATTAAGCCCTCTGACCACGCAAACTATTCATCATCTGCGTTATGTCTGTATCAATGTCATTTGACTGCCCGGGTCCCATGCTGATTGCAAATCAAAGTATCTGTAATGAGTCGAAGGAGAGAAACTTCAGGAGGGATCATGCGAAGAGGCACACAGTCTGTTGAATGGCCTGCATAGGACCTGCTGTAGGAATAACCTACTATAATGATCAAACGGAAGACAAATCAAACATTCGAATGTTGGCATTCCATTTGGAGAGCGTTTGTGCGCTGCACATATTATCCTCTGTCTATTAGTATTAAAAAGAAAAAGAAAAAAGAATTGACACGGTATCAGAATATCCCCCCCACCTTCAATATTCTATCCCATTTACAAAACCAGCTGCAAACCCTTCAAACAGAAACAATGCTAAAAATGAAGCTAATTAATTCCCGATGGCGGGGACCTGAATCGCAGTGGACGTGGCTGTCTGAATGCGCATCAGTATTCTGTGAGGTATTCTGACTCAGTCTGAAGATATTTGAGGCTGGGGAGCCTGGAAGGAGCATTTCTCCGAACAAAGCGATTGCCCATTCACCAGGGTGAGAGCGAGGCTGATGAATAGTGTGAGAAAAGGACGTCAAATCTGCAGGGCTCTCCAGAGCACAATAGCCCTGTGTCTCGCTGAAGGAGATCTGCTGCAATCAAGAACATGCCTCTATAAATATTCCGTCTCACTGGCGGCTTCAATAAAAAATAAAAAAAACGCTTCCCATTTCAAAGCGATTAATTCTAAACAGCGACCCTGAAGTCCATAATTAATGCAGTTCCCAGGCATTATAATACTTTCGTGGTAAGGGCAGCAGAGGTGTCCACTTATCTACAGTAGTTAAAGAAAGGAAAAACATCAAAGAGCGCAGACGAGGTGCGGCTCTTCTGTAAAAATAAAGGCTTCGGGAGAATGGCGCACTTTCGCATTCGTTGCTTTCGAACACGCCCTGTGTAATAAACACGGGAACAATTAATCGCCATCGTCTGCGCTATCATTATATAATACACGTCGGCTTAGATTGCATCAATCAATATTGCGTACCGGGAACACTAAAAAGGAAATCACTGACTCCCGCATTACCACCGATAGTTATGCACACGCTTTATTATGGTAGATAAATTGAGTTTACGAGCGGTGTGTTTCATCAGAGGCCTTCGCTTTGTAAGCATGTGCGCGGAGCGACGCGAGCAGACGAGACGCCAGGGCCCCGTCTCCGACGCGGCCAAGGGCCCCGGGAAGCGGTGGCACCTTCGCCAGACGACGAGGCCGCCAGAGCGCGGGCCGTCTTCGTCACAATGGGCCCGTCGCAGACACTTCTCCTTTGTGATGGTAATCCGCGCCGCGCAGCGTCTGGCAGGACAGGAGACGCCGTTCCGCACACTCTCCCTTTCATCTGCGGGCGTAGCGCCACGTACACGCCGCGCCGACCTCCACATGCCGACGACGATGCGCGCACGGCTGAACAAGACACCCCCAACTTATCCGCCAACACGTCTTATGCCACAAGGTGCGCCTGACTCTACGAAGACCGGAAAAACTGGAAGTGGAAGGAAATACTCTGGTTGCGTCGATACTGTATCGAATGCCGAGAAACAGACCGAAGTGTGACACCTCTGGATAAGAGTTTATGATTAACGAATGAATGGTAATGAATGCATTCTTTATTTGTGGAAATCGCAAGCTCTGCGATTTCAGGTGATCACAAGAATAAGCTGTGGTTTGGGGTTTAACAGACTTTGGCGGAAAGGCTGGCGATAGTAATGCTCACACGTTGCATTGCTGCGTAGCGGTTTCATCAATATTCCCCAGCTCTAATAACACACAGCACGCCTCTTCTCACTCAATTAGCCCTGACCAAAAAAAACAAAGCAATCTTTGATGAACAAAACAAATATAGCAATCATTAAACGATACCACCACCTGTTCTGGCACTCATCTGACACGTTCTCACGATGCAAGCACACAAGCTCTCTGCTCTGTGGGCAAAGTTTGCTTACACAACCCCGTGGTGAAGAATGGGGGCAGCACTCTCTCAGGTTCAGCTTTGCTTGTTAACCAATGCTCAGGCTGGTCAGCAGTACCGTACCGTGGCCATTATTTAAATATCAGTTCTGTCACATTCAGGCCTGTGCAGGCCTCCTGAGGATGGTCACTCACATGCGACTGAATGGCTGTGGCAAGTGCACAAGGCCGGTCAAAATAATGCCAGCAAATCCTGTAGGCGTAAAGGAAGAAGTAATACAGCCAGGAATCACTCTGAAACATGACCGTGGGTCTTCTTTTTTTTTCAATATATCGCCGACTCCACAATATGGGAGTCATTATAAGGTGACTCTCTTTCCCGTGCCCTGTGGGCCGAGAGAGCGATGGCAGACTTAGGTTCCCTGTGAGGACGCTCTCCTTGCCCTGAGGCATGAGACTCTCAGCAGGTGAGAGGCTTGCACCAGGCAGGTGGTAAGGGCTTCTGTGGCCCCCTCCTGTGGGTGGACAGTGACCTGCACCTGCCCAACGTGCACCCTCACCCCCACAGCACAGCTGCCCCCCAAGACAACCCCAGAGTCCAGTGTTCAGCACAGGCCCCACTAGGGCCACAGCAAATGAATTAACACATTGTTAATAACACCCGGTGTTACAGGTATGGTATGCAGCTGCCAACAATAATGTCTATCGCTGTATTACTGCACCGATCTCTTGCGCGAACAACGATTGATCATGCCATGTATCAATGCACATCTTGTAAGTTGCTCTGGATATGAGCATCTGCTAATTGCTTAAAATGTCAAATGTGGGGCCTCCCGCATGGTCCAGTGGTTACTACGTCCGACGCTGGCCACGGAGGCCGGGGTTCAATTCCCGTTTCGCCAGAGTCGGCTCTGGCTGGGAGTGCCACCAGGGGCAGCGATTGGCTGTCCGCCCCAGGGAGGGGGTAGGGAAGCTGACATGACGTTCGCTGCACATAAGAGTGGCCCTGTAGTACCGGGTTACGGTCAACGGCTTGGCGAGTGCTGTCTCGTAAGAGGCGTTACTTTGCTTTCGTCACTACTGGTCGCAGGACTACGGCAGCAAACTCACATTACTAGGGGGATTGACATAAAAATAGCAGGTCTAATGGGCTACCAAATTGTGAGAAAATGGGATAAAATCAGAAGCAAAAATAACAAAAAATAAATAAATGTAAAAAAAGTCAAATGTAATGTAAATGCACATTGTGAAATAAGTATTATTTTAAACAACCCAGCCCCCATAGGGGTTCAGTATTGAATATTTGAATATAAATATTATTATGAATAACCCAGGCCCCAGCACATGCAACACTATGGCTGCAGTACATTTGTTTATAAGTACTGGAATATCATATTAAATATTAACTCAATTACTCAAATAATTGCATTATATATGCATTATATATTACATACACTCAGTGGCCACTTTATTAGGGACACCTGTACACCTGCTCGTTAATGCAATTATCTAATCAGCCAATCATGTGGCAGCAACTCAATGCATAAAAGCATGCAGACATGGTCAAGAAGTTCAGTTCTTGTTCAGACCAAAAATGGGGAAGAAATGTGATCTTTCACCGTGGAATGATCGTTGGTGCCAGACGGGGTGGTATGAGTATCTCAGAAAATGTGATCTCATGGAATTTTCACGCACAACAGTCTCTATAGAGTTTACAGAGAATAGTGCGAAAAACAAAAAACATCCAGTGAGCGGCAGTTCTGTGGGCGAAAACGCCTTGTTAATGAGAGAGGTCAGAAGAGAATGGCCAGACTGGTTCAAGCTGACAGGAAGGCGACAGTAACTCAAATAACCACGCGTTACAACAGTGGTATGCAGAAGAGCACAACATGTCAAATCTTGAAGTGGATGGGCTACAGCAGCAGAAGACCACACCAGGTTCCACTCCTGTCAGCTAAGAACAGGAAATTGTGGCTACAGTGGGCACAGGCTCACCAAAACTGGAACGTCGCCTGGTCTGACAAATCTTGATTTCTGCTGCGACATGCAGATGGTAGGGTCAGAATTCGGTGTAAACAACATGAATCCATGCATCCATCCTGCCTTGTGTCAATGGTTCAGGCTGCTGCTGGTGGTGTAATGGTGTGGGGAATGTTTTCTTGGCACACATTAGACCCCTTAACACCAACTGTGCATTGTTTAAATGCCACAGCCTACCTGAGTCTTGTTGCTGACCATGTGCATCCATTTATGGCCACAGTCTACCCATCTAATGGCTACTTCCAGCAGGATAATGTGCCATGTCACAAAGCACGCGTCAAAGCAAGCTGGTTCCACGAACATGACAATGAGTTCAGTGTACTCCAATGCCCTCCACAGTCACCAGATCTCTGTCCAATAGAGCACTTTTGGGATGTGGTGGAACAGGAGATTCGCAACATGAATGTGCAGCTGACAAATCTGCAGCAACTGCGTGATGCTATCATGTCAACATGGACCAGAATCTCAGAGGAATGTTTCCAGCACCTTGTTGAATCCATGCCATAAAGAATTCAGGCTGTTTTGGTCCTACCCAGTACTAGAAAGGTGTACCTAATAAAGTGGCCTCTGAGTGTATATGTAACATATAACATTATATATTACATATATATCTTGTTTAGCAATATATGTATGACTGTGCATTTTGATTGGTCCTTGATTTGTCCTCGCGTTTTATTTTGTTTTCAGACATTTCCCTCACATTTTTTCAACCCAAATTTGTTTCATTCCCTCTGAAAGTGTGTTCGGTTCTTCTGGTTATATTCAATCACCCTTTCGTTCAGGCCTAAGACCTGAAAAACTGAACACATTGGTCTTCTTGCATAAAAATATTCCTTAGAAACAAAATCTACCTGCATCTTAAAATACTGCTCAATTGACAGATTTGAAATATTGAGAGTGCACATGCAAATTGATTTAAACAGATATGCAATGACTGCTTAGAGTCTAAAATTAGCATAATATGCATAACTACTATATGTTCAGTGGCAGTTTTGTTCATTAAGGTCATGGTTCATTAAGAAGTAAACAGTATAAAAACCTGCAAGAAATCACACAATTAACAAATCGAGCTATACACTGAGTGATACCTTTAAAAAATATCTGTAAAAAAATAATGATATAAAAAATTCTGTGATATATCGAAAATCGTGATATTTGGTTGTACGATTATCATACCATGAAAATGTCATATTAGGCCTCCCGCGTGGTCCAGTGGTTACAACGTCCGACGCTGGCCACGGAGACCGGGGTTCAATTCCCCGTCTCGCCAAGTGTCGGCTTTGGCCGGGAGTGCCACCAGGGGGCGGCGATTGGCTGTCCGCCCCAGGGGAGGAGGGAAGCCGACGTGACGTTCGCTGCGTATAGTGGCCCTGTAAGTACCGGGGTTCGGTCGACGGCTTGGCGAGTGACGTCTCGGAAGAGGCGTCACTTCGCGCTCGTCACTACCGGTCGCAGGACTACGGCAGCGAACTCACATTACTAGGGGGGGATTGACGTAAAAAATAGCGGGTCTAATTGGCTACCAAATTGGGAGAAAATGGGATAAAATCTGAAACAAATGTAAAAAATAAAAAATAAAAAATTTCATATTAGCCCACCCCTAGCGTTGAAATACCTACGAGGCACAATTGCCTTTGAAAATGCATCATTATTGAGAAGCTAACAGATAATAATGAGCAGATATGTAGCTATCCAAGGTTAAATAAGTTACTCAATAAATTAGCTACTACAATGGCATTAGAATACAATCTAGCCAGCTTGCTGGCTATAGCTGTATTCACCCCAACCTGCTCCGCCTACCAATTTCCTAACTCCACCCACTCCATTGCCCCTCCAGTGTCCAGTGTGATCATTGATGATGGACATGTTGATGTAATCTTACAATAAAATGTAGTTCTGCATGGCACCATCAGTCTACTAATGTTAAAATCATGAACGTAAGAAAGTACACTAGGATAACACAGAATCGTTGCACAAATGAATACAAGATTAACGCCCTACACCATATGTATCCCAACCAGACACTGTATCTGAACTGAAACCCACGACTCTGCAGCCTGTACACACAACATCTTACGCAGCAGCCTGCACATAATAACAACCCGCATTGAAGCCTGCACAGTATACAGGTGAAGAAGCACAGTACTTTAAGAAAGACAGTACTTTAGCAGACAGCATGGGACACAGCCTCATGCATGCTTTACCCCCTGGACCCAGACCCTGCAGGCAGAACACTACAGCCTCACCACTCCCCACCGGGAGACTGCAGCTGACGGCTCCCTCCCCACCCACACACACACACACACACACACACACACACACACACACACAATATACAATTACACACACACACACACACACATACATATACATATACATATGCACACATATGCACATGCACACACAAACACACACACAAAAATGTATACATGCACACACACACACACACACACACAGGTAACACACACTCACCCACGCAGACGGGAAGCAATGTAAATACAGCGAGCGGAGGGAAGCGACGGTACCTCGTGCGCTAAAGCGCAGACGGGAGAGAGAGAGAGAGGGGAAAGCCCTGGCGCAGTAGTAAAATAAAAAAAGGAAGAACAGAGGAGCAGAGGGAGAAGAGCGAGAGCGAGAGCGGAAGCGGGCGGGCGTCCCAGTCACGGTGCAGTCGCGTCAGCGCGGAGCAGTTCTGCAGTGCTGGGGGAGCTCTCGCCGCTCAGCCTCGGCCAGCTCCCCCCACACGTCCGCGCCGCGCCGCGCCGTCCTCCCTGCCCAGGGCTCCCAGCCCCCCATCCCCCTCGCCAGCGCGCCCTCTCCCTGCGCTCGCGCTCGCGCCCGCACCCGCAGACGTCTCCCCCGCCGCTCGCCATTTCGCATTCATCTCCGCGTTAAGAGAGGGGAGAGTCCTCCTCTCCTCCTCCTCCTTATTGTTATTCTTTCCCCCTCGCCAGGAGACGCGTGGCGTATTAGTGACTGCAATAATAGTTTCGTCGTTTTGAGCTCCGGTGGTACAGCAATCAAACCCCTCCTTGGTGCATTTCGTGTTAAGTAAGTTAAGGTTAATTTGATTTGATGCACTGCTTCATTATCATAAACAGCTCAGCGAGTGTCAGTCCTGTGTAATTACGGCTCGCCGCTGCCAGCGCCTCGCGCCTCGAGTCGCACGGCCAGCCTGGCGCCCCGCGCGCCGCGTCGTGCTTCGGCCTCACTGCACATCGACGCTGGAGAATGCCCGTCGACAATTATCTCTTAACTAATTACCGCGGCGTCCTTTAGGCTTCGGCTCAAACAGTCGACGGACGTGGATAACATCGGCGCACAACGTCGCGCCGCGCGTCTCCCTCCGAGAGCGAGAGCGATCGTCTTTCTATAGACAGCGTAAACATGCTGTCGGAAATCACGTTTCGCGATCGGTGATAAAAATAATTGGGAGTAATTACAATGGGGTCAGCGTTGCAATGATCTTGCTCTTACGACACCGTCACAAAACATTAATACGACGCGGCCAGTCTATTAATTTCCCGGTTAACGTTGGGTCACTGGCCTGGATGTCACTTTTGGAGTGAGTGCCATTCGCGAATAAATTAACTGGTTATCACACTCCCGTGAGGGGGGGCCGAGCAGGGGGGGCTGTCTGAGCAGGGCCGTAATTAACGGGTATTACACCAGGATCACACGGCAGCCTACCTTACTGTTCCCTGGAAATCTCACTCGTTCTGCAGCCAAGGGGGGGAGTGAGTGAGTGAGAGAGAGAGAGGGGGGTTGACATTTCATCACGGTTAAACATTGAACCATCTGCCTCTGTCCCTTCCCAGTCTCCTGAGACATGTGGGGGACTTTGGTGGCATGTTCTGGTGGCCTCGCAGGGCTCTGTGGGCACGCTGGTCAGCACGTTGACCCAGATGGGAGAGGTCAGACCAGAGGAAAGGGGGGAATCATTCTGCACCATCACAGCCACTTAATAGAAAGTCACTTTTTTCCCCCTGCAGACTGCAGCTGAGACGGGCTGCTCCTGCACCAGACGCCTTGCTCTGGGCTTTATGAAGTGTTGGCCACTTGAGTTCATTTCATTATGGTAACTGGGTTACATTAACCGTGCACAGCTGCAGGCATGGGGGGGGGGGGGATCTGTCAGGGCTCCCGTTTAATTCTGCTGTCCCCGGCAAACCCCCCACGCCCCCCCCCACCCCCGCACCAGCCTGGGATTCCGCCCCCTCTTTTTTAATTTAATCTCCCTCCATCCTTGACCCGTCTCCAGTCAAATCTAATATTGAACATGTTGTACGTGCTCTAAACGCAGCCTGGTCTCACGGTTACACACACACACACACACACACACACACACACACACACACACACACACACACACACACACACACACACACACACACACACACACACACATGTATGTACACAGGCACACACACACACACACACACACACACACACACACACAGGCATGTATGTATGCAGGCAGACACACATATACACACACACACACACACACACACACACACACACACACACACAGACACGTATGTAAGCAGGCAGACACACATATACACGCACACAGACATGCGCACAAATGCATGCACGCACACGCACGCATACACACACAGTACATGCACAAGGAAATTAAAAACACACGCACACACAGGCTAATTCTGACAATACAACACCGAACAAAGAGCCCCGAACAAATCTGCAAATTTACGACAAAATCGAGACTGAATCCTTCCTACCTTTGTTATGCTAATATGCAGTTATCATTTCACGATGCAATTATATTGTTTCTTATCTATTACATTTGACATACCAACGTTGAATATACACCTGGTATGGGGGTGATATCATAGAGGCAGCCAGAGCATACTTATTCACATAGCAGGCATTTTGCATACGACGAGGAAACAAACCAAAATACTACAGACACGCAACCGGGTTGCAAAAGGAATAAATCTGGCCAAGCCACTTCCTTGTCACAATAGGCTGTGATGTTCAGACATTCAGACGTAAAGTGAGCAGGGTAAATATGTAGGATCAGCATTTCCGCCCCAGTGTCTGAGGCTGTAGCCTTTCTCATGTTGGCTGGCGCTGTGCTGAATTTTAACTTACAACCTTGACAGCACCTTGAATGATTCCAACCTTGTGAAAAATGCTTACGTGCAACTCTGTTCCAGTGGGTCCCTCAAGAGAGGCGGCGGGCCTAAAACCCCTCGCACTAACGCCTGGGCCTTAACCAATTGTACTTAGCCTGTCCGTAACCTGCGTGAACTCAATTACCGATGCCATTTTGTTTTCGCCAACAAATTGATCTCCCGGTGATGTTCTCGCACAACGGAAACCTCTGCCAGCAGAGTATTAATGCAGGCTTGAAATCCCAGCCGGGCGCTGCAGCTCTCTCCAGTACAGTACAAGTCAGAGGAGCAGGGGATTCAGTAAAGGCCCGAGCACTGGACTCGAGGGTTATACGTATGCCTGTGTCACAGGAAGAATGCCACTTTTGTACACGAGAGCAAGGCACCTCCACTCCATCGCTGCAAAAAAATATATATATATAATTTTTTTTTAAAACAGCTTTACAAATGAGCTGAGCTAAAGGTGTCATTTGTAATTCAATGTATTGCGATTCTGCTATATGCGCGCCAGGCATTACTGTCAAAGTCGTGAGTTTACATCTTCGGATGAACTGCCGAGAGCTCACAGAGCTGCTGTGCCTCCCTGACACACTGTTCCGGTCTGGCTGCGCGCGGGAGGATCCCGTGTAACGGGATGACAGAAGCAGAACGGGACTTTCTGAGGAAAGTACCTGACACTCCGTGCAAAACGATACTCCCACAACAGCACTCCTTGGCCTGCTTAGATGAGCCAAACATACCTACATTTCACCGCTCAAATCGTATGGCAATTGTTACAAGAAATACGTTGACCGCGAAACCGTCTTCTGTATGGATTTTTTTGTTGTTGCTTGCTCTACTTTGGCGCTAAAAGCAAATCTCGCATTCAAAACAAATGATAATTTTTCGGAAATAAATCTACCCAGGGATCTAGACTTACACAGGAAGTGTATTCCTTTTGTATGCAGTCACATAATACTGCAATGCCAGGTTCTGTATGTGTCTCTACCGGGTCTTGTGCTGACTAAAACAGGAATGGACAAAAGAATAAATCCACGGTGAGGCGAAGCAGGGGATCAAGGGCGTGTCAATAAAATATAATAAAATACACAACACTGACGTTTCTAGATATCAAGAAACGGCTGTCAATCAGTACTGTAAGGCGGTGGTTCCAAAACCTCACCACGCAAACCCCCAGCTTGTTTGTTCAATTCCACCACCAGGGCACCAGCGATTCAACCAGTCAACGCTCATTGTGTAGTTAACTAGTTGAATCTGATGGTGCTGGTGGTGGAATTTATTTATTTATTTATTTTACATTTATTTTTCCAATTTTAACCCGTTTTTCTCCCAATTTGTTAGCCAATTACTCCCGCTGTGCTTCGTTCAATCCTCTCCCTCGTAGTTCGCTGCCGTAGCCCTGTGACCAGCAGTGACAATGGCGAAGCGCTGCCTCCTCCGAGACAGCACTTGTCGTGCTGTCAACTGTAATTCCGGCACCCCAGAACCACTTCTGTGCGCAGTGAACTGTGTTGGCTTCCCTCCCCCCTCCCTGGGGCAGACAGCCAATTGCCGCCCCCGGTGGCACTCCCGACCAGACCCTGGTCGCCGTGGCCAGCGTCGGACATTGAAACCACTAGACCACGCGGGAGGCCTGGTGGTGGAATTTAACAATCATACGGATTGGCTGGAGGCTCGCGGGGAGAGGGTTGGGAACCACTGCTGTAAGGTGAAACAAGTCCTGTCATGCCTGTCATGCAAACCCATAGAATGCTGCATCGGTGCATGATGAATATCATTAAAATCTTCTCCCTCTTCACCGTCTGTCTTCAGTGACCCCTGGCAACCTTTTTCTGCAGCTGACCCAAACCATTCTGGACCCTGTCTGGATACACATCACCTCTCATCCTAATCTTAACCTATAACACCCTCGCCCACATATCGCCAGTAAACCCTGCGCCATGATCGGTTCGTTCACATGTATACCGTACACCCCCCGCCCGCGGCTTGGATCCATGTTTTGCTGAAAGCATGTGGCCAATACTGACGGTGCTTTGTTGGGGAATTGCAGAACACTTAATGAACTCCAGCCTTGGATATGGTTCTGTCGTTGTACGAGATGGCAGTACACAATGTGTGAATTTCCTTGTTGGGTAGCAGACGCATCCAGCGCCTGTTTGGCGCGATGATATCACTATAAACGCCCACATGCATACAATGTCCTGTTGCCGACCTTACAAACACACACAAACAATAAGCTATGTTTATTGTGCGTTGTTCTGCATTGATTTTGCTTCACTTTCAACATGAAAAGGACATGCAAACAGTTGAGAGCACGTGCGCACAGAAATACATGCGTGTCTACAGGCGCACACACACACACACACACACACCCGCCAGGGACAGACACTGGGATAAAAATCAGCGTTCCACTGCAGTGTGATTCTGGCTCTGAGTTCAGGGCTGCATTAATGAGTGAATTTGACACACTGCAGACTCCAGACACAGGGAGAGACCGCAGGGGGAGGGACAATAAAGTGTCCCGTTTTGTGACAAGCGCACCCAACGCTGTCCCACTGAGGCCTCACCAGCCACTGTGCTAAGCCTGGAGAACATCCTTCATTCTCACTTACATTTACATTTTAGGCATTTAGCAGACGCTCTTATCCAGAGTGACATACAGTTTACATTTTCTTTACATACAATCCATTTATACAGCTGGATATTTTACTGAAGCAATTCAGGTTAAGTACCTTGCTCAAGGGTACAACAGCAGTGCCTCACCTGGGAATTGAACCTGCAACCTCTGAGTTACAAGCCCAGTTCCCTAAACCACTACACTACACTGCCATTCTCGTGTTCCAGTGGGATTCGTATAGGCCATCACCAGGCTTTGTTTTGTTGGCACAGTTCCAGTGAGAAAGTTTTACTGATCTTGGAGGACCACCCCCACCCCCACCCCCACCACCCTCAATACACATGTTGGCCCAAAATGTCTCCGCATTTTTTGATGCTTTTTTAAATCATCAATATCATCATATACCCCCAAAGGGTCATTTATGTTTGTCAGTAATCAAACATTTTAGAAAATTGCAGCATCTACCAATTGTAATATGTACCAATCTCACTCTGCGAGTGACATAGTGTAGACCAAAATGTTCTGTGCTGAATAATTATCGGGTCCTGGAAGGACAAAGCAAGTTTTCATTGAACATGTAGACAACAGAGTTGAGAATTCCGTTAAGAATAACATTGAACCTTCCCCTGTATTGTGCTGAACACTCTAGGTGTGTATGTGAACATGTGAATCCTGTGAGAGATAAAGTAAAAGACAGAGAGACAGAAGAAGGACAGAGAGAGAGAGGAATAGAGAGTTGGGCTGGTGAGGTCAGAGTGGCTAGGCAATGAGTGCACTCCGAGATTACCTCACAAATCCCTTTCTGAGAAAAAGAGGCCAATTTTCTCCAGCGCCTGGCCGGCAACACAATGCCAGTGCTCTGTCTGTCCTCGTCTTTGTGTGCAGCTTAAACCTTCCACTGCCGGTGAAATAATTAACGCTTGTTTGGGGCACATTCCCCTCTGTCCAGGAGAGTAAATTGAACTATCCGACTTTCTGTGAACAGAGGGCTGGGTTTGGGTTTGGGTCTGGGCAGCAGCAGCTCCTCCTGGCTCTGGGACACAGAGAGAAAGTGCCATACCGCGAGCTGTATCTGACGTCCAACGCAAACCCAATTCAGCCATTCGCGACCTTTCAATAAGAAATAACCGTTCGAATTATTGTCGACCTGACAAAACTATAAGAGAACGGTCTAGAGGGGCGTCACATCCTATGTATTCCTGTTATTTACGAAAGCGATCAATTTGCATGTGGAGACTGAACTCGTGAATCACTTTGCAGAATTAACGACGGCGCTTAGCCGAGGAAAGTGGAGAGCGGCCGGCTGGGACTGGGGAGGTTCGGATGAAAGGGCTCTCTGTGCCGCGAGCCGGAGTCTGGAGTCGTGCCAAGCTGCAATCGGCTCATGTTCAGAGAGGAACAAAAGACCAGCACTGCCTTTATGCTGCGCAATGAAAACACAGGTCTGAGAAAGGCAGCCGCTCAAAGGCTTGTATGTAATGTTTATACGCCGGGCAGGGAAGGGAGTCAAATTCATCAGCTCCTGCGCGGATGTTAATTCGTCGCCCCGGTGAAAAAAAAACCCTCTGCAAATACGCAGAAATATTTTTAAAGAGCGGGCTGTCCCACAAGGGTAGCAGTGCCTCGCGTCCGAGCCGCGTGCTAACAATTCCAAAATGATTAGCGCTGCTGTTTCCTCTTAGTTATATCCTGAAAAAAAAGCGTGTCTCGGGCCAAGGACTGCCAAGGGTAATGCTGCTCTAAGCACTGTAGAAATCCTGGCAGTCGGCGCTAGCGGAAAACGCTTTGTGGATAAAGCAGAGAAAAATCACTCCATCCTCTCAGTCGATAAGCTGTATCTTTATGGAGGATACACTGTAGCATTAAGATACACCAATACATTTAATCATCAGCATGGGGCCATAGCAGTGCTGTATTTGACTACATTTTCCAGAGCTCATTCTCCACACCAACTTCCCAGAAAGAACAGATTTAAGGCTACCGTCATCTTTGTCAAAAGACTGAAATGGGGTTGTGTGTCAGCTAAGTTCTCCTTCCATATTTTAAAGACGAGCAAAGACAAAGCTGTGGTTTTGACCTCAAAAAATCTGATGCAATACAGCATGGAATTAATCCTATTAAAAGAAGATAAATAAGTATACCCTGTCTGGCTGATGACTGCTGGAGCTTTCTGTCTATTGCTGATGTCTGATCGGAACTGTCCAATCAAACTAAACATCTAGCCCACTTCTTTGTTTGCAATTCAAAAGAACTGTGTGTATGAGTCGGCTCGCACAAAGGAGAAAACGGGAGACGTGATTGCATGGGAACAACGTTTCAAAGGAAAAGGACATCAGAATTCTAATTGGTGGACAAGGAGCGTGAAGAGATTTCCGCAAATAAACACAACAACAACAAAAAAAGGGCGACATATTTCATCATGTGCAATTAACATCCCACGCCTGCTTTGACATTCTCCTCTAACAGCCTGCCATGTAGGGACATGATAAAGTGTCTCAAGTTTTCCTGCGAAAATGAAAAATCATCAAGTCTGGGAAATAAATGGAGTGGAACAGCCATCGGCGTGCGTTTGTCGAGCTACGGAAAGTGACACCCTGTAATATTTCAACAAAAATATTCATATTTCTGTCAGTTGAGATATTTAAAAAACCTGTTTGGTCCATATACTGTAAACACACATGCATGCATTTATTTATATATATATATATATATATATATATATATATACATACTGTATATACATATACATATATTAATTTATTCATTTGATTGAATTTCTAGTTATTTCTGCATTTATTTATTGCCACTGCTGACATGCTAATGAGTGCACTCAATCAAACCCCCGGTGGGTGGTGTCTGGCCTCACTGGCAGACTGAAGCAGTGCTGGATTGCATTCGCCCCAACTTTACAAAACAGGAAGCCTACTCCACTGCAGCTACTTTGCTAGCTGCGTGAATTTGCCAATCTTAATTTCCAGCCTTCTGGTGACCTCGCAAAGCTACAACTTTTTCCAATGTCATGGTGTTGATAAAGTAAACTATCTCCATAATCACAAGTAAGTAAGTAAGTAACTATTTATTTATATATATATATATATACTGTATGAATATATTAGCTAACTATAACTATATATTATAAGTAATGCACCCAACTTTTTTAGAGACTTTTACTGGATCAGTAAACATCTAATTGAGTTAACCAAGTACATTTCACACCATTATTTAAATCCTTAAAATAATAAATGAATAAATAAAATATTCATGTATTCATCTCTGCAGGTATTCACTGTCACTTGCTAGCATGCTAATGAACAGACTGACATATTACTGCTCTGCAGACAGTAGGCAGACTTACATTTATTGGTCTGCTGACATTATGCAAATCCTACTACGCAAACTGCTTCCGTTAGCCAATCAGGGTTTTGACTGACAACATAAATTAGTTTTGACTGACAACATAAATTAGGATGTTAGCAAGTAACAATATATCAATGAAGAAACAAATACATTTAAAAAACATACCAAATTATGTGTAAAATAAAATATTAATTAAATATATAATACATTAACACGTCTGTTTTTCACTTCTCATTCAACTGTGGCGTCTATTCATTTGAAATTTTGACATGGCTTGTCCTCCATAGACAAGCACTCCTAAAATAGTACATAAAACACACAACCACACACACAGTGGTGACATTGAATAGTAATTCTGCTGAATGGCTCAAGGTCAAACCTCTGTAGACTGCACACGTGCAGGCACGCACACAGACACACAGACACACACACACAACCGTACAAATACACATCCTGACCGTGGTTTGGCTGGAGATTGCCTTTGCTATTATCCCCCTGCGGTGCCCTTAAAGCCGGCAATGTCACCTCACACACCTGCAGCCATCCCGCTTGGGGGAAATGTCCGCTCGGTCCTCACAAATAACATTCTTTGACCAATTATTCCCAACAGGTTTTGCTTTTGCTTGGACGCCTGGATGTGGCAGAACAAGAAAGGCTGCTGACAACAAAGGAGCATCTCTTTCAGCACAATATGTTTTCACGCACCCAGAACACACAGATCTCTCACTGCGCGCGCGGTAATGAGAGGCCTTTCAGCACCGAGAGGGAGGACGAGGCATGCCAAAGCACCTGGCAGTATTCCACAGCTGTCACGGGAGAGAGACGTATATTTGGAAATGAACACACACACACGCGCGCACATGTGCACGCACGCCAGAGGCTCTCTCTCTCGCACGTCGGCTATCCCTGATGCACAGGGCGCGTACGCGTCTCCACATTCTCGTGGAGCCGGGAAATCTCTGGCTGGGAAATCGACAGGCGGTAACACAAGATCAAAGATCAAATTGCAGACTGGACAAGCATACCAGTGACAGCAGGTATGGTGCAACATGTGACAAGAAAGGGAAAACACAACTGCGACGGAAGGAAGAGATGTTCAAAGAGTCGCATTCTCACTGTCGCGAAGGTAAACATCCACCCGCTCCCTCCCAACACACACACACACACACACACACACACACACACTAACACATGCCAGGCTGGCATGTGAGCAGACCACAGGTCCTGTGGCATCAGCCGAAGTGAGCAGTGCCAGTGGTCGGCTGTCTCATTAGCGGTCGGCCATTTGTTAATACAGCTTGACAAATTGCTTCCTAATTCCGGTAGATAATCAGCGCGGCTTTGTTCTGCCGCGCGCGAGCGAGCGCGGATTCACACTGAGCCGGGCACACTCCTGACAGAGAGAGAGGGGGAAAGGGCCGGGGACGCCATTACACCTGCCCACGTGACATTCCAGCAATTGGGAACAGCGGGGAGACGCGCAGGGACGAAGGCTAATTTCCATTCAAATCCAGGGCTTAAATCAGCCCCCCTAGCTGCTCCCTCACAAAAAGGGTCATTTCACAACCCCATTTAAAAAAGAAAGCCATTACTTTAAACCCAGGAGTTTCTATTCCTTTTCAGCTGGTGCTGCTGAGATGTCTGCTCCTTGATTCTTTCCAGGGAAATGAAATGCATCATGATCTTCAAGACGTAATCATTTCAACATAATTTCGGCAGCATCTCGTTGTGACGGTGAACTTGTCAGTGTCATGCTAATAAGACATTACGGCACGCATTTTGCAGCGATGATATATATATCAGAAGTACGTTCGTTTATTTTGCACACGGGCCTTGTGTTTTGCCCTAGCTTTTTTCGACAAGAGCCCACGTCATCACAAATTAAACACAGTCTTCGCACCACTTGAACCGCGTTAGTCTTTCAAACCGTCTCGCTAGTCAGAATAAAGCAGCAAATGCTTCCACTTGTCAGACACATAAAAAGGCTCCTTCGTCTGAGGCACATTCTTATGTAATGCATAAGTCCTAATGGGACTGCAAAATCTGAACAGTGATGAGAGAAATGTGAAGCCGGTAACCGAAGAGCACATGTACCAATGCAGATTTCCTATTAAAGGAGCCGAGCACATATTTCAAATTGTTCTTTGAATGACTCGTTTTTTTAGTCATTCATAAAAAACACACTTTGGATACATCCCTTGCATAACTTCAATCCCCCTAGCTATATATCCAGGGTTCCTGCAAAGCCCTTTAGTGGCACTTAATTAGCTTATTATCACCTTTTCAGTTTCTTGTAAAGCTAATACTCATTCAATTCCTTTATATTGTAGTTGCAGAGTAGTTTTGAAAAACCTGCTCTTACAGGTTAATAATACCTCAAGCCTTGCGCTCTCATGCTTAGACCTGAATATCTCACAGTTCAATTCAATGCACGTCATGCTCACCTCCAAGAAAACAATCCACCCCCCCCAGGAATGTTTTGCATCACATTTCGTAGTAACTGAAGAGTGATGTCTACTAAAATCTACGTTGATGGTTCTATTGTCTGCTCTTGTAGGTTCCACACCTACACGTGTATGAACAATGCACTGGCTCTGTTGACTAGAGCAGGAGGTGGGCCCAACACCTCATGTTCATTTGCCCTCTAAAGGGAGAATGCTCAGCTCTGAAGAAACACACTATTACATTAGTGTATATACACTGAGTGCATTTACTACAGAAGCAATCTCTTTTTTTTGGGGGGGGATTTTCGGTTTCTGCTTTTCCTCCATTTTTCTCCCAATTTAGTAGCCAATTATACCCTCTTTTTTCATGTCAACCATCCCCCACTCGTATTGAGAGCTCGCTGCCGTAGTCCTGAGACCAGCAGTGACCAGCACGGAGCACCACCTCCTCCGAGGCAGAACCTGCCAAGCCGTCAACCATAACTCCGGTACACACAGGGCCACTCCTATACGCAGCAAACTCATATCAGCTTCCTGGGATGGACAGCCAATTGCCGCCCCCTAGTGGCTCACCCGGCCAGAGTCGATACTGGCGAAGTGGGCAACATGCATCCCGGTCAGACACCCTTACCGCTACACCACCCAGGAGGCCTCTACAGACGTTATCATGACCTCTGTGATAGTTTTCCCCCAATTTAAATAATGCCTGTATACTTAGGTAGGGGGTCTCTGTATAGTTATACAGATAACCACAGAGCAAAACAAAGCCAACAATTTGTTACTAGTTTAAGCTAAGGTTGGTCGTAGCTCTGAATCTATTGTGGCATTGTTCCACAGAGCTGCCAAATTAGGGAATACAAGTAACATGTTTTACTCTTAAAATATGAACTAATGGGCTATCAGGTTATGTGTCCAGCTAAAGCAAGCATTCTCACGCAGTGATGTTGAATCGAACCCTGACCACGTCAGCGGTGACTGTGGTCCGCAGCCCCTCACGATGGTTCGTTGGCTGTTACGTCACCCAGGGAGGAGGGTTTCAGTTGGCAGGGTACACCCCCGCCTTATTGTGCAAGAGCTACTCTCCTGGTTAATCGGATGGGTGCGGTCTGCCCACGCTGACTGTCGTGTAGTCCTCTGGCCAACGGCTATGCAGCTCAACTGGATGTTGCAGCATTGGGACAAGCATAAAAATACGACTGGCCATTCCAAATTGGGAGCAAACAGAAATACTGGTGAAAAAGGAAATGCTAAAAAAAAAGTATATCAAGTCATTTCCTAAAAAGCAAGTCCATGATCGCAGTATGACACGTACAAAAATGGATGGGGTACATATAGAATTGTTATTTTCATTAAACCTTCTCTTTTGTGCTGCAATTGGGAGATAGAAGTCTACCAAATTGACTGTGATGCAATGGGGATGTTAAATTGCTCTATCACTGTATTAGATAATCAAATAATAGGCTATATCAATCTCAATATCAGTCACTTTCTTTGAAGGACGACAGAACAAGTTTAGCTAAACGGTGTGATATTGATTTTGAAAGGGTTGCCCTGAAAATTAGAAGGATAAAACGGTATATGAGCCCAATTGCTTGTTCTTTTATTATTCATGCAGCAGAAGGCTTGATTATCATGCATACATTTCAGCGCTTACAATTAAAATGACAAAATTTGAAGAATGATTGTAAACTGCCCATAAGTATTAATTGGACTAACGTTAGATTTAGCTGCGACGTTTCACTTTGAAAAGTAACAAACTACAAATCATTCACGTTTCAATTCAAGTCTGTAAATCATTGCACGTGAAGTCTGTATGTGGAGATACACCAATAAGATTAATTAGAAAATTCGTATGCATTTTATGCAGGGATGAATGCGCACTCTCTAGAGAGAGAGACGGCACGAACATGAGGTGCAGAGAGCCGCTGCTTCCCACACAGAATTCCTCTCTGACCCCTTGTCAAGGTACACATGCACGCATAATAGTCTCTAATAGAGCCTGATTCATTGGATTTTTCACGCCGATTTCTCTCCAGACCGTGCGCCAGGGGGTGGGCCGGGGGGCCACAATGGGTTGTGTCTGCATCGGGCACCCCTCGGTTACGGGTAACCCAGGGAGGAGTGACTGCCCCGCGCATCCACACAGCCACTGGAGCCCCACATAACCCCCCCCAAAAAAAACGCCCCTCTCATCCTTCACTCCAGCCCTGCATTCTAATCAACGCTCTGCACCGCTCACAGCACTGCGGGGGGAATGAGAGAGAGAGAGAAGAGAGAGAGTGACAGAGAGAGAGAGAGAGAGAAGAGAAGGAGAGAGAGAGAGACAGGGAGAGAGTGACAGAGAGCGAGAGAAATAGAGACAGAGAGAAGAGGGAGAGAGAGAGAAGAGAGAGAGCGACAGAGAGAGAGGGAGAGAAGAGGGAGAGAGAGAGAGAGGGAGAGAGTGACAGGGAGCGAGAGACAGAGAGAAGAGGGAGAGAGAGAGAAAGAAGAGGGAGAGAGAGAGAAAGAAGAGGGAGAGAGGTAAGGGATTGTTGGGGAAAAAAGTAAGTAAAGTAAAGATATCTGAGGGTGGGGACAGCAGCTTAGGTAGGACATGTCGTGTGTTCAGCACTTGATAAACACACCAGGCAGGTGCAGCAGATGAAATTCAGTTTAAGGCAAAGACAGAGAAGATGCTCTGCCCGTTTGTGGGGTTAATGGTTCCTTGTGACGGCTGGCACCGCTGTGGTGGCGGCAGGCTGGCAGACCACTGCCCCTAGTGTGACATGAACCTGCGCCCTTTCCAGAGAGGGCAATAATGTGTGTCAGCCCGGTCATTCTGCATGACGCCTGAGGGCTCTCAGTGAAAGGAGACACACTGCTCCTATAGTAAAACACAGCACTGGCCCACAACTGTCGCCTCACAACATAAAATCTACATATCAATGCAGCGGTAACAATTAACCCAGTCGCATGGACGTTTTTCGCAGGGACATCACTCGGGCGAACAAACAAAATCAACTTTCCGTTAATACAACTTTCCCCTTCATTCTCTTCTACGTCACATTTCCAAGATCCCTTTCAAGACCTGACTTGAAACCGTTTTCTGCAACGTGAACCCACAAAACAATAGAGAGAGGACTTGGCGCTTTCGCAAGCACGCACCGTATTGTTTCTGCGGGCGGAAAACGGGGGCACGAGATCGGGTGCAAACTGGAATAAACAGAAATGAAACAAGAGCGCGCGGGCACGAGCGAAAGCCTCGCTCCGCTAACACACCAAAGAACAAGAGTCGCAATTCAAACGACGACGCACGGGAGGAGAGAACACAAAAACATTTGAACGCTAACCGCGTTAATTCCAAAAGGTTGATTTTTTGTGGAAATATTTGAAGTGCCTGCATTAAAGGATGCTTGCACAATCGCCCTGGCTTGACAGCGGCTTCTATTGATGGTGCGCCTTCCCATTTTGTTTGATGAAACTGCACGCGTATTTACACCCGCTCTGCGCTGCGCATGCTAATGAGTTACACTGGGAAAGCTGCGCAAATTAATTGCCGAATGTATCAGTTAACTCACCAATTTGGATGCCGCGGCGCGGAAACAGAGGCTGCCTGCTCCGAGGCTCAGATCTTGTGGTGCGCTCTCTCCTCCAGCTTTTTCACACACTGTGCTATGGAGCTTTCAGAAAATCTACCTTCCAACACTAAGGTAAGAATTACACTGAGAAAGGGCAGGTGAAGGAAGGAAGGAAGGAAGGAGAAGAGCTCTTTTTTTTTTTTTTTTTTTTTTTTGTATTTCAATTCTTTTTTTTCCCCCCTCTCCTTCGCGTATCAGGGAAGGGTCACATGTTGCCGTGAGCATCGGTCCACATTTGTCACATGACCAAGGTCATGAATCACGTGACTGAGTCCAGAGTCCGGAGACTCAGATGTCTCTAAAGAGGAGGAACCTGAGAGAGGGAGAGCGGGGTGCGGGGAGAGGGTCGGGGTTTTGCGGGTTGGGAGGGGGTGGCAGACCCTTAGGAACGGTACCGCCGCTGCCAGTCACATTACGATCCCGTTAATCTAGAGGCTGAATCACAGCGCAGGTGGTTACAGCGTATGCAAATCAAAACACAGTGGATGCGAGAGAAAGAGCGAGAGAGCGAGTGGAGGGGGGTGGGAGAGGAGGAGAAAGGAGAAAGCTCTGCCGTGAGAAAGCTCTGCAGAGATGCCAGGATTTTAATGAATATTTATCACCCCTGCCTGCTATGAACCCGCCTCGCTTGGAAGAGTGCCAGCTTCATTTGAATGCTCTCCTTTGTTAATGACTAAATCAGTGCGGCTGAGGGCTAGTCTTGGGCTGTGGCTGGGCACGGTCTGTGCCGTCTCTCACACACACACACACACACTCCGACACGCTCACACAAACACACCGGGTACCCTGCGAGCCAGCACACCCGCTCCACCACCCTGCTCCAAATCCAGCAGCATGCTGCAGGAGACTAACATGTCCTCCATTGTGTGTCTGAGAGAGAACAGTGGCTCCGCCGTGCACTTCGCCCTGCCCCTCGAAACAATCGCCAGCATTTCCCACCATTTCGCTTTTAATTAAAGCCGCCCGTGTTAATAACGCAGCAACTCTCCCCTCCTCCTATTCTTTTCAGCCTTGCCCTTGAGCGGACAATAGCGGAGAGTCGACGTGATTCCATGTTTAAAACGGACTCAGAAATTAAGGATCTCATCAACTTTCTTTCAGTCTCATCAATGACCATCCCATGCAAACATGTAAACGAGAAGAGATCAGGGTAAAAACTGAAGAAGTGTTTTCCGGTGTGCTGTGCAATTTGCCTTTGTTGCCGTAGTAGCTGCAGCTCTGGCACTGCCCTGTGATAACTGTGCCTGACTCTCAATTAGCCGTAGAGAAGAGACAGGTTCACAGGCAGCCTTGCTCCAATCACTGAACTGCTAATTGCTTGCATTAGCAGACAAATATAATTTCGGGTTTTCTTGGAAAAGTAAAACCTACAAGAGCCCTCCCAATACTGTATCTCCAGCCCTCCCCTGCATGCACAGAGACACACACACACACACACACACACACACACACACACACACACGCACAAACACACACACATACACACACGCACGCACGCATGCACGCACGCACACACACACACAAAAACACACACACACATACACGCACACACACACACACACACACACACACACACACACAAAACACACACGCACACAAACACAAACACACACATGCATACACACACACACACACACACACAAACACAAACACAAACACACACATGCACACACACACGCACGCACGCACACACACATACATACATGCACACACATGCATACACAAAACACACACACACACACACATGCACGCACGCATAGCGGGGCTCATTGATATTCTGCACACAGCACTGGTCACAGGAGGGCCAGCCAGCAGTGATGAGAGACGAGATGGAACACACAACTCTGCACTTCTCAGGCGGCACTGCGGAGAGAATTTCAGCCCACAGCCCACAGCTCACAGCTCGCACCACAACAGGCACAGACAATACCGCTGTGTGCAATGCTGCTGCGCCACACCATTCGCATACACAATGGGAGACTGGGATATCCCACCCGCTGAAAATCCTCAAAATATTTCACAGACGCATATAGTGCCCCTTGGTGTACTTAATTCCTCCTATCCTGTTAAACCAGACCTGCTCTCATGTGAAGGAGCATACTCTTGTCACAATTTCATATAAAATGATGACAGAAATGATAAGTACATGAATTTGGGTATCGATAGTTGTCTGTGGCAGATTGCAGTCTCCTAGACAGTGGCATGGTTCCATGATGTCTGTACATTCACATACTGACCAGTAGAGGTCGCCAAACATGTTTGGTTGGTTTATGCATTCATATTTACAGCTCCTACCCCAGCCTTGGTGAAAAACTGTCCAATTGTTAAAATATAATCCATTCTGAGCATCAGAAACAACTATTGAACAATAAAACGGCAATGAAGACAGTTAGGCAGATATTTATAATGCCTTATGAGCTATGCATAATGCCCCCATTTTCCAGTTTTTACTGAAATTTAAGCAGTTCAAGTCCAGTGAATATCCTGAAATGGTACAAAGGTAAACGGTAAACTGCCAGAGGTAAAAATAAAAAAAAAGGTTTAGGTTACCAAAAACTGAAAAAGAATGTAAATTTCAGAGTTATAAAAAAAGGCCCTTTTCAGGGAACAAGTAATGGTTTAACTCGACTCTGGATCCAGCAAAAGAGCCCCAGACCATCACGCTTCCTCCTCCATGTTTGACAGTTGTCACATACTGAGGAACCATCCTTTCGCCTACGGCGAAAAATTTCAATCTTTGATTCATCGGTCCATAAGACCTTCTTCCAGTCTTCAGTAGTCCACTGGCGGTGCTTCATAGCCCAGGCAAGCCTCTTTTTCTTATTTTGCCACCTTAGCAATGGCTTTCTTACTGCCACTCAACCTGTCAAACCTGCAGCTCAAAGTCTTCTCTTCACAGTTGAAACTGAGACTTCCTTACTTCAACCAATGTTAAGCTGTGCTTGAAGCTGTTGTCCTGTGAGCCGCCTATCACGCAAGCTGTTGACTCTCAGAAACTTGTCTTATGATTTTGTTGTGGCTTTGCGTCTGCCAGACCTCTTCCTGTCAGTTTCCAAGTGCCTTTTGATGATGTAGGAAACTACTCACTGCCAAAAAATGTACATTATCTTTCCGTTTTTGGTAGCCTAAACTTTTTTTTAAACCTCTGGCAGTTTACCGCTTACCTTTGTATCATTTCAGGTTATTCACTGGAATTGAACTGCTTAAATTTCTGTAAAAACTGGAAAATAGGGGTGTTCTAAAACTTTTGACCGGTAGTGTATGTCAGTTATTTAGCACACCCTATGACAGGTCGGCAATGACCAAGAAAAACAGGAATAACTATGTGCTGCTGTGGCACTGAGAGGGACTTTGGTGGGTTCGGCCTGGCTGCGGTCTGCGTGAACCACATTGGCACATCTTGACTAGATGCTTTTTCAAAGACAACTAGAAGTCCCGTTTGCCTCTTTCTCCACCAAAACAACTTGGCCACATGCAGCACTCTACAAGCAGTTAATGGCATCACTTTCAAATTATTTTGACTTAAAAAAAAAAGAAACATAGTATCTATTATTAATATGAATTAGTATTAGGCAATACTGATGTGAGAAAAAAAAACCCTTGTGTGAAGTGTCTGGGAAGGGCATCCTGATTTTCATCCACAGGTACCCAGATCAGCAATAGCCTTTCTTTTTTTAAATAATTTGCTTCAGATTTTTTCCTGTTTTTCTTACAATTTACTGTCCAATTATACCCTCTATTTATTTCAATTTGCCCTCCCCACATGAGTTCGCCGCTCATCTCTACAAGACAAGCTAATTCTCAGAGGGCAGCGAACTCCGCTTCCTTGGAGACGGAATTCGCCCGCCCACATTCTGGAGACACCCTTACGTGCTTCACGGCGAACTCAAGCTATCTCACCCTCCCTGCTCCCTCTGAAATGCTGCCCCCGATGGGGGTTAACGGCCAGGGCTGGTCTGGCAGAGACCCGTATCCCTGATAGGCAGCGCACACTCGTATCGGACCAGCCAAGATATGGGTGCGTTAGACCGCTATGCTATCCGCCGCCCCCTAGCAATAGCCTTTGGAGTGATAATGGCATACCGTATGGGGCAGGGCTGCTATATCCAGAGGAAGGAGGCTCCTAGCATCACCTGTGCCCTGTATCTGCGTGCCAATGCTGTGCACGGAACCTGTTTCTGGTGCTCCACTTTAATAAACAGCATCTCGTTAATGTCTGTGCTGTTTGCTAATTCCACATGCATTACAGCGTGTGCAAATTAACTGATGGAGGATGCAGTTTACAGGGCTCACAATTAGCATAACGCATCATATGATGGGAATCTCTAATTATATTACAGCTTACCAATTTATCATTGGAACTCAAGCCCAAAACATGAAATCCTAGTGTGCATGGGTGTGGAGGGGACCACATGCTATCAGTAAATATCCTCTGGTATGAGGACAGATTATGCATGCATGCATGCATGTATGTGTGTGTGTGTGTGTGTGCATGCATGTACGCATGCATAGGCATGTTAGGATGTATGGGAGGGAGACAGATAGTGAAAGGAAGAAAACGTCATCAAAATTTGGTGCCGAACAATATGCAACATTTTAATTTACTAGACACTTATATAGAAATATACCAGACATCCACATGCATTGGGGTGCGCAGCCCCTGAGGGCATCCAGCCACAGTGCTCAGAATGATAGAAATCACATTTAGATTGTGGCATTTCATCTAAACAGAATATAAATTATCCTGTAAAATAACACAGAGACACACAATCGAACACAACTATTTCCAAGCAGCTTGAGGATTTTTTTGCCCATGAAGTATATTTGTCTTTGAAGTCGGAGCACATCGACTGGTAATTAATAAAAGGTATCATTTTGTGGTAGGATTTTTTTTTCTCCAGGACAATTTGGTTAGCAACAATTCTTTTCAGCTGCTCATTATTTTTAATGATTGCCGGTTAACGGAAACCCTGTTGTGTATGTATGTTTGAGTGTATCTGTGTACAGGTAACTGCCAAAATAAAGAAAACACTTGAGGGATTGAGGGAATGAGGGATACTGGTGGCTCTGTTATAATGTGGGGTGCATTGTCCTGGCATGGTTTAGGTCCAGTCAACCCCATAGAGGGCAAAGTAAATGCCAATAAATACAAAGCCATTCTGTGTGATCACCTTCATCCTATGGTGAAGCATTTCTATCCTGATAGGAGTGGTCTCTTCCAGGATGATGATGGCCCCATCCACAGGGCACTGTTGTCACTGAATGGTTTGATGAGCATGAAAACGATATAAACTATATGCTATGGCCATCTCAGTCACCAGACCTCAACCCAGTAGAACACTTATGGGAGATTCTGGAGTGGCACCTGAGACAGCGTTTTCCATCACAATCAACAAAACACCAAATGATGGAATTTTACACAGACGAATGGTGTTGCATCGATCAAACAGAGTTCCAGACACTTGAATCTATACCAAGGCGCATTGAAGCTGTTCTGGCAGCTAGTGGTGGCCCATGTCCTATTAAGACACTTTATGCAGGTGTTTCCTTTATTTTTGCAGTTACCTGTATGTGTGTGCTTGTATGTGTGTGGTGTGTGTGTGTGTTGGTTTATTTATTTGAGTGAGATGCTTTTTCCCATTTGCAATTTCCAGGTGAGCAGATTGAGAATTTCACAAAGCGGTAAGCACAAGCATTTAAGCTCATTGGTAATTCTCCCATTAGCATTCTGTCTTACATCCACAGTGCCTTTGAAAAAGGTCAGCAGACTGTTTTTCGATTTGATTCCAAGAGTGGCTATGCCATTTTCAAAAGGCCACCAATAAAAAATAGTTCCCTAAAATGAGTCAGAACGGGCCCATGAACCCACAGAGGTAGAGTGCACCCCTCCCAGCAATGAACACACCTGCCTACCTGTGCACCTTCAGAGTCTGCCCTGTCAGTCACATGGTCTGGTGAAGAGCAGGAGCTCCTTTTCATAATCTGCAAAGAGAGAGAGACCAAGCACAGGGCTGAGTTAGACTGATCAGCTTCAGTATTAGCGCTGGCGCACGTCCGCAGAGCGGCTGACATCACTGTGAGAGAGGCCTGTAACAGGCCGGGGAGGAGGAGAAGTGCCTGTCTGGGCTGGAGGTCAAGCAGGCTGTCCTCCACTGAAAACGGGAACAGAGGACTGCAGGACTCCCAATTACTCAGGCAAGGTGAGGGACGGTCCCTGAAGAGCAGCCATGACCGAGACAATGAGACAGCCTCGTCCCTGAGGGGTTCATTATAGCGGAGGGCACACAGGGAGACTGTGTCAGAGCAGGGAGCAGGGTGTGCGTGTGTATGTGTGTGTGTGTGTGTGTGTGTGTGTGTGCATGTGTGTGTGTGTTTATGTGATGTTTATGTGTGCGTGTATTTGTATGTGTTTATGTGTGTGTTCGCGCATGTAGTGGTGCATGTATGTGTATGAGTGTTTATATGCATGTGGGTATGTGTGGATGCATGTTAGTGTGTTTACATGTGTGTGTGTGCGCGTGTGTGTTTATGAGTGTGTGCATGTGCGTATGAATCTGTGTTTACATTTGTTTATATTTACCTGTGTGTATGGGTGTGTGTGCACATGCACACTGTATGTGTTTCACCAGTTTAGCTGTTGAACAAAGGGTCATATACAGGCAGCACAGCACCGCACCTTACATAATGTTTATTCTATTTTCCACTGAAGTAGCTAGAGAGTTGCCTTTACTCGGAGGATCCATTAACTAGATGATATATTAGTGCAGCTCTTGACATGATTGCTGTCCATTAATGCTCTGTTGCGTGTGTGTGTGTGTGTGTGTGTGTGTGTGCGTGCGTGCGGGTCGGGGGAGGGGGGCGTGGGGAGCATCGAGAAGATGAGGTACTCACACGCTGAGCACTTGGTGGAGACAGAATTCTTCCTCCTCACTGTCTGGGCACTTGATTGCTACTCAGAGCGCAGGATCTGGGCAGAGACACAGAGCAGCACTTGGATCAGAGTCGCATTATGACATCTGTAGAACAGGCGGGCGGGATGCCGGGCCCCCCTTCTCAGGCAGAGGCACCCTGAAAAACTATTCACGCGCCACCGATTTGGGTACAGTCATGTTTCAAGGACTATGTGTACCGCTATCTACATCTGTCCAGGACTCTTTCTAGCACCATAAACCAAAAGCACAGCCATTATTTCTCACACATTTCCTTTGCTAAGCAGAGTAATATAATTATTTTATTATTATTATTATTAATAATAATAATAATAATAATCATAATAATAATACAAATAATAATAATAATTATTATGCAGGTATACCCCATTCAGTGCAGGGGAAGCATGCAAGCAGAACAGAGCATACAGGGGATTCATTGAACTAATAGAGATGCATTCCTAATCAAATAATTCCTTGCCATTATTTAAGCAGCAAAATATGCATGATGTCCAAAGTAGAGCAAATAAAAAAATTAAAACAATCAATCAAACCAGTAGGCCATATAAATGAGTGAGATGTAATAACTTTCACTCATTGTTCCACGTTAAATGAACACAAACACGAATGTGACAAAATACGATGTTGGAGAGTTTAATGCTCACTAACAATATGTATGCATATGCATTCAGAGCACATATGCATAATGCGCTTAATTATCCAGCTGTCCCAGTCCCTACTGTATTCATATTCACAAGTATAATGTGTTTAAATTGTGCTAAAGATTAATAGAAAATCAGCAATCACAAAGGAATTATTCAATTAGATGTGGTTCTGTGTGGCTCAGTAGGTAGACCATGGCGCTGACAATGCTTCTGTTGTGGGTTCAGTTCCCATCGGGACCACATATGCTAAAAAATGTCTGCGTTCACACGCCGTGAAGTCGCTTTGGATCAAATTGCTAAATGGCATGTGGTATCAACACCTGTGATAGGTGGCCTCTCGGCTAAAGGCGAATGCAACAGAAAAGCAAAACACAAGAACCCAGACTGCTACACGCACTGAGGTGGCCACACTCCATTAGTGTGAGAAGCTTTGAGTGACAACATCTGACCACAAAATAAACTGTTTTCTTCCTGCACGCTCTACAACTGCTGTACGAACAACAGAGAGGGGAGCTTCTTTTTCCCATTTTCTATTAGACTAGACGCAAAGGCTTAATTCTTTAGTCTCTGTAGGAGCCCTGCTACACCCGGACCAGACTTTTACCCTGTCGAATGAAAGGGGTTTCAGAAGCCAGAGACAGTCGGTTTGTAAGTCGAGAAGAACCAGAGGCAAACGCTGCCACTGCCATCTTTACTAATATTATTAAAATATCACAGTTCAGTCTGTATCCGTTTCCTTCGCCTGCACTCGCCCATGTTAAGACTCATTTGCATGCGGCATCCATGCCAGCTCTTGCACAAAGCCTTGCAAGCCTGATGCGGTGCCACCTCAAAATTACATTTAATTACCAAGCCCTGTAATCTAGTCAAATTAAGCACCCACTTAGAAATACAACACTTGCTGAAGATTTTCTAATTGCAATGGCCAAACAGAGAGTAAAATGAATTCCCTCTTTTGAATCATACCAGTCTGCACGCACAATGAATCAAAGTTGCCGTCGAAAATTCATTGATTTGCCAATAGCTGGTCTTGCTCGCTGAATGTGTTCAATCTGTGTGTAACACTGAGAAATATCTGTACACCGTACACATACCAACACATAAATGATAGCTGAGTTTTTAACTTTAGCTTTAATGCAGTAACTCAAGTACATATTTGACAGAGTCATAAATGGCAACATGAAGAGGGAGGTATTTAAACAGGTATAAGAAAATTTGAACCCAACCTAATGTCTATATTCTATGTAGTCATGTCTCCCTCCCTTCCATATTACTCAGTGCCGATCTTCAAACAAACATACAGTACTATTCATTTACTCACTGACTTATCCTGGCATGACGACATGATGTAAAATCTGTCAAGAAGCACTACACCAAGCTAAATGCAAGAGCAAACCGCTTCCTGTGTCCCACAAAGATTGCTGCAATATTTAGCCATCCACCACTAGCCATTGGTTGCTGCAATAGCCATCAGAACCTTCAGTGCATATAGTTGTACACTATGGAGCTGTGAAAGACCAGCCTCTTGGATGCTGGCAGGACAGACATATGGAGCCAAGTGGCTGTAACTTGGCCCAGGCGCGACCATGTGGCACCGGGCCTGGAGAAGCGGGATAAAGCTGTTTACTCACAGGCAGGTTAATTACCCGCATGCCCTTTGATCACATGCACAACCTTTTTCTCCTCACTAGGGGAGCTGTGGAGCAGTGATGGCTTCCGGATCTGCACACACTGACTGGGAGGGGTTCTCGTCTCATTTACCACACTACTGTAAATGAAAATCAATGAATGCTTTCATAACCATCTTAATATATCTTTTGGTATCTCTATCAATATTTTCTGTATATTGGCATTAATAAATAAGTATTATTATCAAAAAGCGTATGTACACCTGAAACTGTGGCAAACTACAGTACACTAATCTACAATGCGACTACATTTTCTAAGCTGTGTTACAAAAATGAATTACGTTCGGTGAACAAAGAAAACCACATCGCGGACTGTTTTCAAACTGCAATGAAACAAAACACAAACAATGTTGTATGACTGGGAGGAAAACGCTTTACTTCTCGATAGAGCTGAAGCATGGGGGGGAAAAACAAACACACCAGATGAAATAAAGAGTGTAGACATGGTATGGCTATTCAGAAAACAATATCCCCTTAGTCCCTATCGGCTCTCTCACAATTGCTAATCTGTAGAGCCCAGGAAAGGTATTGTTTCATCTGTGCTTTCAGCCTCCATGGCTAGACACCATTTGTGAGAGCTCTTTCCTCGAGGAGACAAGCTTGGATTGGTGCCAGGCTTCGAAACAACGGAGGTTCTGGGTCTGGGCTGAGAAAGCCCAGGAGGGTTCTGTTAGGGAACCGCCCGGTCCAATGCCATCGGTACGATGGAGGGAACCTTATGGTCCACTGAGCGAATGTATGGTCTTCAGCTAAGCCGGGGATAGAACGGATTTCCTGGAAACCCTTCGGAAACACTGCTTTGAGACACAGAAAAACGAGCGAGACCGAAAACAGACGTAAACAAAAGAAAGTCAGCCCTCTGATTACGCTGGCTTTGGGCAACCCAAACAGCGACGGCTAAAGTTCCTGTCTACGAACGTCCGAGTCCAACCGCAACACCATCTGCCAATGGCAACGACAAAACCCACACGATAAACACACAGAAACAAACGACTGCACGCTGGCTCTTTCTACTCCCCGGTCTCACAACCTACCATGTAAAGATCACATTTAAATATTTTCACAGCAGCCATGTCTGTCAGAATAGCCCACACAGCGAAACAACCCCGAAAAACATATACACAACAAACGCATTTACGCACGTACAAGCCTGAGAAAGCGGAATTCTCCAATGGCCATCCCTTCGCCAATCAACAATCAGCAAGCATGACAAACAATTGTTTGCAGCTGTCATTAGCTGAAAACAAGGCAAATCTGCATATGCTTAATCTTAATTAGGCAGACTTGGCACGGAGCCTCTGCGGCAGTACCAAACAACGTTCTCACAAAAGGGGGACGGAGCGCAGGACGGGAGGAAGACAAACAAAGATTCTCCGGCAGGCTGCAAACGAAGGTCGACAAAAGGATAAGGCAAAAAAAAAGAGGGGGGTGCCACTTTGAAGAACAAATAAGTAACACCAGCAGATGCCGGAGAAAATGCCAAGGTTTTCTTACAGCGAGGTCCGTTCCCACTGGCTCTCCCTTTGTGCAGCGTCCCAGCCCCGCAGCCCTCCTCAGACAGCCGCCTGGGCCAGATGCAATGCCGCAACAGCGGAATTCAGACACATTAATGGCACTGGATTCTCTTTAGTTGACGCTGTCGTAGTTGTTTGCGAAACAAAAAAAAACTCGTCCAACACTCACTAATCGCCTCTCATTCGTCTCTCTACCGGACGGCATTGATAGTCGCCTCTGAGACGTTTCCGTTCAGAAGGACGAAGGAGGACAAAAAAAAAAAAAGGAGGGAAAAAAAGGGAATGAAAGAACTGAGACTGTTTTGTCTCTTTTTTTTCCCCCTTCTGTGATATAATTTTATGGTTTTCAGGACCGAGATTCAGAGAGAGAGAAGAAACCTTTCAGCTGTGCGGGCAGGACAGGGGAACACAGATGCAGATGACAGGTTCTGCAATAAATTACGTGCAACCTGCATACTGCAGAACTGTTCACCGTTGCCCAGACAAGCCTGACGTCACTCAGATGCTGCAACTTTGCGACGCGACACGCGCCATGTACTACCAGTCTCCTGTGGAAATAAAACAACAATAACAATAAGTTAACACCAGTCCAAAAATGGTGGAGGACCAAATGTAGGGGGAAAAACACCCCGCCCCCCCACCTTTCTCTCCCAACAGGTAAAGGTGGAGGGTGGCCAGGGGGAATGCGGTGGTGGAGCTCTGGTTTCCCCATTTGCCTGTTGCTCCCGGGTTGTCAAGAGGCACCCCTGACACAATGAGACCATGGCATGGTTTACCACACAGAGCGGTGAACAAAACAAACCCAAGCAAAAACAAAACAAAACAAAAAAAAGGAGTGAGAGAGCGAGAGTGAAAGTTCTGGAAGCCTGCCACCCCTTCACCATCACGAGCCAACACTTGGACAGCCTTCAAGGACTAACACGAGCGACACAGCATCTGTACCCATTGGCATGCGGTCATGGTCGCCTTTTTTTCTCCCCCTTCTATTTTCCCCCCTCTCACACTCTGCTATAGCCCGAACTTGTGTAAACTGCGCAATAATTACCCCGAAACAAAAAGAGGCGTAAACGGGGTGATGCCCAAGCCACGCTTTTTTTCGCCACGTTTTTCAGTATGAGTGGAAGGGTGCGGATTTCTCCTTACCTGGCATGCAGCAGCGAGGAATGCCAGAGTGAAACGTGTGGTGGCAGCCTTTAGCAGACCAGCACACTCAGCACACGCAGGGAGAGAGGAACTAGACATGGCGGCAGGGGGAGATTGGAGGCGAATTAAAATGTCGGCATGCAGATTGGGGTAAAAAGCAACTCCCCCTCTGTCAAGACATCTCTCCAACTGAAATGGGAAAGAGTACAGAACTTTAGATCCGTACCCCCTCTATCACCCCCCACCCCCTCAAAACTGGGTACAACATTCATATGCTGATTTATTTGAGCTTTGTGTTTCAAGAATTCAAAAACAAAGTTCGACATTTTATCAGTTGATTCCTTCAAGCGCAATTACACGCAATTATTTATGTATCTTTTCTTTTTTCACATATGTTACATTTGTACTATACTATAGAGTAATTGTATTTGTACAAGGCTTGCAAATGAATAAACTACATGCTACAACACTGTCATTCTGACATTGAATCACGGTAAGCTCTTTTAAACATTTTAGTTTTAAAATACATCAAATGGTATAAGAAGAGATGTCTTATAAATATATATTTTTAAATCCAAAATGGCAGAAAGTCCAATATTGTAGACTTATGGGTCTTTTGTTCTTTCTGAGGAGGGGGACCTAGTGACATAACTTTCAAGTCCCAAGGTCAAATGGGGCAAGAGTTCTGATTAAGAGTTTAAATATTGCAACTTCAGTTGACTGCTGATGCCACCCTTTGGCCAAATGATGCAAAATTCAGCCAGGGCTGCTTGGGAGATACCCTCTATCAATGTGGCAAGTTTCATAAGAATCAACCAGGTGAAAGTGAGAAAAGTGAGTTTTAATCATCCAAAATGGTGATCAATCCAAGATGGCGATGACCCGTAAGGTTTGGTCAAAACTGGCTGGGCAGTTTTCCCCAGACTGTGAAAAAAATGAAAAAAATGAAAAAATAAAATAAAACCAGCAATTATAATAGGGTGCCCTGCGCCTGCGGTGCTTGGCCACCTAATTAAAACATTCAAAGCAATCATCATGTTATAACTTGTCATTCTGACGAGGCTATAGCTCAGGACAATGTGACATTCAAGGGCACATGCCTGGGAGGGCTAGGCACACAGCAGTGAGAGGACCCATGGCAATAAAAATCCATTCATGCCAAACAGCCAGTACCTCACTGCCAGTGCTTCACCTGTTAAATACCAATTAAATACTACAGCACCTTTATATCAATGACAAAGAGAAGCAACAGCACCAACTTTATTATCAAATGATTAATGCCGGAGAATGGACCCCTCAGAGTGAGGGGTGCTTCACTGACTGTTCACTGGAACAATAGGTGGGTTACAAAGCCACGAGTGAGTAATGTGGGGAGCTTGACATTGTTAATGGAAACATCTAAACATGTGCAATTGTGTAATTAAACAGCAGCAGCATAAATTAGCTCAGCCCAGACGAGATGGGGAACTGTTTCCGTTCAGCTCAGAAAATGATGACAGCCAAACAATAACACAGGAATTTAATTAATTTGATTATTAGGAATAGCACTATTATTCTCAATTTGCTTGTTTTGTGATAAGCACACTCCTTTGTAGGTGGCACACTCAACATTGAAGGGTCATATTAGCCATGTCATTATATTTTATATGACACATTTGCTAAATAAAAAGATTAGTCAGAAGCACAGTTTAGTGCAGTCACACCAAATAGCTTAGCTATATTTCCCAGCTACTGTATTAAACTAAATAAGCAAGAACCTGTTCTATAAATAACAGCAAAATGATTACATTGAATGCCTGAAGTAGAACCATTTTCTACTCGTCTGTGTGACTGTCACTGTACACTGCAGTTCTCCTTGAGCCCTTTTGTAAACTTTCTTTTTCCCTTTAGTAGAGAAAAAAACTGATTATGTTTGCATTGATAAGACTGTTGTAAGGAAATTCTTTACACAGAGAGTTGTCAATGCCTGGAACAGCTTGTCCAGGTCAGGTGGTAGAGGCAGAAACACTTGGGCTATTCAAGTCTAGGCTAGATGCAGTACTAGATACTCTGTAAGTTAGGTTATGATGAGCCTAGATGGGCTGAACGGCCCATCATTATGTATTCTTATGTTCTTATGTAAATTAAAACTTGTGTAAAGCAGGTTGGGGCCGGCACAATGACCAGATGACCATTTACAATAAAATGAGCAAGTCAATGCAGCAAGTGTGTGTTCCCAGGTCAAGGCATTGGGGTATATTAATGACAGGTTTAGGTATAGGTGAATTTCGAGGAACAAACCAAAATAACAGAAGCGCCAGCTTAGTTATTTTTTTGTTTGTTTCAGATTTTTTCCCATTTTTCTCCCAATTTAGTGCCCAATTATACCCTCTATTTATTTTGATTCGCCCTCCTCCACGAACTCACCACCCATCCTCTGGGTCAAGCTAATTCCCCGAGGCCAATGATGATCCGCTTCCTCCGAGATGGAGCTCACCCCCTTTTCTGGAGACACCCTTCACGCTTCATGGCGAGTTTATGCCGGCTCACCCTCCCCCCTGGGGCGGACAGACAAATGCCGCCTCCGATCGGGGCTCCTGGCCAGGGCCACTCTGGCAGTCAGGTTTCGAACCGCGAAACCGTGATAGGCAGCTCACACTCGCAAAGCACCAGTCAATGCGTGTACGTTAGACCGCTACGCTATCCGAGGCCCCACAAGTGCTAGCTTTGTTGAGCCTTACTATACACTGCAGGAGTTCCCTGACTACCCAGCCAGACATGGTGCTAAGTGGTTTCCCAGCTCCAAACCAAAGGGTTAGGCAAAAGAATGGTCAGAGTCCAGAAATACCTCTTCCAGCACCGTTCCCCTCGTTATACCACACTTAGCACATAAATCTGGGAAGTAAACCCATAATTGGGGAAAATGGTGACAATGGTTGTTTTGTCAACATGGGGGTTTCGGCTGAATTTAGGAGCAAAATCTTTACAGGGTTTTCACTTTCAGTTACACTTTTGCACAAGCATGAATATGAATTACGAATGAAGATGAACAAACTTTCTTGAGATTGTCAGGTTTAGGGTGAGTGGGGGGGGATGATCTGGCCTTGACCTTCTCTGATAATGCTGACTGCCCCTGCTGCTCTGATGATGGTGATGACGATGATGATAATGCACTCACTGCCCCTGATGCTGACTGCCTGCCTCACTACTGCAAAATATAGGGATTATCCTCATATTAAAAGCCTGACATAATATAATATAAGACAATCCTACCATCTTCATTCAATAACAAATTAGTAGGGCTGTCCCCGACTAAAACAAATCTTGGTCGACCAACAGTCGTCCATTTTTTCTGATTGGTCGAAACCTTTTTTTTCTTCCTATATGACACACCCTATTTGTTTTAATAAATACAACTATATGCACGCTGCGCTTGTCTCATGTTCTATAACTTTCTTAAGTGAATGACACAAATGAGTAACAATAGGCTAATGACTTTATGGAGCCGGAGTTCAAGATTACCTGAAAGAAAGAAAAAACGTTCCGTTCCGTGCCTCCTCCTCATGCTGCCCTTGCAGATTCTGCCGTTGTGCTTGTGAAGTTGCGGTATGGCCACATAATAGGCTGATGCTTTAATTTGACCACAACCATAACACATTCTAATGCGTAGGCTATGTTTTATTTAATTAACCAGGTTGGTCTCATTGGGATTTAAAATCTCTTTTGCCAAAAACATAGGCTAACAAACGAATGATCACACATAGCCTAATGTCTTAAATTGTAGCCTAAAGCTGAACATAAAGTGGCTATAGCCTATCGAAAATAACTTACTCGAGTCAGAGACCATCCGATGGCCTACTTCCCCAGTCCTTTCATGTTATGGCACAGGAACACTAGCTTGTCCACATTTTTTGGCAAAAGGCTGCTCCTCGTTTTATTAACAATAAACCCTGCCTTGGAAAACGTGCTTGCAAAGTTTACATTCCACTTTTTTGGATCGTCCGCGACTAAAACGAAATGCTGCCATACTCCAGATTTTTTATTTGACATTATGTTCTTAGGTTATATCGAAATAAGTAATTAAAGTATGCCTATATCACCAATCTTAACTGTAGGCAAATCTTAGGCTACAATTAAAATGCACATATGCATGCCTAAAACAAGGATACAATAAAGGCTACATGAAAAAGGGTGTTACACATGTTAGTTATAAATATATAAACCATACAATTAGCAAAACACATTTATTATAAAATGTTACTTGTATTAGTTTTGCTATTCACAACATTACTATTACCTTAACTGCCTAATATAATTTAAAGAGAACATACATAGACCTAGCTAAGAGTGCTAAGAGTGCTAAGAGTGAAGGACGGTCACTGCCATACCTGCAGCATCCAGAATGGATTATTCTACTGACAAGCGCGCCGAACTGTGGCGCGAATCTAGGTGTCTCATGCTGCGTGTGGAACATTTTTGTAAATTAAAAAATACAAAATAAATCTCGGTCGATCAACACAATCGACCAGTCGACTAAATGGGTTTAGCCCTACAAATTAGTACTTTTTTCCATCAAATTAGTATTTTGATGAAACATTAGAAACAAATAAAGAGATAAATTGGCAATTTATTAAAGACTTGGAACATAGGTAATGTAAATGTTATTCAACATAACAGTAAATACATTTTGGTACACTTGGTAATACTGGCCTCACAAAGAAATTGTTTACCTTTAAATGTCCATTAATTTTGCAACATATCAAAATAAATATTATGGGCTGTCCCCATACCTTGTAAACTAATTTTAATCTCCTTTCTTTCCTAACAAAGTGCTCAATAACTCGGTCATACCAGTGAGGGTTTTTCTCCAGTGACTTCCTCAATGTCAAGCAGTTAGCTAGCTAGCTAACATTAGCCTAGTTCAGTTGAAACATGCGAGATGAGACAAATTCTTTGCTAGATAATGTTAACTAGTAGCTAACTTTAGCTAGAACAAAACCGTAGCTTATTATTGACATGTTGAATGTTTCTTCTAAAACGTCATGCTAAATAGCTAGCTAGCTAAAATCTCATGTTTTATCTGAACTGCAAACATCAGCTAGCTAGCTAACGTTAGCTAAGCTAGCCCAAGCAAGTTACAAGACTGACAAGACTGACAGGTTAAGCTCATTATATTTAACAATAAAATAATTCCTTACAAACAACAGGCTACATGAAACAAATATCGGACTGTCCCTGTGGCAGAGGGTAGTGCTAAAATTACAGAAATAAAATGATCAATATCTAAATTATTTAATCAATTATTATCTAAGTAATTTAACGCTAAGGCGTGAACTTTTTTTAAAACATTTCCTTTGGCAAAACCGACGTCATTTTCACTAATGTAAAGGCTGGGGGCTGAATCCTACTGCGGATGCACGTTCACACTGAGAAGCGTCGTTAGGCAGAGACGTTTCGAACTTTGAACATTTATTTCAATGCAAGGATCCACCTGCTCGTGCTTGGCGCCCTCTCTCCCTAGCGACGCTTCTCAGTGTGAACTTAGTTTAACTTTTCTCATGATAAACAGCGAACCCCAATCCAGATAACTAGCAGATAGCCAGCTACACATTACAAGCAGCTAAAATGCTGACAGCAACTGGCTAGCTAGCAAATTGGCATCACCTTGGCTAACTAAGGAACATGTAGAATGTCAATGTACTGCTATCTATTTTATTATCTTCGTGAAAAGCCAACTATACTGTTATCTAGCCTGCTAAGTTAGTTGGCAGCTAGCTAGCTAATGTTGCTACCTACCTAGCTAGCAGACTACTGGACATGTCACAATCATTGTGACCATTAACAGCTCTAACTATTCACAATAAATGAATATAAAAGGTGTCATAACCTTTTACATACCAGTTAGCTAGCTGGACGCCATGGCTGGTCGGCCGTTACTCCATGGCTAGCTAACATCCCCACAACGCATTACACTCTCAGGTTATGAAAAGATAGATATCATAGCTTTAAAAAACGATAGATTAAAACGGATAACAGCAGGTGGTGTGTCTGATTGAGCTGATACGCAAACACTAGTAATTTAGCTAGATAAAAACAGAGAAATAATAATCTTGACATACCTGAATTATCCGATCCGAATCAGCATCGACGCCAGGTATGACAGCTGGTGAGAGCGCGCGCTGTACTGATTTTCTTGTCATCTAACAACTGACAATGCACCACTGGAGCACGAACGCGGCAGGTGTGGAATTGTTAATGTTGAGCTGCAACGCAAACAAAAATCCTTGTGCTGCTTGGAAAGGAAACGGTTGACACGCACTTCACCCTATAGATGTCCTCAAATCCTCTCCATTCCAAATTCGACTTGGATAGCTCATAACACCCCCCCACCCCATTTTTTTATTACGCATAGTCTGCATGATTCATGTGGGTCACATTTTCAGGTCGGGAATCCAGAATGCCGGATTAATCTGGAAAAATCACATCCCTGATTAGGGAATAAGGAAGGAGCTTTAATTGGTTACTTTGTGGAGAGCTTTACCAGAGAAGAGGTTATAAATATGGCTAAAAGTGTAGCAAATGTACAGAATGTTTTAGAGGACATTGAGATAAAGCACAGAGAAGTACTACAAAAACGACAAAAATTTAAGGCAGAAGGCCCCGATGGTATATATCCTAGAGTACTCAAGGAACTCGGGGAGATGATTTATAAACCACTGAAAGATATTGTAGCGAGCGTGCGCGAGGTGATGTAGAAATACACAGGTATAAAAAAATACACAGAGTCCTGCTGCGTTGCAAAAATGGCTACGCGAATAGCCAATTTATTAAAAGGCGATAAATGGCGGCGGATGGCGTAGCGGTCTAACGCGCTACACTTTGGTGTGGTGTGCGCTGCCTGTCGGGGACGCGGTTCGAAATCCGCGTCTCTACCAGACTGGCCCTGGTCGTCCCCGATCGGGAGGCGGCATTTGGCTGTCCGCCTCCGGTGAAGGGGGGAAGGTGAGCCGAGGAGAAGGTAAAAGGCGTCGTGGAAGAATTTCCCGGGAACAATCGGCCAGGCCAGGAATGTGTGTCTCGCTCCTGGAGGACGGGCGGCGGACTTGTGGGAGTGGGAATTGAAATAAATTGTTATGTTTTGCCACGTTTTGTTATGCTTGTTTTTGTATTTTATTATTTTCTCATCATCACTCATCTTTCACGTCAGTTTCCCAGTCTGTCTGTGTTCCTTGTTTTTTGATAATCCACTCCTCGTCTTTGTTATTGCACTATTCGGGTGATTTCGACTTTACGGGTTTTCTGCCTTATTTTCCTATCTCGTTTACTTCCTTCTTTCTTTCTATCATTCTGTACATATTAGTTAGGTGTTAATAGTACTAACCAACTAATCTACTAACATTAGGGATTTAGATTACGTTACTAACATTTACTAATTACTAATTATCTCACGTTTCTAACTACTGCTATCATTCTCGCTCTCGTTGTCCTATCCCTGTACGTTTGTCTCCTATCGCCTTGTCTGCACGCATTTTCTTTCTTTGCACTCCTCCCCTTCAAGCTGTGCACGTGTCTGCCTTCTATTCCAGGTCGTTTATTTTCAGTATGTCTATGTGCTTCCCAGTCCGTGTCTTTTGTCTCCCCTTACTATTATATTAGTGATCCCTGTCGTTCTCACCTGTGTTCTCGCCCTTTTCCCCTCCCAGTCACATCTGATTCCTATTGTGTTTCCCTTCCCCGCTTGTATATAAGTTCCTTGTTTGCAGTGGTTCTGCCTTGTCTGCCTTGTCCTGGTCTGTGCCTGGGTCCTTGTCTGGACATCACATAAATAGATGGTATAATTGGCAACCAACTTGAGAGAAAAACGGAGAAGAAATATCCGTGTTCCATACACCGCATAACTCCAGACAATATCTGGCGAACTTTTGCTGGTACAGACGTGTCCTGAAAAGGACACGCCAGACCATTGAACTTCTTCACTAATCAGCACAACAACCAGGAAGTAACTCAGTCAAAGAAACACTTGCTCGATGACGAACATTTTTGCCCTGAATTACATGGAACCACACTAAACAGTATAGGTGTACTGGTCATGGTGGCTTCGACATTTAGCACACCACGACCAACCAGCTAACACATAAACAAGATTACAGTAACACATATAACAATTCACTCAATTACACAGAGGGAACAGACAAACATGCAACATCGTTCCCCCATAATGCCTCGCGCACACATTTTAATGAGCGACCCCCCTGGATTGCTACAATATTTTATGCAATCCCTGAATATTGGATAAATACTAGATGTGTAGAAGCAAGGTAGTATGATTTCAATATATAAGGGGGACAGTACTGACCCAGGGAACCTGTCAGTTTAACTTGCATCTCATGTAAAATATTGGAGTGTATTATTAGGGACAAGTTATTCCTGGAAAAATAATAGTATTTTAAAGGATAGCCAACATGTTTTTTTCAGGGGGAGGTCATGCCTAACAAACCTCCTGGACTTCCTTGAGGGAGCTACAAAGTGTTTTGACACGAACCTGGCTTATTATACTTTATATTTGGACATTCAAAACAAATTTGATAAGGTCCCACATGAGAAGCTCATTGTCAAAATGAATTCAGTAGGAATTACAGGAGTTATTTCAGAGTGGGCTCATAATTGGCTGCAAGGTAGAATACAAAGAGTAACAGTAGGAAGGAGTCCCACAGGGATCGATGCTGGGACCTCTGCTTTTCCTTATTTACATACTGAATATGATCTGGATAGGCCTGTTCTCTTCATTATATATTAAAAATAATTAAATACGTTTGGATTAAATGAAAATATAACACCATGAAAATGCATTTTATTTAAAACTCTTTAAAAAGTCACAACAATTATGGTTTGTGACATTTTTACAACCATTGAAGAAGCACTGAAATACTGTGCACCAGGATGCAAACCACCTTTCAGGCACAATTATATAATACGTCAATGGTCAGGCCCAGCCATCATTAGTTAATTCCCATCTTGGAGAAATGCCTGGAAATCTTCACACAATTTTGTTACTCCTTGAACTTACAGACACACAGAACTGAAATGTCTGCAGTGTAGCAACTAGTCTGCATCCCTGATGCACACAGTGCTTGCTACATATTTAGAGAAATCACACCCTCTGACTTAGTCAATTTAATGGAATTCCAGTAATATCTAAAGACAGAGTCTAACCATGTACCCCGCAGATAAGAAATCAGATCTCCAGTAGTTCTCTGGCTGCAGACCAGCTTTTCCTACAATTCAACAGCTTTCCAAGGGAATCTTTCTTGACAGAAACTCAGCCAGGAGTTTCAATGCCCCAGCTTTTGATTGAAAACAAACAAGATGTAAAAGTGAGTTGAAGTCTAACCTGCTAGATCAGTCATATCAGGTAAAAGGTACACAATGACATGAAAAAACATAGACCAAGTGTGCTGTCCAGAATCAGCTATTTGTGTGCTATGTGGGCAGTGCCTGAATATTTCTAAAGTTACTGTGAGTTTATAACTGAGCATGTGGACAGAATAAAGAGCAGATATTAAAGCTTGATTGAAAATGCCCCCTCTGCTATACATCAATATTATTGCTCTGGTTTTGCTCCAGAACCTTTCCCAGTACAGAGTGGTGCAGAGAGGTCCATCAGGAGTGAAACAATCAAGCTCATTACTGGGTTACTATTTACAGTAATCCAGACAAAGGGTGAGAGGCTAAAAAAGGAAGAATCCTGACAAATTAATAGTTTTTTTAAAACACAATGTGGCCCGTACCATAATACATTGCTTCCTTTCAGACATTCCCAGTACATTCCTTGGCTGGCTGTTTGTAAATGGGCTGTGACACAAAGGCGTTTATCATGGTTTAACTTCTAAATAAATCATACATGCACACTCCAACGGAATTCATTATGTTAAGTTAAAGAAAGTTATTCAAGGCCAGAGAATATGTTAAATGCAATATGAGAATGTATCTACATTTAGAATGGACAAACAAGTTAATAGGAACAAAGCACTGTTGGATGATTGCTGATTAGCGAATATATTAGAAATTCAATAATACAGCTGAACAGATCAACATGGGTCAGTCCTGCATGGCTATCCAGTTTTCCTGAAATGGATATAACAGAATCTAGAAATAAGGAAGGCAGCATTGCCAAGAATCTAATTATAACAAAATAAATAATATAAGTAAAATAATTATTTGAATTAATCATTAGTTTATTAGAGGTGAGATTATTTAATATACCTTTAAGTTTTAAACTCATTTTTTATTTGGAATTATTTTCCTGTTCAAAACAGTCAAAAAATGTTCCTTGCCTCGCGTGTAACTACGCTGCCATCTACAGTTTGAGGGAATACTTACTGTCCCAATGTTCCCTTCAAATCTTGTCATCTTTAATAGAGGCACCACAGCATAATAATCAGAGCATCGCTCTTCTCTTCCTTACCTTCACTCTAACTCCTTTTTAACAATTGGTTATCAATACCTTTTCAAGTTTGACATGCAAGCGCATTTAGCTCAATTGAAAAAGCCATCTTAATTTATGTGGATCATATTAATCCTAAACAGCCTTTGTTCCCATGCTGACGCATGTTCTGATTTCCGAAGCCGGAATACATGTGTCTCACTGAAGTGACATAGCCTATCTTTCCCCCAGTGTAAGGTGTGACAAGAAGCGTCAGCTGACATCATGTGTTTCGGAGGAGGGCATGTGCTAGTCTACTCTCCCAGAGTGCAGTGAGTTCACCTTAGAATACAATTGGGCATTGCAAATTGGGAGAAAAAGGATACATTTAAAAAAACAAAACATTCAACAAAAGAGGGTGCACACACAAATGAACAAGGTGCAGACAAATGGGGTAACAAACTTTTGTCAGCGTCTGATGAAGGGTTCTGATGAGTGTTGAAATTCAAAGTTCAAAGTTCAAAACACAAATTCAAGACCCTGGTGCTATCTTGCAGAACAATTATTTCCTACCTTCAGTCCATCATCAAAGCTCTCAACTCAGTAACCTCTGATGCTTTGGAAATCCCCCCTTCCCATAGCCACACACCCCAATCTCACCTCTTTACCCTACCTGGCCCACAAATGGTGGAAGGAGCTAACTGAAACTGTCAGAACTGCAGAGCATGCTACGAGTCCCTTAGCTCATAACTTTGAGTTTGACTCCTCTCTTGGATTTGGTAAACCCCACCCAAGTTCGGGGATTACGGTTAGGAATAATATTAGATAGGGGTATTCGATTCTGATTTGAGCTGTCATTGTCAGTTAAAAGTGTAACAAAAGTGTCCTTTTGGGCCTCGGGTGGTGTAATGGTAAAAACATTCGCCCAGAATGCAGGTTGCCCACTGTGGCCGGGGTTCGATCCCTGGCTGTGCCAGCGTGGCTCTGGCCGGGAGCCCCGTTCGGGGTGGTGATTGGCTGTCCGCCCCAGGAGGAGGGGGTAGGGAGAGCTGGCATGAGCTCGCTGAGAAGTGCAAATGTAGTTCCTGTAAGACAAGTGGGTGAGTTCCGTCTCGGAGGAGGTGGATCATTGCCGGCCTAGGGGTACTGGCTTGTCCCACAGAGAAGGGCAGCGGGCTCGTGGGGGAGGGTGAATTGAAGAAATAGCGGATACAATTGGCAGCAGCCTGTGCCAGGGGTTGGTACGGGGCCAGCCAGTCCTGGTGTAAAACCACCTCCCGGCCCCGGCCGGGCATGCGCACCCGATAGACGATGTCGCTGAGCCGCTGCAGGACCTCACCAGGTCCACGCCAACGGCTCCACAGCTTGGGGGACACCCCTTTTGTCCGGGAGGGGCAGAAAATCCACACCCTTTGTCCGGGAGGGGCAGTCTGTGGTCCCCGCCTGCTTCAAGAGATCCACTATTGTCCCTGTGCCCAAGAATGCTTCTCCAGCATGCCTGAATGACTATCGACCGGTGGCCCTCACCTCGGTGGTCATGAAATGCTTTGAGAGGCTGATTAAGGACTACATCTGCGCCTTCCTCCCTTGCTCCATGGACCCGCTGCAGTTTGCTTATCGTCCAAACAGATCCACGGATGATGCTGTCTCCCAGGTACTGCACACCACACTCTCTCATCTGGACAGCCGGAAGGGGGGCTACGTGAGACTGCTGTTCATTGATTATAGTTCAGCTTTCAACACCATAGTCCCCACCAGACTGGCTGGCAAGTTGATTGAGCTGGGACTGAACGCCCCCCTGTGTGCCTGGATCCTGGACTTCCTGACCGCCAGGCCCCAGGTGGTCAGGGTGGGCAGACACACCTCCAACCCCCTCACCCTGAACACAGGATCCCCCCAGGGTTGCGTCCTCAGCCCCCTACTGTACTCCCTGTACACACATGACTGTGTGGCCAGGTCCAGCTCCAACTCCATCATTAAGTTTGCGGATGACACAGTGGTGGTGGGCCTGATCTCCAACAACGACGAGAAGGCCTACCTGGAGGAAGTTGCTGATCTGTCACTCTGGTGCCAAGACAACAGCCTCCTCCTGAATGTCACCAAAACTAAGGAGCTGATTGTGGACTTTAGGAGGACACAACAACAGAGGACGTACTCACCATTGGGGATTAATGGGACCACTGTGGAGAGGGTGAGCAGGTATAAATACCTGGGGGTCCACATCACCGAAGACCTCACATGGACAGCACACACTGACACTCTGGTGAGGAACGCGAGGCAGCGCCTTTACCACCTCAGGCAGCTGAGGAAATTTAAAGTCTCCCGGAGGATCCTTCAGTCCTTCTACTCTGGAGCTGTAGAGAGCATCCTGACCGGAAGCATCACCGCCTGGTTTGGCAACAGCTCTGCTCAGGACAGGAAGGCTCTCTGCAGAGAGTAGTGCGTTCGGCTGAACGCACTACTGGAACTACACTCCCCACCCTGCAGGACTTATACACCAGGAGGTGCAGAACCAGAGTCCGCAGGATCATGAAGGATCCTCACCACCCCAACAACAGACTGTTTCAGCTGCTGCGGTCAGGCAAGCGCCTCCGTAGTCACGCTGCCAAAACAGAGAGACTGAGACGGAGTTTCTTTCCTCAGGCCATCAGGACTGTGAACTCTGACCTCACCAGGGCCCCCACCAAGACACACACACTGCCCCTCTTATGCACACCCACACACACACACACGTAATGACCACACATAATTTCCTCCATTTCCAAGTGCTCTTAATGTATATATTGTGTTGTTGTTTTTTTATATAAGAGCTCTTGCTGTACTTATTGTAATAATTATATATATTGTATTGCTTTAATTTTTGTAATAATTCTATTGTCTTTTTACTGTAAATACTGTGTACTTTTGCACTTTTTTCGTTGAGCATTGTCACTTTCCATTTCACTGCACACCCCGTGTGTGTATGTGACAAATAAAAATCTTGAATCTTGAATCTTGAATCTTGAATCTTGAACCCAGTCACCAGGTGCGAACGCTTGGCCCTGGCACCTCCGGGCCTCCTGCTGGGGGCAGTGCTCACAGCCGGCCGCTGCGCATGGCCGCCGCGACAGGGTGTCCGCGTTGCCGCGCTGTCGCCCCGGGCGGTGCCTCAGTTCAAAGTTGTACCCCTGTAGCGTTTCCAGCCAGCGGGCCACCTGGCCCTCAGGGTTTTTGAAGTTCAAGAGCCAGGTGAGGGAAGCGTGGTCGGTCCACACGAGGAACCTGGCGCCATGCAGGTATCCTAAATTCACAGTCGTCAGCAGGACAATCACTTCGAAACCAAAGGTCGTCCTTCTTAATTTTTTAGTCGTCGAGACGATAGGACAACTGCGAATCTGTGCCCCTGGCTAGCTAGACATTCTGCGCAGATTTAGCTAACATCAGCCCTCACAGACACTTCCGAATGAGTCTTCAAATGACGAACAAAGTTCGATGTTGTAGTCTGGCTGTCAGAAATCTATTTTTCCTTCACATGTAAAATGTTTGAAGCCGAAAGTGATGACTCTTGGCACAGTCAATCTGATCTGATCTGATCTGATCATATTGTGTGTGTGTAACCAGAAATACTATTTATGAAATAGTCTAGAGCGGGAGGGTGTAACGAGTGCTTCTCGTTTAAATAAAATAATGTCAGGTAAGCAAAGAGCTTGACTGACAGGGTAGTCATACAATCATGACAATGCCATTCCCAGTGTGCGCTCGCATACCGGGTAACGTTACACTGACACTTGTAATGTGAACATTGACAACGTTGAACATTTTAATATTTAATATAATATTTAAACTTAAAACATAAAATGAACACAAACAAGTCATTCGGGTCATCATGTTTCAAGTCAAGTCAAGTCCAAGTTGAGTCTCAAGTCATTTATTTTCTGTCAAGTCAAGTCAAAAGTCATCAAAACAGTGACTCGAGTCCGCATCTCTGCTTACACTTAAAGTATTCTTGCCATGTCCTTGCAAGTTGTTCTGAATAAAAGCATCTGCCAAATCAATAAATTGTATTATTATGGCATGATAGTAATTATTTTTCAGTGAAGCATATGAATATTCACATTTCCTAAGGGAAATGGGCCAGCTTGGATTTAATGAAAAAATTTCATGAAAACCTTTACACAAGTTGAAAACTTGTTCTGGTACGGAAGCAGACCCACACAGACAAATGCAGATATACTGATACAGAGAGGCACACTCACATGGGGAGACAGTGATAGACACATATACATATAAAATACACATGCAGTTTGGTTGGACATATTGAGCAGTGGTTAGTTCTACAAGGGCAGCACGTCATCAGGAAAAGTTTAACAAGCAAGCACTGAGATGTAAAAAAAACATTTAAAAAAATCCTGATGAGAGCAGACTGTCATAGATTATAGGTAAGAGGGCAGACAGCTTATCCAAGTCCTTATCCAAGTTGTTCAATATCCTTTCTTTATACATAAAATAATTTTGATTTAAACATAAAAAATAAAAGCTGCACATTTAAATTGAGGGCAGAGTAGGGAATACTATGTGCAAATAAATAAAATCATGCAGGTAACCTCAAAAACTGATTGCACTAAAAAGTGTATGTTAACCTATATTTTAAATATTTTAAAAGAAAATAAGGAAAAAAGGGTCATAGAATATCAACGATTTAATACCATTAATCGATTCTGGCATTCGATGTTTCACCTGTCTACCCCCTCCCACCCACTCATCTTTACAGGTGCGTCGTTTAAGAGTGACGTCACGCCAAATGGCAAGATTTGTGTTAATACGAACTGTCCTGAATTCCAAGATGGCGTTGCCCTGAGCTGAGGTGGGTTCTGCTTTTTTCGGTGTCTATATGTGCATGCTGTGGATACATATCACATTGTAGTGGAGCTCGTTTACATGCATAACTGAACGGTATCTGGCGCTGGTAGCATATCAAATGAATAGCGCCGTCATGCTGAGGAAATAGCGGAATTACGTGAATTGATATCAGATGCTTGCGAATCGTCCACTTGTAAACGCAGTATTTTTCCGATGGCTGGCACGCGCATAGCTGTCTCCTCCTCCAAGATGTGCGCGTGCATTTGAGCATCACTCTGGAAACTTGAGTGGTCTGGTCCAAACTTGAGTACATCCTCCCAAACGGAATTGAATACCTCCTGTTGCCTTATGTTTAGCAGCTAATACAATTCTATTTGTGAGTAATATATTTGAAATAGATATGATGCCATGAATTCAGAAAATATCTACTAAGCAAGACTGGTGGCCCTTTTTTATGAGTATTTGTACTTTGTTCACACAGTATTGTTATTTATGAAATATTAAACAATAGATCTCTATCCCAATGCATTTAGTAAGTTATCAAGTCAAGCGTTTAGAGGCAACTGATTAAATATAATTTTAGGTAAGGACGGAGATCCTTGTTGGTACCATTTGCAGTGTGTTGGTACCATTTGCACTTATTTCCTTCTGATGCAGCAGTGGTGAGGTATGGGTGAGAGCAAGCCTGATGTCTTATGTGCCCAGGCATGCGAGCACCTCAGCAAGCAAGAGTACCATCTGGCTCTGTGCTGTTGTGATGAGGTACTGGCTGTGCCACCTATTCCGACCACCACCTCCTCCACCACCACCACCACCACCACCACCACCACCACCTCCTCCTCCAGCACATCCTCCTCCACCCAGGACCACTGTGTCCGTCTGCAGGCGCTGCTATACCGAGTCTCTGCTCTCATTCAGCTGGTACTTCACTAATACTTTTATTAGCCCTGGCTCAACTACCATTATTATTATTTTTTTAATAATTATTTTTTCAGTTTTGAGTTTTGTTTACTACATGTAATTTACTTTTCATTTCGGATTGATTGCTTTTAAATGTGGTTTTGTTTTCAATGTTGCAACAACAGCAGGAGTTTTTCTCTAAAATGTGTTGTTCATTGTAGAAAAAGTTCACAGAAGCTGAAGAGGACAGCGAAAGTGGTATGAATTTTAACTCTGTATTACTTGGGTGAAATGCTGTACTGGAATTAATTGTTTCACAGTGTAATATAACCATATCATTATCACTAAGATAATTATACAATGATATATTTCAGGAGAAATTCAAATGCTCCATTCTATCCATTCTAGACTCGATATTGCAACCCTCAGATCCAATGTTTACTGCACTGACAGCTTCTCCATATGTCTGAAAATTATGAACAGAAATGTAAAATATCTATACAATACTGTATAGATTAGTTTATTACAGAGTGAACACACATAATTTTCACACAGCATGTAATTTTCTCCTATATGCTCTTTACAGTAATGTGCCTCCAGGAGTTGCTGGGAGACGGGGCTCTCAAAGACATTCTGGTCACCATGTTACTGGATGGTAGGCTAAAGGAGATTTGCCAGGCACTGTTCAACTGTGACAGTGTGGAATGGACGGTAATTATATAAACCAATGAAATGCATGGAATTTACACTACAGGTTTTTGGAGTTGTTCTCTAAACACAGAGATGCCCTCTTTCTGTGATGATGCGTGTCCGCAAGAGTAAACAAAATAACATTTGTTAATCGCCCATCGACTCATCGCACATAGAGGTGGATGTGCTGAAATCAGTTTTCTTATTCAAGCCAAATCCAACCATGAACATTTTGTTTATCTCACAACAGAATGAAGGTAACATGAAGTATTTCAGACAGTTGTTGCTACTTTTGACGGAATCACAGGTAAGCACGCAGCTTTGTTATTTCTTAGACAAGATGCTCCGCATGATGCTCCACATCTCTTGCAAGTGTTCTGCTAAAAACAAAAAGGCATTCAAATTTTTAAAGACTTAAGGACCTTCTGTTTATTTTCTGTAAAGAGAGGCTCAGGACTGATAACAAGTTACTCATTAAGAAATCTTCTCCAGGTGTCCAGTAGTGCTGCTGGAGTTTCAGAAGAGGATGGCAGGGAAGGTTTGTCGCTTGTTTTCGCTCTTCCCCCCCACTCCCCACTCGCTGGTAGTTTGGCATCCTGGCTGCTTTCTGGCTGTAGTGCAGTGGGAGCGGTGCTTCCTTTTGTGGCTGAAGAATGACTGACATGGGGAACTGTTCACTCGATGGCTTGTTTGCCGCTTGAGAACACGCAAGCATGTGAATCTGGCAGAGCTTGCAGCGCATTTATACCTGGCACTCCCGATGCGAGCCAGGCCCTCTTGTGACTGGCTTTGTACGTCTGGTCTCCACTCAGGGATCCTGGTGGAACGACGTTGGAAGCACAGGGCTCCTCCTCGAGGTGTACTGGGAATCGATGAGTATACCCTATGTCTCAGGTGCACATTCCAGTAATGCTGCTGAACTTCTGTCAACTAATAGCAGACACAGGACAACACACCTGGAGCTAAGTATGTGCCACTGGGTAGCATAGCTTTTCAACTGTTCTTTGGGGGAAAATTGATCTTTTTTTAATTTTGTACACGCCAACACCTTTCATTGAGAAACTACAAAACTATGTTGTTGTTTTTTTACATGTGAAAATGCTGTTAGCCACTCCTTTGCTCTGTGGCCAAATTCTGTCAAACAGGGACTCCAGCACTGTCTGATGGGCTCTGGGAAGAGCAGTTTAAATAGTTTAGCCGATTAAACCAGATTTCTATTCTAGCTGCTGAGCGGTGTGTCTCTGGGGCTTGTGCCCCCAGGTTCCTGCAGGGCGGCGAGTGTGCACTGGGGGAGCTCTGCATCTCGGCCCACTCACACGGCGAGCTGCTGGAGTGGCGGGAGAGGCTGCTGTTTCGTCGGCTGCAGGGCCAGCACATCCGCAGCACCCAGGCCCCCACGGACAGCTACGGCGAGGACCTGATCGAGAAGTGGATGAGAAACCCGCTCCCGCATGCTGTGGTCAGTTCCCCCGCATTTCCTCTGTGGTGTTGACGGGCTTGGCCTTTAAAAAGCCCTTTAACATCCATTATCCGTCCTTGTTTGTAGTTCTGTGAACCTTTGATAGTGGGTAACGTGGTTTCCTGTGTGTAGGTGAGTTCCAGTGTGTTGGGAGTGACTGTGGACTTTGTGCCAGGCCTGCACCAGACCATTCACACCTTTGATAGTGAACCTTTGATAGTGGGTAACATGGTTTCCTGTGTGTAGGTGAGTTCCAGTGTGCCGGGGGTGAATGTGGACTGTGTGCCAGGCCTGTACCAGGCCATTCACGAGAAGCACTGCTCCGTCAGCTGGACCCTGCGGCTGGACTGCAATGTGAGCGTTGTGTGCTTCTGTCTGACATGAACCCCGTGCATCAGTTCAAGCAAAGTCTAAAAGGTGAAGTGCATCGATCTAATGCTCTCTGTCCATATTTCACTTGGTCGAACGCTTCCCCTGGCGGTCGTTCTCTCCTCCTCTCCTGCCCCCCGCCCAGCCCCCTCGGCCGCTGCACCGAGTGGCCCTCCTCAGCGAGCTGCACCGCGCTCTCTTCTGCATCACGGGTGTCGCGGCGGGCAGCTCCGATGGCCTGCAGCCCTACCCCCTGAGCCAGCCGCAGTGGGAGTGGAGCTGTGACGGCAGCCGGCAGAACCACGCGGCCGAGCGCATCTACCAGGTCACCCTGCGCCTGACCGCACCCGCCTTCGGCAGCTTCCAGCAGACCGTGGTGTTCGACTTCGGCTCCGAGCCCGTGCTGCTTCAGACCGTATCGGCTGAGTTGGCCCCTCCCAAAGGTAGCTTGCCCTGTTGTCCGTACCTGACAGTGTTTAGGTCTGTCTCCCTGCACTTTTGAATGTCCAAAAGGATTCACAAAACAACAAAGTTCACACTTAAATCAGTATGTTTATGCTGAAGGTCAAATCAGCACATATCTCTGTCATGTATTAGCTTTGCAAAATATAGATAAAACAGGGATTTGCATTTTTGAAGGTACAGTATTTTTAGATGTGTATACCTATTAAAATAAATAATCCCAAGTATATTAAGTATAAAAATATGCTCTGTATAGTTGAGTATTTTTGATTGATTTTAGCCCTTTTGTAAGAAAACTAAGAGTGATCAGCAATTTGCGGTGGTGGTGTACATAACATGTGAGATAATCATGGAAGTGGCGATGCGCTGTGGCACTAAACGCCCTTCCCCTCAGATGCTGAACTGGAGCAGCGACCGCAGGGCGTGCTGTCATCAGGGCGCTGGGACTCTGGCTGTAAACAGGTGGCGGTCGTAGGCTTTCTGCCCCGAGAACAGGCCCCGCTGGACCAGTCCCTGCTGCGGTCCTACCAGATCCCTGCCGCCGCTGACCAGCTCTTCACCCGGTCCGTCCTGGACCGGAGCCTGACCGCACACAACTACCACTCCCGCCTCCACGACCTGCTCTACATCGAGGAGAACGCGCAGTACATGGAGCTCAGCAGGTCAAGCGCCAGCCTTTCCCTAGTCACTCCCTTCGCCGTCGCCACCTCCATCTCCCCCCCCCCCTCCAGCACCCTCCACTGGACACCAGACTTATTCTGTTCTCCATTTAAATCCTGCTACTGGCTCAGATCAGTGCCAGATATGATGTTTTGGCTCTCAGCTCTCTCTTTTCTATCTCCCCTGGCATCTTCAGTATTTTTAGCTCTTGCTATTTTCATTTTGTCTGGTTAAGATGAAAATGAGACCGATTTGATTTATGTAAAAGCAATTCATTTCCCGACTCTCATCCTCGCTTGCAGGTTCAACCTCCAAACGTGCCTGCGCCTGGTGGTGGCGCCCACGGCACCAGGGCTCCAGGGCAGTGCCAGGCCCTTGTTGCCGGGACAGCTCTTCGCCCAAATGGGCCTGAGCGGGACGGGCGTGACGCAGGACACGGCGGGAGGGCGGCTGGTTTGGGACACGGTGGACAGCGTTCTGATGCTGCCAGTGGCCGGCCTCCAGGCCAGGGATCCTGCTGCGGGCACGGGGGGCAGGGAGCAGGTGTACGAGGCCCAGGTGGAGGCGTGCTGCTCGGAGTGCATGCTCTTCAGACTCTCGGAGGACTGCTGCCACGACCTGAGACTGCAGCCTGACCAGGACCTGCAGGTGAACACAAACGCTCACGCTCAACAGAACCATGTTTTAATCGGCTGAACAATGCCCTGCCCATCTACAGTTTTCCTATCTTTCTGAAGTGTTCTCCCTTTGAGTATTTGCTCTGGCATATATTAAAAATGCATTACCGCAGCCAATTTAGCGTAAGGTACATTAGGATTGGGGAAAAAGACAGTACTAGAAAAAATGCATTGCATTGATGTTTTTTGAATTTTGGGTTTTGGGTTACTTACTGGGTCAGTCATTCCCACTTGGGTTATGCTCTCTGATTTTGTATTCTTTGCATATTATTCACTCTGAGCATTGGGTTGCTGATGTATGTGTCCCCCACTAGGTGGAGCTGCAGTTCCAGCTGAACAGGTTGCCGCTTTGCGAGATGCATTTTGCTTTGGACTCCCTGCAGGACTGCACCCTGCTCTTTCCAGAGCCCCCCTCTGCTGGAGTGCCCCCCTCTCTTTTCAGGTACGTCCCTCAGTGGGACAATGTCTCAAAGGGACTGAGCAGAGAGAGGCTGCATGATGAGGCTGCACGATCACTGTATATGTGTGTATGTCTGTGACAGTGTCTGTGTATGTGTTTACGCTGCAGTGTGTAATCACTGTCTGTATGCAATGTGTGATCACTGTATCTGTGTGGCTGCAGTGTGCGATATCGTTGTGTCCGTGTGGCTGCAGTGTGTGCGATCACTGCATTGTGTAATCACTGTGCAGTGTGTGATCACTGTGCATTGTGTGTGATCACTGTGTCTGTGTGATTGTAGTGTGTGTGACACTGTGTTTGTGTTACTGCATTGTGTGTGATCACTGTGCAGTGTGTGAGATCACTGTGCAGTGTGTGTGCGATCACTGTGCAGTGTGTGATCACTGTGCATTGTGTGTGATGACTGTGTGTGTGATCACTGTGTCTGTGTGATTGCAGTGTGTGACACTGTGTTTGTGTTACTGCATTGTGTGCGATCACTGTGCAGTGTGTGTGTGATCACTGTGCAGTGTGTGTGTGATCACTGTGTCCGTGTGGCTGCAGTGTTGAGGGGATGGACGCCAGGCTGAGCGAGCGGCAGAGGGAGGCCCTGGGAGTCATTACTGCGCCCCTCTCCCTGCAGCTGCCCCCTGTCTTGTTGTGTGGTCCCCCTGGCACAGGAAAGACCTTCACTCTGGTCCAGGCCACGGGGGCACTGCTAAGGGAGGACGGCACCAGGTACACCATCTCTACTGTAGCATGACGGTCACTGTCCACTGGACTGCCAGCCTCTCCTGTGTTCATGTGTGTTTGTGGGCAGGCAGGAGGCAGGAGCCTTGAATACTGTGGCATGTTGTAATCCGTGCTTTTCCCCCCTTCCTGTGCTTACAGGGTGTTGCTGTGCTCACATTCAGAAGTAGCTGCTGACTCTCTGGCGACTGACCTCCATGCTTTGATAGGGCATTCCCTCTCCCAGGGCTGGCTTCTCAGGTAACCACAACAAAACAGTCACAGCCAGTCCTAAATCTAAAGGAAATTGCCAGAATGATGAAATTGATCTAGACGTTTCCAGGTGGCTGTGCGGTGTGGTGACGTGTCGTTGCGCGGCATAATGATGGGCCTCATGGCGTGAAACGCTGTTTCGCTTGTGGTAGTGTGTTGTTTTGCTGTGTGATGATGTGTCATTTTTTATGTGTATTGGCTCCACTGCCGATGATGTGTTGTTTCACTGTGTATTGGCTCTGCTGTGTGTGATGTGGTGTTTCATTGTGTATTAGCTGCACTGTGTGATGATGTGGTGGCTGCCCTATGAGGTGATGTGTCGTTTCACTGTATTTCTGCAGACTGCAGGGGTGCAGCAGGCTGGTGAAGACGGCGACGGCCTCGGTGCAGCGCTGCGGCGTGATTGGTCACAGCGTGGTGGAGTTCCTGCCGCCTGGGAGGGAGGAGGTGAACAGGAGTAGGGTGGTGGTCAGCACCCTGCGCCAGGCCAAGCACCTCATCCAGCTCAGGCTGGACGCAGGTAGTGCAAGGCCAGGGCTCCACCCCTCTCGCAAACAACTGAACTATGCAGCTGTTTTACCTACTCCCATCATACAGCATGCACAGCACTACAATCCTGTCCGTTTTCTCACGACTGCCTGTTTTCCCCACATTCACCACTAGATGGCAAGCTAACATTATTTCCGGCTCTGAATTTGTAAACACTTAAAATAGCCTTGTTGGTTGCTGTTTCTTGTGAGGTAGAAAGGCATGGTTGTGGTCATGTTCACTGGTGTAAAGGGATGACCATGGTTGTGCTCAGCCTCATACTGCTTCTGCCAGGGTGTTTCACTCACATTCTGGTGGACGAGGCCTCGTCAGCGCCCGAGTGCGAGGCTGTGATGGCGCTCTCCTTGGCGGGCCGTTCTACTCGCGTGGTGCTAGCGGGGGACCCTGCCCAGGTGAGAGAGATTCTCTGTGTCTCCGGGTCAATCACCGTCTTCCAACATCATTCAGAAATATATATACTCCGTTAAGAGTCTCTAATGTTAAGAGTATGGCGATTGACCTCCTCCATAATCCTAATCTAACTATGACATTTGATGGCTATTGTTGGTGTGTTCCATCCCTGCTATGAGATCACAGCCTGCCTTTGTTCTGCCTGTTGGTGAGCTGTGTAGTGCGTAGCTTCGGCTCAGGAAATTCTCACAAATTCTCCCTTCTCTCCGTTGTGCTAAGCTCCCGCCATTGGTGTACAGTGAATTTGCCCGTGAGCGAGGTCTGCAGCGCCCCCTGCTGGAGCGCTTGTGTGGGCTTTATCCTCAGGACTGCAGCTGCCAGGTACAGCTGATGGAGCAGTATCGCACGCAGCTGCACATTGTCAGGTGGGTTGCATACGCTCTTAATCAGAGATTAACCCTCGGGTGACCGGTGGTCCCTTAATGCCAAGAACGTTCAATATTTCAGCCCCTAATGCATCTCACTTATTGATAATGGGAGAATTTTCCTGTGTTTTCTGCCTCCACTGATCTGTAGCCTTTCCGGATTGCACATGACCTAATTGGAGTGACTTCTGTTCCCGGGACAAATGTATGGGTAAACATGCTGGTGGATTCAAATTATGATGCAGCTTGGGAGCCACTAAATATGTGGCTGAAAAAACATGTTATTGTGATTCAATGTGATGTCAGGCGCTGTGACTTTACCTAGAAAAGGTCTGGGCATTATTTCCTAGAAGCAAAGCAAGTATTGCAAAACTGCGGCATTGGCTTAAGCAATCGAAATGCTTCATACTCTACTAAAAATGTCATAAATCATTTTCCTGATGACCTGCTTTTTTTAAAGGGGTAAATAGACTCATTCATAGCTGACAGGTTGGTTTGTTTGTCCAACATGTGCTGCATGTACTCCAGTCGCTCACAGAGTAAAGGTAAAAACATTACACAGCAGAAGGCCACTGCATAAAGTAAGGGTGTTGGGGGAGTTTTCTGAAGCAAAAAGCAGAAGTACATTCAGGTGAGGGACTATTGGCTGATCACTCACTGCTATGGGCACGGTGTCAGATTTACTGATTGTACGATCTCAGTTCACTGAAAAACTTGAGCCTTACCCCCCCCAACAGTTGTGATCACAATGCAACTGAAAAACACAGTGCGTTGTTGTCTGCTGCTGACGCATGCAGGTGGGAACCTTGCAAAAAGGCAATACTCAAGATGGTGTACAAATATGCAAAACTGTGGAGGAAATGGCAAAGGGACTGGACATCACTTAAAGTAAGCGGTGTATTGAAGGCGTGATTGTTGATTGTATTGGAACGGACGATTGGCTAGTTGAGTTAAATGATTGACGAGGCAAATTAAGAAACTTTCTCAGGGGGAGTGTACAATAGATGGGCTGTGTTCTTCTCTAAGCATACAATATGCACTCTGTCCTGTTTGGCTCTGCTCTATTTGGCTCGATGCCCTATGTGACACTTTTGTGGTAATCACTGATAAGTGTTTTGTGCATGAAGAGAAAGGCCAAACACCCTTGCCTGTACACCGTGGCCTTTACTACCATATGATTATTATGATTATTACTATTACTTCATTTTTATGCACCATATTTCTTTATTGATATGCTTTTCATAATTATTATAGAAATGTATGTCCATTCCCTGGAAGTAAACAAGCTTGTAGATGGCAGAAATTTAGTCTAAATTATAGTATTTGTCTATATATAGTACTGTATGTAGTATAGTCTAAACAAAGTGCAAAGTAAAACAGCTTGTTAACCTATATCTCGTATAGCAACTATAAAAATAGTCCTGCTTCACTGTGCTCTGAGTATGAATGCGTAAGCCCTACGAATATAGAAAAACGCCACATTGGATTGCACTGAAGAAAACAACGTTTAAAGATACTGTTGTGGTTTTTATTTCATAAAGCATGAAATAAAAACGTATGGTTTTTGATTATCCGATTAATGCTTGATTAGCTGTAACAAAATGTAAGCAAAAAAACCAAAACATCAGAACTGCATAGATATTTGAAAACTTGCCTAAAGTTGGCTCAATTTCTTCTTTGTGCTTCCTGCTTTTTGCTTGCAAACCGCTTTCTTGAGTTGAACCACAAGAAACATTCTATTGATTTTTGGTCTGGAGATTGCAGTGACCAATCCAGGACATTGATTTTCTGTTCACATAACCATTTCTTTGTAGACTTTGTTGTGTGCTTTGGATCGTTATAACGCTGGAATTCCCATTTTTGGTCTGACTTGAGCTTAAGCTGAGCGAACAAGGCTTTGTCCAAGTAAATGTTTGAATCGACCTTTACCTGAATGTTAACAAGAACAACAGGACCGGAAGACACAAAACAACCCCAAAGTTAAACCTTGACAACCTCCATAATTCACAGAGCGAGTGACATTGTTCTCAAAACTGACTGAGCATGTCTGTTAAGCTGAACTGTGGGTCACTGAAGAGCCATTTCTATTCCTGATGGTCCATTACCAGCAGGTGTGTTCCTTCTCCAGTAGCACGGGTTTGGGCTCTGCTTCAATATTCATATTTCATGGATGCTTTCAATGGTGCTGTAGCTCTCCAGTTAGATTGGCTATTGTCTCTATTGCTTGTCTGCCTTGTGTCATAATACGCAGGACACGTGCACACAATAACAAGGCTTTCTTTTGTCTTATTTGGTGCATTCCCATTTTCATACGATTAGTCAACAGTGTCTAGGACTGAGGTGGCGAAAAGAAAGTTTATAATGTTTTAGGTCATGCGCAGACGACTGCCCCGGATCACAGCCATATCCCAGCGCATGCTTAGCTTGGGCTGCTGCAGGCCTCTCTGCTGTCACTTTAATGCTCTTCAGCTGCAACATGCTGGCCTCTTTATAGCCTATTGCAAAAGGTTTGAAACACTAACAGCGCCGCATATTTTTACAACCGTGCCTATAAATATTGAACCATCTCCCGTCCGTCTCCTGTCCTGGGTAAATGCTAGATTGATCCAGGTGAAGATTGCAATTTCAGCGCTAGTGTCAATTTCAAATTGAGCGTGGCAACAACTGTGACGTCACTAGCAGTGTGCTGTTGTGCACCTAAAACCGGGCCCTAATGCCCCTTTCGCATAGAATTAGCAAACTCACTAAAATAACCTTAAAGCTCTCCGTGCAGGGATGTGGGATGTGTTTGCCACTCTTAGGGAAAACTCAGACCATCGGACACTACTGTTATATATACAATAAGCGATGTTAACAGCTAGATAAAACAGGTATTTTATGATTCTGACAAAGCCATGAGCATGTGTTTGAGCTGACTAATATCAGGAAATCAAAATAAATACCACATGTATGGTTTGTGCTATAGGTTGCCCACTGTCTTGTTAAATGGATTTGATACCCTTCAATGTGGCAGACGTTGAATTTATTCTGCCACCAAGCACAGCAATGACATATTTTAAATATTCAAACTTTAACTTTGGATTTCTGGATGGGCATCACCTCAGGTGTTACACCCCTGTGCCAGTTTCCCTATTGAAAATAATGACACAAGCAGCAATTTAGCATGATTTAGTCTCTGCACACATTTTGGCAGTGCTCAAGTTTGGCAGAAGAAAATGTTTGGCAAAAACCATTGTTTGTGGTGCTCATATTACTCATAACTGTCTGCAAACAGCAGCAGATTGTCTTCCAATTGACTTGAAGTGCTTTGCCATCAGAGCTGATAAATATTTTTGCATTTACTCATTTGCACCGTTCGTGTCGAGGAGATGAAAGAATTCTGTCAATTTGTTGAGCTTTGTGCAGCATTGGCAGAACAGGATTCCTTTTTCTTTGAGTAGTGCTAGAAATAAATTGTTGAAACACCTCTGAAAAAGGTTAAAGTAATATATAAGCCATATCTTAATTTCATTTAAGGCTTAATTTTGCCAGAAAGTGGACTGTTCAGTAGACTGTTAAGACAGGCATTACACTATGGAGATGGATAGAATTAAGACCACGGAGGCAGGTCTATATGAAGAACAATATGAGCAACAAAGTATACATTTTTCTCATTGTAGTATAACATTTGCCTTTAACAAGAGGTCAGTTAATGATCCTTTATGATGCAAGACGTATATAATTTATATTGCTGATTGACCGCAAATATTTCTAATACTGTACATCTCACCATAGATAACCATGTGCTATGCACGCTAAGGAAAAAGTGTAGGCTTTGATATAAATAATATTAAGATCATAATTTCAGGTGTTTGCTACTTCATAAAATGATAAATTAATATAATTCAGCATGTTGATGTTCAGGCATTTTATGAAATGGTGGCAGGTTTGTAAAAAAACAACCCGTTTTGGAATGCTAGGCGAGTGGCCTAGCGTGTAAGCATGTGCAGCTGGCCTTGGCTTGTTTCCCTCCGCAGTCTACCTGCCGTGAAGCCATTGCGCCAGAGGACTGCACTTTCTAGGCAGCTGGCGTGGGCAGGCTGCAGATGCCCGATCGACTAGAGGGGTCTCTGTTAGACGATTAGGATGGGGAATGCCTGCCGACGGACTGCAGACTGGGCAACACCATGGCCAGTTGTGCATCCCCCTGAGAGACTCCCTATTTAAATTTGAAGTAAAATTGGTTATTATTTCTGATCGAACTCGTGATATCACCTTGCCGATTTTTATACAGAACAATTTTATTCTGATTCGAAATGAATAAATCCCGTTCCATTTTCCAAGGTTCGGTTTTTCCAAGCGCGATTTTGCGATTGCGGGAAAACCTGGGGCCCTTGAAGTGGAGGTTTGTGTTAGCCCGCAGCGACTGGTCACGTTGGTTATGCAGAGTCGGTAATGTCTATGCATTTCATTTCTGTGTGTCGTGCATAGGCTGGTCTCAGAGCTGTTCTACAAGGCGGAGCTGATGGCAGGCAGCAAACAGCCCATCCACAAAGACTTCTTCCCCCTTTCTTTCTTTGTGGCCTGGGGAACCGACAAGAGCAGCTGTGGGTACCTCAACTATGCAGAGGTGAGAGGGACGTCCTCGTCACCACTGATATGTTACTCAGAGTCCCCACAGTGTTTTACTGGCTCAGGCGTCTGCTCCTTCACCATGCTTTCCATTCCAGGCAGTTTTTTTATCTCTGAAGTATTTAGGTTTTTTCCATAGGGAAACCATAATCTAGATATTGTAATATGTTAATGGATGTTAATTGACTTGCGGTATTAACACTTTAACGTTGCAAATGGAAAGCACTAATAAGTAAACACGTGCGAAATGAAAACCAGCGGAGCGTGTATTTTAGGCGCGTTTGGCGCTTAAGCAAAGTGTGCGCCTGTCCCCCGCGGACGTCTGTCTGGCTGATCCGCTGCCGTGCGTGCGCAGGTGCTGGAGGTGGCGGAGCAGGTGGAGAGCCTGTGTAAGAAGTGGCCGGTGTCGTGGGGCAAGCTGGAGGAGGGCAGCGTCGGGGTGCTGACGCCCTACCCCGGGCAGGCCCTGCGCCTGCGCGCCGAGCTGCAGCGTCGCGGCCTGCACTGCGCAACCGTGCAGACGCTCATCACCCCGCCTGGTCAGCCCGCGCCCTCGCTCCCGTCCCTCCCCGCCCTGCACATCTCCCTCACGCCGTCACTCCGTCACTCCGTCACTGTCAACCTCCGTCACTGTCAACCTCCGTCACGTGTCACTCCGTCACCTTCATTCAGTTCACGCTCTTTTTTTTTCTTCCACATCCGTCGTCACTCCTCCTGTATAATTATTGTTAATATTGGGCCGTCCGCTATATTGTCGGTCACGGCATTTCTCCCTTCAAGATGGGCAGCTAACAAATGAAAATGGGAACGAATGGCATCAATAGGGAGTCAGACATATGAGCCCAGAGCCAGTGCGGCAGCCGGGCTGATGAGAGACGTCTGCTGGCCTTCGGCTCCTCTATGCACATTTAGCCTCCTTTTCCTTCTCTTGTGATTGCCGTTTCCTCACCTCTTCATCTTCTCTTGCACATTTTGTATTATAAGACACAAATACACACGCACACACACACTCTCTCTGTCTCCTGTTTACTGTTCAAATGTTGTACTCTAACTGTGCTTGGCTTTCTGACTCCTCTGTACCATTAATACCCGTACGGTTACCTCAATCCTTTGTGTCCCTCGGCATCGGGCATCAAAACAAATGCATCTAAACCGCCAGTTACCGTTTGGCTGGGCACATGCTAGCGCCTGCATGTTTATTGCTATGAACCTTTCTGGACCTGATTTTACATTTAATCCACATTTAAAGATCAGTGGGGCAACAAATGGCACAATATTGGCTGCGGCTTTCTGACAGGCATGCGTAGTTCTTAATAAGGCACGTTATTGACAGGACATGCCAGAGACACCTTTTTGTCTCACTGATGTTCTGTCTCATTCCTCCTCTTCCTCCTCCCAAAATCCAGGGCGCTACTTCCGCGTGCTGTTCCTCAGCACCGTTCGGACGCGCCACTCCCACAAGCAGCCGGTGGCGGGCGGGGCCGGGGCCGGGGCCGGGTCCGGAGTACGACGCAAAGAGCCCGTCCAGGAGGAGGGCGGGGAGTCGATGGAGGACCGGGAGCTGGGCTTCCTCTCCTCGCCGCGTGCCCTGCGCTCCGTTCTGCTCTGCGCCCAGTCCCTGCTGGCTGTGGTGGGAGACCCTGTGGCTCTCTGCACCATGGGCAAGTGCAGGTGTGTTCCAGCGCTCCGCGCGACCGTGGACGCGCCACATTGGGGGGGAATATCCCACCACGCCCATTTCCGTTTGTGTCCGTGTTCCCAGGAGGATCTGGGAGCGCTTCCTGTCCCTGTGTGCCTCTGAGGGGAGCCTACATGGCTCCACGCTGCCTGAGGTGCTGGAGCAGATGGACATTGTGGAGTCCAGGCGCGGTGGTGTCCTCAACCCCCTGGCCCCAGAGTTTGTCCCCCGTGGACCCTCCAGCCCTGCCCTGAGCCACAGGCTGCCTGCATCACTGCCGCGCATCATGGTGCGTGCCACCCTCACCCGGACCTCTGCAGCTCACCGTGGGAACGTGGTATCATTCGCAAGCGTAGCGTTTACCAATTTGGTCGTGTGAAATGGGGCTTAGTTACTCTTGAGAAATTGAACTGGCAAGTGTTTCAACAGCTGATCTGTGGGATGTGCATCTTAATTGTTGTTGAAAATTAGCATTGAGGTGGAGTGATGATGTCACAGTGAAATTGTAGGGGGGGTGTTGTTCTTCAGTTAGTGGATTGGCCCCTCGGTTTGGCCCGCAGTCAGGAGAGGGTGGGGCCATCACTACCACCCCCCCCCCCGCACACCAGCGTTAGCGCAGCCTCCTCAGCGCTGGGATTTTCCCCATCTTTCACAGGCTTAGCAGTGTATTGCGCTCTGAAGGAAGATAATAAGGATGAAAGAAAATGAGTTTTTTCCCCCTTCTGGTGCGCGCTCCTCATGATCCGATACATTAGATACTGTGTTTGCATGACTGACTCATCGGAGAGCGGGGCTGTGAGGAAATGATGTGGCGGCTTCGTATTCCCATCTCGCTCTGTGTTTGCCGTTATGTCAGGCTGCCAGGCTCGCAGGAATCCTCTACACACACAGTCGGTCTGACTGCGTCCGTCCCTCCCAGCCCTGTGTACAGTGCCGGTCCTCTGCTTCGCAGGCTGCAGATCTGGCAGGCAGACCTATAGATTGTGAGGAGTGGAGGCGGTCACTGCAGGCAACCGACACTTCCTGTTTACCCATTACCACGGGAACAGGGCAAGGACCTGTAGTGGGCTGATTCGCACTGGATGTGGAAGCAGGTGTTTGCCTCTTGACCGAAACAGAACGGCAGCATCGGCCCCCTCTCTCGCCATCTCTTTTCTTTCGCTCTCTGTGCGCATTCCCGCAGGGGTGACGTCAATCCTAGGTCTGAGTGCCGGGTCTCCCGCAGATGTGGGATTGGATGTGACAGATTAAAACGGGCTGTGAGGGACGGCAGGGGTTGGGCGGGGGACGCGTGGTCTGGCGAGACCAGACCTTGTGTGAAGTGGGCTCAGACAGGGGCAAGGCAGCCCGGTGCTTTTCTCAGCCCCGTGGCAGCTCATAAATACGTTATAAATCAGCCCTCCTGTCGCGCACTTTCAGAGCGAGCTCATTGACACCACATCATTCCATTCTGACTCCCTGCCAACACCATTCGAGCTCCTTGGTCCATAAAAAAAAAAAAACATACAAAAAAAAATATTTTTTTTACATCCAGGACTGTCCATAAACAGCTGGTGATGCCTCTTCTCCCAGTTGCCTGAGCTTGGCGTGTGCGAGGAAGGGGGAAGAGGAAAGCTGGAGAAGCACAAGGCTCCGCTGGGCCCAGACCCACGCTGGCAGGCTGAGCGTGTGAACAATCTCGGATGGCGTCTTAGCCCGTTCCCCGGTTCTCCCGTGACAGAGACGACGCGTCTACCCTCTCCACTCCTTCTCTGCTGAGGGGCCTGCAGCCCTTTTCACACCGCAGCAGGCCAAAGCTTTCCCTCTCGAAAGCTCTCCTCGGGATCGCTCTGTGCTTTACCCACTTAAGATCAAGTGTACTTCAGCTGGATTGCCCCTGAGGATTCATTTCCTTTTGCTGGAATAGGACTCCCCCTCTGGATGGGAACATCATTCTGTCGGCTTGACACGTTTCTTGTCACGTGACGGCGAACGTTGGGTAAATCATTCTGGCTGTGAATCCACTTCTTTTGCAGTTTTTTTTTGCCAGTCTCGCTAGACTCCCCGCTGCTCCGTATGGCTGTACGTGTGCTTGTGGGTGGGAATTGGCTCTGGGTCTGTTGCCCACTGCAGCTCTGCTATCCACACAGGGGCTCTGAGTGTAGAGACTTGCTCGAAAAGGAACGAGCTGCGCCTCTAATCCACCAGCGTCGTCACAAAGGGCCTGGGATGCCCCGGCTCTTCTATGGCAACAGTGACCTGTGACATCACCAGACTCGGCTGTCACCTGACTTCAAAACGCCCTGGATTCCTGGACACCTGAACACTGCATATAACCCTGAGCGGATGCAGGGGACTGTAGAATTTGGAAACCTTTTCTGTGGGTCTTTCTTAAAAAAAAAATAATGATTTTTTTTCCAGTTTTTCTCCCAATTTAGTAGCCAATTACACCCTCTATTTATTTCGATTTACCCTCCCCACACTCACTCTATGAGACAAGCTAAATCTCCGTGGGCATCGAACACTGCCTCCTTCGAGAAGGAATTTGCCCACCCACTTCCTGGAGACATCCTTACGTGCTTCACGGCTCAGCCGGCTCAGCCTCCCCCTCCCCTGGGGTGGACAGCCAAATGCTGCCCCCAATCGGGGCTGACGACCAGGGCCGGTCTGGCAGAGACTGGTTTCGAACCACATCCCTGACAGGCAGCGCACACCGTATCAGACCAGCCAAAATAGTGTGTTGGACCCCTGCGCTATCCGCCGCCCCCACTGTGGGTCTTTCTGACGTCCTTTGCGTTAGTGAAGTCTGATCAACGTATTTGAGGGGGCTGCAGTGGAGGCCTGGCGTGGATGGCGGGTTGTGGCGGTTTGCTCACCCAGTGTTCTCTGGATAATCCCGCGCCAGATCGGTGGAATGGACAATTGTAAAGGTCTTTCTGCGAAGCAGCTCAGTGGAATTCCTAATGAAAAGACCAAAACCTACCCCTGTGTTAAGCGGCACTCTCTCTTGAGCCAGATATCGAACAGCGAAGGATCCGGCTGTCAGCAGCACCAATAAAGAAGTTAATTAGGAATGAATAAATATTTATTTGCTCTCAGATGGTGGTGTAGATGTCAGGCGTGAGAGGCTGTTCGCTTGACTCTGTGCCCGATTGAATCCTATCACATTCAGTAGCAACTTTATGCCCGCGTTACAGAACTTTGCACATTTCTCAGACTTTGTGTGTTTGGCGGTGGCTGCAATTAAATAAAAAATGTTACATAAGATACGAGAAACAGGAATGCCTGCTGAAATTCCGAATTTCCAATTCAAAGATAGGCAGACTGCAATAGGGACTGTTTAATTAAATGGAAAGAAATATGTTGCTCCAGGCTCACATGTCTGGTTTAATGCATTGAATTGAATTGAACTATTTTAGCATTTCTGTCTTTATGACTCCCCTTGTTGGAGCAGAGGCTGGCCAGAGGAACATCACATGTGAAGACGGTATTGCTTGGACACGTCTGCCCTTTTTGGACAGATCTGCCTCTTGTATCTGCAGTCAGCCTATTTATTTGATCTTGGCTCATTCTTCTGATTTGAATCTGCAGTTTTAGCTTGCCTCATTTGACTCACAGGATGTTGGGGTGTTTATGTGGACATTTCTCTATGTTCCTTGTGGGTTTCTGCCTCTCTGGTTGCATCCACACGTGTGTGTGTGTGTGTGCATGTGTTTATGTGCACGTGCGTGCGCGTGCGTGTCTGCCTGTCTCTGCCTGTGTGGTTGTATTTATGTGACTGCGTTGGGTCACGACATGAAAAAGACATGAATACGCCACAAAAAACCTACTCCCGAAGCTACCTACTGTTGGACACAGACAGGAATGTTTGTTAAACAATCTCTCACTCGCACTTCTGCATTTCTTTCCAGGTGAAACGGTCACCTCTACAGCACTTTAAACAACCCATGCCGAGGGAACGCTACGGTAAGACGGTAGAAATTCCCCACGTTAAAAATAACCCAATATTTTAGTGCTTTCTGTTTTTGCTAAGTGAGTAACATCTATCCATTTCACGTGCTGTGCAGTGCGAGACTCAGTACACTAGAGCTTTCTTGTTGAGAGTTACTAGGGAACGGCAGTAATGTGGCTTTGGTTGCTTCTGTGACGGTACTCTGTCCACACCTCTCCAAGGTGCTGCAGTGAATGCTGCTAATGTAAGCCATCAGGGTTTTTCTTCAGGATCTTTGATTGGGTATTCATCGCTGCACGACGCTGAGAGATGCAAGCAGCATGATTAATATTTAAATCCTTATTGTAGCTTTTAAAATTAAAATAGGAAAACGACGCTGTGATTTATTTTGGCGCTCTCAAAAATGCAGGGGCCTTTGCATTATCCGAAGGTATTCTTTTTTTTTTTTTTGCAAAATAATCAATGTAGCATTTCTTTTGAAGCTTTAAAAAAAAAAATATATATATATCTCTTATCGAGCCTTCGTAATAAAGATGTCATTGGAAATATAAACAATCACTGTGGTATTTTTCCTTTGTTGAATGGTGCTTTATGAGACTGCCTGAATGCAGCCGGCTCACTCGTCCTATTGAAGAGCACTGGGAATCTCTGGCAGTAGATCACAGGCTGTTATGAACAGCAGGGGTCTGAAAGTGATTCTACGTTCACGACTCGGACCAAAATGCAAAGCAAACCGTGTCGCCGAAACGCACAGCGCGCTCCTGATTCATCCCCGTACAAAGAAAAACGTTTGTGTCGTCGACTACAGTCCGTACCGTGGCGGTGGTAGTTGTGATTGTTGACGTTGATTGTGATTTAACTAGGACATGGCCGTGTGCCTTTGTGATTCTTGTTCTCAGGGCAAATGGGCCCTTACGTGCCTCAGGGTGGCCCCCCCTACCTCCTGGCCCTGTCTTCAGGGCGCCCCTGTGTGTATGGGAAGAGCCCCAGCCCCCTGCCACGCCTGAGCCCCCTCAGCAGGACCAGCCTGGTATGCAGCCCGTTCCGCAGCCGCCTGCTCATGCCCGTGCCCCTGTCTGTGAGTATTCCTGCTCGCCCCCAGGACACCGCCGGCCCTCGGCACGCGGAGTAACGTGCGCGGCCATGTCCGCTTCCCCCCACCCGCAGGTCTCCTGTCCGGCCTACCCCAACCGCGTGCCCGTCGACCCCCGAGTGGTGGCGTGCCAGACCGCCGTGGCCTACAACCTCAACCTGCTGCAAGCTCCTGCCAGCCCGCTGTCCACGGGCCTCGCCCACTGCCCACGCTCTCCGCTCCAGTCCTATCGGAGCCCCCCGGACAGCGCCCTGGACCCTGGGAAAGCAGGTGAGGCTGAGCTGGAGGACCAGGCAAGACGCCTGTGCTGTGGACATCAGGGTGAAGTTGTGTTGACCTGAAAGAGATGTCCCTCCCATTGTTTGCACGCAGCGCTCTCTCCTGACACGATCACAGCCCTACCCAGCCTTTACTGCAAAGTGGGTGATATATGAGCCTGAACGTCTGACACGGTGTCTCAGCCGTATGATCTATGACCTGGATCTTTTTCTAGATCAATGGAAACGGGTGCATTCAAGCAGCCCACCGTGACCTTCCTCTTGGATTTAAAGGTCATGGCTCCTTGTTAAATAGTTTTAGCAGTGCTTTTACAGGAAGAGGTCCACATTTCCTTGTTGATGGGAGCCAATCATGTTTTAACAATTCTAAACTGCACCACAATGTTTCAACCAGGGAGGCCTGGTCAGGTGGAAGGCTTTGTCCACCTGACCAGGCCTCCCTTGTTGAAACATTGTGATTGTGGTGCAGTTAATAATCTCTCTTTGGGAGCATTGAACTGTGTGTGGGATATGTTTCGTTTTTATAATTTGCCATTTCCTGATGTGAGCCACAAAAAAGCTGTGTGTGATTGTTTTTGATTGGCTCCCATGTGTGCGGGGTACTTTTTATTTTCCGGGAACAAAAACTTAGCGTTCAGGTCTCAGAGATGCCGTTTCCTCAATTTAGCCCTTTAAACAGAGTGTGATAGTGATCCTTATTTTATCCTTGACAAAATTGCCTCTTTCTCATTTCACCCTTTCTCTTATGTAATTTGAGATTTCAGTAAAGTGCAAATCTGGGGTCAGACGCAGTAGTCAACCCAACGTGCCTTTAATAATTTATCTGTTCTATTACAATCGACGAGCAGGAAGGTAGCAGGCTGAAGAAAAGCTGGCCTGGTGGCGGTGGTGATGGTGGTGAAGGGGAGGGTTCCATTAATCCCAAGCAGAGTCAATCACACTCCCCTTTTCTGTCCGCCAGCCATTCCCCTGGCCCCTGTCGAGCTCCGCTCCCTGCTGCTAATGGACATGTCCTCTTTCCTTTCGTTTCTATTTCACGAGTAAAAAAAAAAAGCCAAGAAAAAGTCAGTGTAAATGTAATAATATAAATAAGTATGTTAGAATGACTAACGTTGTCTGTCTTGTCTGTGATTGTGCTCCAAAGGCAGAGGCGACGTGAGCGCTGGTTTGGGAGCCCTGCGACTCTGGGGAGAGGCTGAGGGGAGGGAGCAGGTAGGAGGTTTGCACCCAGGCTAAGATACACTGGCCTGCTATTGAGGATCATCACTTTCACTCCAATGGGTGGTGGCTTGGTCACCTAAAATAAGAATATAGTGCTACTGTATGTCTTTGAAGATAGAACATTTTCTTATACGTGTAAGTATAAATTACGGGCCACGAATAAGCAAGGCTCTTTATCATATACAAGGTCCGCATTGCTTCCTACCTTGCTTGATATTCTGATAGTTCGATGGACCCAAAAGACATCCCTTCCATTGTTTGAATGAACCCTCTCCATACTGCAGGGTTCTGACACGATCACAGCCCTGCTCGTCCTTTACCACAAAATGGGTGATATATTAGCCTGACCTTCTGACACAGTCTCTCAGTTTTCCATGATTTATGACCCCAAAGTTCTTCTATCACCTCGACCGTGTGTGATATTACAAATTACTGTGCAGATCAGACCCCAGACGGAAGTTTTTTTGTTATTATTATTTTTTGTGACATTTTAGCAGATGCCCTTATCCAGAGCGACTTACACAATTGACATTCCTTTACATACAATCCATTTACACAGCTGGATATTTTTACTGAAGCAAATTCAGGTTAAGTACCTTGCTTAAGGGTACAGCGGCAGTGCCCCCACCTGGGAATTGAACCAGCAGCCTCTGAGTTACAAGCCTAGTTCCCTAACCATTATACCACACTCCTGCCCTGTTCCTTTCTGCCGCGGTACAGACAGCCAACTTGCCAACTATTCTGCACATGGATACGTTTAGCTTAATGCTGTTTGTTTCCGATGCTGTCGATTTATGTGTGATCGAGGGTTTTGCCCCTGATGTTCTGCTGGCCCTGTGTGTTCTCTGGCCCTGTCCTTGTCTTCACCCGTCAGGTCGCCGGAGCCTTTGAATTCCAGCGTAGCCGATCCCCGGGGCTCCCTGATTTGGAGAGGTGTTCCACCCCGAAGCTTCACAGTTCCCGGCCTTACTCCAGCCCCTCGCCCCCCACGTTCACCCATGACGGCTCCACCTCATCCTTCAGAACCTCCCCCGAGCCGGGCCACCCCTTTTACGCCGGCCTTTTCGGGAGAAGCCCCGGTCAGCCCTCCATGCAGAATGGAAGCTACGGTAGAGAGCATATTGAAAGTGATGCTATTTGGCATTTGCCTCTTTTGCAGTTGCTTGTAACTGTGCCATTGGCAAACTATGCTTGTAGTTTGGGGTTACAGTTGAGTTTTTCTGGCGTTTTTGCAAATTTGGATGTCAGGCTCGGAAATTGTATGCCAGTAGTTGTTTCTGTTAAGCTGGCACGCATAAGACCTGCTCCTCTCATTGAAGGGGGCTTGAAAGGGGGAGATGAGGGGCCCTCCAGATACTCCCCTTGGGCAGAGCAAAGCAGCCCGCTGCTCTCCCCTCTTCTGCACAACACACAAGCGTCGCTGCATCCGCCAGGGGACACCCCCCTGCTCTCGCCGACAAGCGATTCCCTTGGGTACGGGACGGAGGACAGCTGGGCCTTTCTGGGAAGGTAAGGCCAGCTTGCTGTGGTGGCGTTGTGTCACAGTGCTGCGCAGAACACATAAAGAGAGCCATCGGAGGGCCAAAGCGATCTTCCTTGCCGCGCATTAGCGTGAATGTCTGGGTTCATCTGCCTCTAACCCAGAGTTACCTCTGGAGGTTTATTAAATCAAAGCTGACATAAAAATGCTCAGCAATGTTAATGAGCCATTGGAGTTCAAAGGAAGTTGTCCTGACACAACAGTGCATTGTTGTGAGCGCTTGTTTAGCACACTGTAAATTGCTTCGTTCTTAATTTGGGAGAGCAGTACAGGGACTCCGAGTGCAATGAAGTAAATAAAAGGATAACCACGGGGAGTGCTGTGTGAAATGCTGCGGCGTACTGAAGTGTCACAGCCCTCACCCCATCACTGCACTGTTGCTCTGCTCATTCCGATCACTGTAATGCAAGTGAAGCTTGAGATAATGAAGGACGCTCGTCCCAGAATCCTCTCCGGTGTCACAGCTTCACTTTGCAAAGGCCACCCATGTGACACAGCCATCTCGGGGGCGTCTCCAATCCCAGCTGATTTTTAGCTACCGCAGGTGTCCGTTACATAATACATTCGCGTTAAAGGGCCGCTTTACCAGACACATTTTTTTATGGCCTTTCCTCTAAACTGCGTTGAGAGCAAACATTGTTTACAAGTAAGGGGGCAAATGCATCTATTCGGAAACGATGCACAAATGTTTACAGGGATGAGTCCCAAACTTTCCCTGCTGCGCGCCACTCCGAAACTCGCCGCTCACGGAAGGTAATCGCTGTCATTACGTGTCGAGAGAAGCGCTCTTTAGTCGAGAGGATGCACTTGGGCTTGATCTGAGAGGAAGCAAATCATCTACAATTGTGTACTGCAGCCCCTCCCTACCTCCCCCTCCACGTAGACCCGTTTCTACACTGAAAGGAAGCCATCTTTGTGATCCTTAATTCCAAGGAAACTGTTAGCATTGGAGTGTCATCAAACTATTATCATAAATGCTGTATTATCAGTAGAGCTTTAAACCAATGCATTTTCCATTTTTAAACATTCAACGTGATCAAATAAAATAGCAAGAACTGATAAGGAGCACAAAGAAAATTCAATGTTCAAGTGGTCGCACTGTGTAACATTGTTGTATTATTAAAATTCATTCAATCTTTGCCAGTTACGACTTAAGCTTCATGCGCATACACTGATTCTGAATAAAATGCTCTCATCACTGTTTGCAAATGTTATTACTTGCTCAAGCAACAGCCACATCTCCTTACTGTCACATAGATATTTAAGTGTAGTGTCTCATAGTATTTATGACATTTAATTAGGAGGATTGTACATTTAATAATGAAAAAATTCAACATTTATCTAGTTAGCTCTCTGGAAATAACCTTTCGCAATAGGGTGAACCTATGTTATTCGTGCAGGTGCAGTGAATTCTTGTGTATTTATGTTGTTACAGGTCCAGTTTTTTTTTTTACCTTTTCTAAAAAAGATGTTTAAAAAGTTTAACTGGTTGCTTCTGGGGGAAAGGGGTGCGTTGTGAAGCCTTTGGATTGTAGACATATGTATGTAGCTAGCATTATTGAGGTAGAGGTTTTCCCCTGTTGTCCCCTGAATGTAGATGGGTAATGAGTTACAGAATGTGTAAGGTGTACAGCTGTAAGGCACAACCAAACACCACAAAGGGGAGGAGGAGGAGAAGAGAAAGAGCCTATGTCTCAGTCTGCTGTGTACATAGACTGCTGTAGTCATCTGACAGTTAGATCGCCCTTAGAGGTAGCAGAAGAGGACTGTACTGGGGAGGAGTTGGAGCCCTCCACATGCCCTCTCTGGGTGCTGGGGGGGGCGTGCCCTGGGGAAGCACATCAGGGCTCTGGGAACTGGCAGATGGGGCTGAGCTCAGGCCCCTGGTGAACACCTGGGGGACTGTCTCCTGCTGTCCCCTACTCAGCCCCACGGGCTCCTCTTGGGCCTCCTGACAGTTGTTACTCTTAAACCCTCCTCAGCTCTTACAACTTCTGCAGACAAACCATAATTTAATCATTTGTGGTTAAATGTAAATTCCATTTAAATAAATAACAAAAATGTTTTTCTCTCTTTTTTTTGTCTTCTCATCTGATTTGTTCTCTTAACCAGGATTGGGATGTTATTCAACAAGGGTTTCTCAGACTCTAGAGCACACATAAATGTTATTGCAAAGATTTCGCATCCATAGAACATGTATATCTTTTTTGTTAAAGGAACATTCTGTTCCCCACCTTTTTTTTCCTGAGAGAATGAAAATGGCCGTACAGATGTGAATGTTCTCTTCGGTTCCTGAGTAGAAAGATGTGATTTGGAGTGAAACCCTCACTGTTTGCATGTGTGGCAGAGCCCAGGAAGTGGCAGTGCTAATTGCGCGGGGAGCCGTGTCTGTGTGTGACAAGGGATGACTGGCGGGCTGGCCGGGGTGGTGTGGCCTGTGCACTCTTACTGCACTCTAATGAGGAGCAGCTGAGCTCCATTAGCCCAACAGTGTGGCGCTAAACCCAGGTGCCGCCTTCATCTGCCACAACGCACAGATTGCCTAGATTCATGGGAGGGGGGTGAGGAGGTGGTTGTTGGCGGTAGGGTTGCCAACTGCCCTGTATTAGCTGGGAAGTCCTGTTTTTGGACCAAAATTGGCTCGTATGGGATGTTCCTTGTCCTGTATAACAAAATCGCTGTCACAATATACAGTATGTGTTGATTTACATCCATATAACACCATACCCACTTCACCCCCAGTGCCCTGCCTTCGGTCCCGTATTTGGATGATTGAAAGTTGGCAACCCTAGTTGGCGGGGTCATGACTGCACTCATCTTTGTTCCTTTGCCTTGTTGCTCATGTGTTTTGTGGACAGTTTGCCCAATGTTCTCCTATGATTCCACAGCAAGTACACTTCGAAGACTGCAAAAGGTAGGTAAAACAAAAATAAAAACAAGATCTGACAATTTCTGGAAAAAGCAAATGCATTGAAACAAGTGGTGAATCTTTCAGTACAGGACACCTTCCCTTGCTGCCCTTCTCCGTCAGTTTTCCTGATGGAGAACACAAAGACCTTCTCCCGGCTCTACTCCAGGGCCTGTGTCCCCTCACCACTGCATATCCTTTACCCCACCCTCTCTCTGACCCCAGGCCACCCACGCAACATCCTCTGTCCCCCCCCTTGTAGCTTCGCCTCGGCCCAGGCTTTCCAACGCGTGCCCCTGGACCAGCACACCCAGAGCGGGACTGACCTCTACTGCAGCACCAGGCCCGGTCCTGTGGAAAGCACGGTAAGGTCGCTTCTCCTCTTCAACACGGGGCCAGCTGAGGTCAGCCACCTCAGAGCGAGAGAGCGACAGGAGACAGGAGGAGGGGAAGGGGGCTGGAGGGTTGAGCTGTGCTACGGCTGACTTTATACAGCAGAGGACAGGAACAGCACTGGCCACGGGGGACATTTTGAGAGGGTCGTCTAGGGTCATGCGCCACACTGGACGCAGGTGTTACCCTATTTATTTACCTCTGCACTTGGCTCTGGTTTGTGGCTATGCGGCTGTTCGGAGAGTCAGACCGCAGTGGTTCTGTAAGGGCTTGAGGTGGTTGGGACCGGCGTGCTGTGTGAGGGGACTGGAAATGCGCTTGTGTGCCGTGGCTGATGGCTCTAAAACCGGCACGAACCGCTCCGCGTGTGTCTCTGCGCATCCTCCAGGATCGTGGCTCGGGGCTGGCCCAGCCCTCTTTCTCACACACACACACACACACACACACACACACACACACACACACACACACACAGGCAAACAAGGACGCACTCCACCCTGCCGCATGTTAAAAGGCTTTATTGTCGTAACCTTGGACAGCCGCATCGCGCGAGGGTGGTGGCGCTGTAAAAGTGATGTATATACAGAGCAGTGTCCGGCTCTCCCGGCCGCCACGGGGACAGAGCCAGTCCTCCGTACAGATTTAATTGCAGTCTCCAGCCCATCCGTCTCACGCTGTGATGCCGGCGCTCCCCGGGCACAGGGCAGGCAGTATATTACAGAGGGGGGAAGGCAGCTCAATCATTTTTATCTTTTAAAGGGACCATTAAGAAGGAGAATAATTTACTGCGATTAAATGTTTAGCCTCGTAGATCAGCCTTCACAGTTTAAATTAATTGGTGTTAACTAAGCATTTTAAGTTACTGCTGTGAATTAGGGATGTTGGTTCCCATGGCCAGCTGGAAATTCGGAAGACAGAGTGCCCGACTTCATTAGCTCGGCAGAGTAGAAGATTTAGACAGCTGTTAAGCCCCATTTCACTTGGAGCCTCTAAGGACCCCCACGACTCAACTCTGCCCCTCCGCCGTCGATCCCCCTTTCTCTCTCCACGTTCCCTCGCGCTGTTCTTCCCTCCGTTGCCCCTCATGTTCTCTCTCCCTTCATTCCCCTCCGCTGCTATTTTCCTCGCCGCTCACTGTCCGATGCTGTTCCTCCTCGTTACAGTAAGTGCCTCTGCCATTCCACGTCTGCCTGCAGTCACACATCATTTCACGCTGGCCCTCCCAGGTGAACCCAGCACCTGGAAACAAATGCCGCTCCCTCCCTCCTGCTCCCCTCAAAATATCGGGCTATAAGTTGTGAGAGGAATTGCAGACGCTCTCAGCCCAAGACAGGTCATTGGGATGTGTAGTTTGTTGTTCCAGATCGTGTCCTCACATTGGTATTTGTTTTGCACATAAGAATAGCATAGATTGCCTCCATTCATGCTGGTATTGGCATTCGCCGCATGGGTGTTCTGTCACCAATGTCACCGTTGGGACGTGGTCATGCTTCACCAGGGCAGTGCCGCACTGTGCGAAGCTGGCATCATTAAGGCCCTGAATACAATAAGATTGTGAATGAGAAATAGTTTGGATTACTGTGTGTGTGTGTGTGTGTGTGTGTGTGTGTGTGTGTGTGTGTGTGTATATGTCGTGTGTGTAAGAGAGCGAGACTTCAAATTCCCCGTTTGAACGAAATGAAATTTGTACACTTTTATATTTTTGTGAAGCAGCAATTGTCCCATTTATCTGGGTTATTAATCACTGCCTTCTCTGTCGCACATCGTCTCTGTTATTTTTATATCGTCCCTGTAAAGAGCACCGTTGGTGCATGCGCCGCGCCGCTCCGCGTCTGTATTTTAAGCAGCTCTCCGGCCAGTGGCTCAGCCATTATCTGTTTCCACCAATTGACTCTGCCGTTTCGTCAGCCCCTTATCTCCGTCGGAAGCGATCCGAGCCAAGCGTGCATGAAATTATTTCGGTGGTTATGAACAGACGCTCGGAACCTTTTGACTCCCAAACCAGAGGAAGCCTTTTTAAACGATTTTGTGTTCGGCTGTTCCTTGCACGGCTGTCCGCGAGTTAAATAAATAAATAAATAAATGAATGAATGAAGGGAAAATAAATACATGGAAAAAGAGGAGAAGTGTGGGTTGATGGGAAGACGCGACGCAGTGCCGCCTCAGGGCGGGGGGCAGGGGGGGGGGGGTGGACTGCAGGAGTTGACGTCTGAACGCGTACAGCGTTGCGTTGAATCAATGGGCGGAATTTGTATGGTTTAATTCCCCCCTTTTCTTTCTAGAAATAATTTGGCAAATTGCACTCTGACATGAAAGCATCGGTTTATTGGTCACTTACATATTACAGCGCTCTCTTGTATCACAAATGCTGCCATACACAGGCATACACAAGACGGGCTGATGGTCTGACCAGCCATTGGTCTCTGTTCATAGAGTGGCTGTGCCACTTCTCTTTCCTCTATCCCCTTTCTGTAAAGTCTAGGAAATAACCTGGGGAGGACTTGTGATGTGCCGTCCCTTCTTCTCCTTAAAATGTATCTGGGCACAGTGAGAGATAAGGCTTTTTTTTCTGAGGTAGGAGGGTAATTTAAAATCGTCGACACAGCAGTTCAGATTAAAATCTCTGGGAAGGCCTGTATTGTCTCTGGCGGGTGATAACGGCGCACTAATTTGTTGTGATGAAGTGTTGAAGATAGCAGGACCGTGTATATACGCTTCTTAATGACGAGGCTACTCAAGGGGACAGGGCGTTTTCGATATTTGAAGTGTGCGCGTGCATGCGCATTCACGTGGCAGCCAGTCATTGTGAAATATCGGGCGGCGGAATACATTGGAAATAATTTTACCGCCGTTAGACTGCTCCTGTTCACCTTTGTCAAGATATTGAGGCGATTTCTTGTCACTTTGTCTTTGTTAAACTCCCCTTCGGCAACCTGAACGTGGCAGGATTAAGCCCCTGTCTCCTCTCTCTCCCCGCTGCAGGCAGGCGAAGCGATGGGTGGGCGGAGACTGTACCAGCGTGGTTCTCCCTCTCTCTGCACCCCGGCAGCGTCTCCCCTGTCCCAGACTGATGGGGACCCTGGTCTCCCCAGCAGCCCCTCCACGTGGGCCCAGGAGAGAGAGAGCAATGCTCAGGAGGAGAGGGCTTATCCCACATCTGTACCTGGTGAGCCAGGGTGGAGAGGGGTTATGGGGGAAAGGGGTGGAGGGTGGAGGGGGAATATGGGAGATGGAGAAACATGTGATGGACTGACTGGGGAGATGGGGGAGATTGGGGAAAGGGGTGATGGGTGGAGGGGGGAGATAGAGAAGAGGGGGAGGGGTGGGGAAACGTGTGATGGATTAAGCGGGGAGATGTGGGGGATTGGGGGAGGGGGGGGGGGGGGGGGGGGGGAGGGGGAAACGTGTGATAGATTAAGCGGGGAGATGGGGGGGATTGGGGAAGGGGGTGGGGGGGGGAGATGAGTAGAGGTGGGGAAAGGGGTGATAGGTGGCAGAGGGGAGATGGGTGGGTAAGGGCACAAAGGCGGGGCAGGCAGAGGTGGGTGGAGAATGGGAGAAGAACAGAGAGGGAAGACAGGTTGAGGCATGCTGGGTTACACCATTCATCCATTTTAAAATGACTCCAGACAATGGAAAAATTGTCCTTAAGATACTCTTCCAGTTATTTTTTTGGTGGAGTCCACATTTACTTGGTCTTTGTTCAAATTGATTCGCCCAGCATTGGTTCCCCACCCCCTCTGCCTTCCTTTACACATTTTAGGATTTGCCCCCCTTTGAAGGTGGCACTGTATTTCCTGAGCTCCTCCTGGCGAAAGCAGGGAAGTCGGCCTACAATGGTAGCCTGAACTGAGGCAATCTGCAGCCTGCACGCGCGTGTGTAGATAACACACCAGATGAGTCATCAAAGCCCATGTGAAAGGCACACATTTAAACATCCTTGTATTTCTCCTTCTGGGCTCAGAGATGAGGTTCTTCTGTATTCTCTTATTTTAATCTCCGTTCTCCTTTCTGAAGACGAACCCGGCGGTCTGAAAATAGTATTTGATGTTTTTCTTGGTATTAATGAAATAACAGTGTTAATTAATTTTTTTTTACAGTCTGCTTGGTTGTCAGGCGGATTTGGAGAGAAAAAGTGTGGGGGGCGGGGTGCACTGGGGGGAGAAATAGCTGAGAAAGATGACCTTTCTGTGATTGCTATCTGGCTGCTGCTTGGTGGGAGAGTGGGCGTGTCTGCCCCGAAGGAAAGGCAACGTTTTAATTGGTAATCGCTGCATGATCACTGACCTGGCTGTCCTAGGCTGTGGGTGTAACTCGGATGCCACTCATTTCCTCTCTGCCAACATGGCAGGGCTTACCCTAGCTGCGCGTTTATCTCCCGTAGAAGACCCATGAAAGGTTGTTAATGTAATGATTGTGGATTTATATGCAGTCTGCCACCAAAGCTGCTGTGTGTGAAAAACACGGACTGTCCATTTAAAAACCAACAACCGGTATCTGGCGTTTAAAGAGTCCTGCTCCCTGCACACGTAATACCCCTACATTTTAAATGTTTATATCTGTCCTACTGTATGCGTGATAGCCCCTACATTTTTCATGTTTATATCTGTCGTACTGTATGACTGATAGCCCCTACAGTGTTGATGTTTGTATCTATGTCACAGTGACAGACAGACAGACGTACAGACTCCAGTGACTCCTTCCCCTTCGCCCCCGCGCTCTGCTGCTGCGATGTCCTCATATATTCATCAGGCTCAGCCCCCGGCTCTGTCACCCCCACTGCATCGCCAGCGCCTGTGGTCCCCCAGATGCCCAGCAATCAGCCCTGACATCTTCCAAATCCAACCACGCTTCATCATTGAAGGGAAAAAAGCAATACCTGTAACTCATACATTAGAGACAGAACACATATTGATTTTATAGCACAGGCCGCTGGTAAGCTGTGTTCTCTCTGGCATACTAAATTTCTAGCCTTTTCCGGGAGCCTGATGAACCACCCAGATTGCTCTCATTCATCCCTCTTGTCAGAGCCCATTACACACAGTGAATTAGATTGTCTTCCTCATTGAACTCCCCCCCCCCCCCACATCTGTGCGTTGTTGGAATGTGCTGTCCGTCAGGGTCCTCCGTTGGCTGCATTTAAGACAGTTTTTGAGTGCTGGGCGACCTTTGGTGGAAAGTCTTACCCCTGTACCCTCTTAGCGGCCAGCCTTCTCTTCAATTTGCTAATGGGTTTGTTTCAATTTAAGTTGTCTAAATAGAATAGCACGATATTACAAAGTCTTCTGTGCTATGACTTCCTGGCTTTGCTGCACTGTTTGGTGGTACAGAGTGGTACAGAGTTCAAACAGACTTTTTTGGTCAACAGTTTGGTATTTAATGCCTCATACCCCTCGAGGGACAAATGAAAGATTGAGTTAAATTGGAGTTTTGAGCTACCGCGTTTTGCAAAAAGTAGAAACTGCACCTAAATGCTCAGTAAACGACAGAAGCACCTATAGTGAACAGTGAGTGACTGTTGAATGCCCCCTGCAGGTCCTGACGGTCTCTCTCAATTCAGTTCAATTTAGTTAAATTCTCTCTCTCTGTCTTTCTCTTTCTCTCTGTCTCTGTCTCTCTCTGTCTTTGTCTCTCTCTCAGCTGAGCTGGGTGGGGTGCGGTCGAGTGAGGTCCCCCTCCAGAGCGCCAGGGCGTGTGACAGCCAGACGCAGCCCAGCGACCCCCTCACTCTGCTTCAGGAGTTGGGCCGCAGGGGCGACCGAGACAACAGCGCATACTACTCTTACTTCCACTGAGCCCACCACTCACTGCTCTGGAGTCCCACAGTGCCTGTCCTTCTGTCCTTCTTTTCTTTTACGTCATTTCCTTTTCAGTGTACACACACATTTATATTTTATTTGATTCGTTTTATGAATGACAAATGCACCTTTTTGTTTATAAATATGCTCTGCGTTTTATTTCATTTTTTTATGTTGCGAGGAAGAAAATCTTTTTTTTTTTTTTTGGTTGCAGAGGTTTTCAATGTCGTTCTGACAAAAGGGGGGGGTTCTTTTCTGAAATGTGGGTGGGTAGGTTTAGGAAGTCTAAAGGGTTTCTTTTTGTTTCTGTGTTTTTTTTAATGGAAAAGCGATGTTGTTTTTGATTGGAGTAGATGGCCATCTCAGTGCAGTGGAATATATATGAGCCTCCTGTCAAACACAGCCAGAAATATGTCAGTCTGATCTGGATTGTCACCACACGGTAATAAGACACCATCATGCCATGCCATGCCATGCCATACAGCTACACGCTCTGAACCTCCATTCACCACGACACGTTGATGAATTATGAATTATTGTAAAATCATGAATCCCAGACCCTTGCACATGAAATACAAATAGGCAAAAAGATTATTCACATTTATTGAATAACTATTGAAATGTTTTCTTTGTTGTGAAAAATGCATTGAATCAAATAATCTATCAGCATATTTAAAATGTAAAAATAATGACGTATTTAGGTTTTTTTAATTTTGACTTTGAAGGTACATGTAGATTAAATGGATGTGTAATATATTGCTGCCATTAGACGTGTAAATGCATTTATTTCAGTCTCGTATGTAACCCTGCACTCGGATGGCTTTGTTAATTTCATTTTGATTTATTAATTTATTTGAAGTTTGTTTGGTTAACTTTAAAGAAACAATTTGAGGAATAATGATTGATCTTTTATTTTTTGCTATTTTGTGACTTTTGTTGATTAATGGATACTGATGAAAAAGCAGAAAGTAAATATTTTGGTGAACAGAGATAAGGCTCTGTGATTTATTGCATTTGTTCAGCAGATACTCGGTACACCCACACCTGCTATAATTGAATATTTTAGTGTAAATAAATTCAGGCGCACATGTTTTAACGGCATATTAAGCTCTCGAAAGAAGCACAAACACAGGGTCTCATTGTCACCGCATTTAAATGAGCTTTTATTTGTCAGTATTATTAATATTCTCTTTACAACTTCTTTCTTTTTAGTAAATGAAAAGGTGTGCTTTTCTACTGCATTTATTAAACTAGATTGCTGGCGTAGTCGAGAAGTCACATAGGTGATGTCACTGGCCTGATGTGCAGTGGGGCCCCGTGATTGGTGGGCTGTGTCGCCGATTTTGATAACAGTCTTCATACGACACAGAGCAGCAGCTTGGCTTGATGGGTAATGAGACGATATCACAGCTTGTCCTTTTGATGTGAACACAGTGAGGCTTTGGGAGAAGCGGATCTCTCTTCCCCCTCAGTCGAGGCGAGGAAACGGTCTGCTCACATCAGCCCAGCGATGGCAGGGACCATGAGACAGGGGAGAGATAACTCAGTATTGATTTAAAATCTCTAAAAACAGACCCACTGAACACAAAAAGCTCATAATCCTACAGACACTCTTTCTTTCTGATTACCACAGACATACACAGAACCTCTTGGAAGTTACACTGTTCTAATGAAGTAGATCTCAAAAATTGTACATTCTGACTATTTTGTTTTTACAGCAAACTTAACATTAGCTTTACAAAATGGCAGGTACATAGCTAACAAATAAGAGCACCGCAGGTGTTGCAAAACCAATGGGTGTGATTCACATGGCGTTGGTAAAAAAAAAAAAAAAGAAATACAGTAATGTGCGTGAGAGTTATGTAAAATGGTCACTGTGCATGAATATGAATGTTCATAAATGAGACGGTTCCAGGAATGCTTTAGGGTTTGAAGTAGACATGAGTAGCTCAATGAGACTCGACCAAAGAGGCTGGCAACTATATTCCAGATGTAGATGGGTACAGTGTGGTTAGACCTTCAGGGGCATGAAGGACAAGTGTCACTGCGTTTATAATCATTTCTAATCATGCATGGATTTATTTTGCAATATAAGCTATGCTCGCAAAATATTCCAATATGTAAAATAAAATCGAGCAAGTTCAAAGCCCTTGTATGTTCAAGTTATAAAAACAAATTAAAAGCCCTTAGATATATGAGCTAAAATCATATTCCCTAAACAATGTGGTGTGTAATTGTGCCACTGTTTCTTTATATACATAATTTAAACAGTACGATGGATAGTATGTAGAAGTGTGTTTGTGGGGTGGGGGTGAGGGGGGGCATCTCACAACTGGATCACACATTGATACACTGACATTTCCTTTATCACAGAGTAAACCACAGCATAATAACATGAATTATAGGATTTGTTTCAAAAGGCCTTTATTAGCAGATCAGGGTTTTTTTTTAAACTTGCTGTGCAGTCACAAGACAAATTTGGTGCCGTTGTGAAAAGTTGCCTTATACCGCTGTACAACACTCCTGACAGTTTTCACTTTAAAAACTTATGCCACAGTAGATACAGCGAATGAACTCCATTTTTGCTCTCTATCCTAATACTTACTGGAGGACTGAAAGTATTTGCATTAAGCTTTGGTTCATTTTGGTGCCAATCTGCCCAAAGGCAGCCTGCTGTGTCTACAGCTTTGTGGCGTGCTTGGGGGAACCTGCAGCTCTTGTATTTAGGAACGTGATCAGCAGAGCCGTGTGTGCCCGTCAGCCTGAATTGTCCACCTGTTGGGGTGATGGCTGTCTGACCAGTGGACCCTAACCCACAGGAGAGAACTGGGGCATGCTGGGAAACTGGGGCATGCAGCCTGGCTGAGATCACGGTCCTGCAGCGCAGTCGTGCTTCTCGTTCGGGCGCATGGTGCAGATGCACACGGAGGGTACCGAGGGTTGTCTGAAACCATTGTTTCAGCTCTCTGCTTTGTGTCTGCTTTACATCCAGTGAAAAGGCAGTGCTGATCAATTTTCAGCACTAATGCTGACCGTGGGATTGGCTGCTCGGGTGAAATCTCTCATTGCATTGGCTGGCTGACAGCAAAGGTCATGGAGCCGCCCGCAGCAGCAAAGAGGTGGGCTGAGGTATTTCACTGCTTTAAAACATTCCACACTGACGAGACAAAGTGCACTCATTTAAAACAGAAAGAATTGTCTTGTATATGTTGAACACTCCAACGTTTCATTCTTACTAACTGCTACTCCAGTTTGAGATGTCAGGTGCAATATTTTCACGTTTAATGCAAAGCAGTGGCAATCGCCTTTTGTACAAAATGGCTGGAATTCAGTCTATTAGATGGGAACAAATGGGGTCTAGCTCAAGATCCAGGGTGCATTAGATTTTAATGCAGTATATATCAGCTGTGCATCCTGTGACACAAGCTGATAGTAAAAAATACTTGAAAGAAATGCTTTCAAGGTTGTCATCTGCACCATTTTCAAACTCTTGGTTTGTAAAAGGACATTCCCTAAATATGACCATTTCCGGTATATCCAAGGATATAAATATGTACCAATTCAAAGATTTATGAGACTTTTGAAAAACTCTCTCTGATATACAGAACTTTTAAGGGCAAATTGGCGAATGCTCAAAATTACTTCACCAGTAGGCCTGTGTGCCAAAGTAAGCAGGTTTTGGAAGGGATTCCAAAAAAGGGGGTGAGGGTGGTGGGGCTGGGGGGAGGGGGGGGGGGCGGGTAGTGTGATAATGCTACAATACACCATATGGCAGTGCCCAAAGGTTGCAAATATATTACCTAGGTATTTGCAAAAGATTTAAAGAATTACTGAGAACAAATACCCTCACATGTGGTTCAAAAAATTTAATATACTTCAAATAGGCTACCTTAATTACACTTTTCTCCAATCACATTGTCTGATGCTACTGACTTGGCAGAGAAGAAAATGGCTTTAACATCTAGGCGTTGGAAATAATGAAAAGTTAGCAGCTCTGGTGGCGAACACACAGCCCAGCGGCAGATGTCAATGCCGATAGAGTGAGAGGCGAGGAGAGAGAGCGCAGCGATGAAAAGGACAAAGGGACAGCGATGAAGGCCGCTGTGGGGTGGCAGGTGGACAGATCGGGCGCGCCGTCGTGGTGGGCGAAGCGCACGGGAGTCCAGGATCACAGGGTGGAGATGGGGGTGGCAGGACGGAGGACAAAGTGGCACAAAGTTTGGAGTAGAGTCCAGTCCACTGGAACCATTGCGGCGAGGGGGTGGATGGGTGGGGGGGAGGAGGCGCTGTGTACAATCATCTCAGCATGACGCGGGAGGACTTTACCGGCGACGGGCAATCGAGGTGCCAGACAGCCGAGGAGAGAAAACTCACCGGGTCTCATGCACAATCATGAGCACAGCTGCCCTGACCTCCTGAAAAACAGAATGCTGTCACACGAGGAAGGATACTCTTTAGATATATACCACGTTTCCTGTGTCATCAGCGCTGCCAAAGAAAAGGCTCTGGCCTGCCCCAGTAGCTTGCCCTTGGGGGATATCTGACCACAGAATGGGGTGGAAAGAAAAGAAAGCAGTGACAGGAATAGACAAATAAAAGGAAGCACCAATGATCTAACAATTATTCTATATATTTATAGTGTTGTAGAAAGAGGTCCCAGCCTAGCAGGCTCTTCCTCTCTCTCGGCAGCTATTTTGGCAAAGTCCTTGGTTATATGTCTTGGCCTCGGCACTGCCGCTCCTGCTCCCCCTCAGTGCTCCCTCCGTCTCCATCTCCCGGCCTCTCCCTCACACGGGAGTGGTCCGCCTGTTTGCCGGGTTACTGTGCAGGGTGTCTTTGAAGTCCTTGGGGATGGAGTTGTGCGCCTGCAGGAACTCCCTCTCGGAGTTGAGCAGCGAGCTCATGGCGGCCTTGGTGGGGTCCCGGGACAGGGTGTACATGGAGATGTCGGCGGCGGCGGTGCCCGCGAACACCTTGCCCATGGGGGAGGCATCGCGGGAGCGCGGCTCGCTGGAGCGGCAGGAGGAGCGCCGGCGGAAGCGGTAGCGGTAGCTGGGGATGCGGCCGAAGGAGGACTTCTTCAGCAGCTCGGTGCGGGACTTGGCGCGCAAGCTGGCGGTGCTTCTCGATGAACATGTGGACGGCGAGGACGCCCACCATCTCGGCGATGATGAAGGACAGCGCCCCGAAGTAGAAGGACCAGCCGTAGGAGTAGCTCTTCTTGGAGTCGCTCTGTCCTGGGTCCCCGGAGTTGGCCGATATGTACACGATGATCCCAATTATATTACTCAGGCCTGTGATGGGGGTGGGGTGGGGTGGGGGGCGGACACAGAGCAGGAGAGTGGGGGTTTACATCACGCAGCTGATGCTTAACGTTTCATATCATTACACAAGGATACACAGATTACCAGTCATGCAGAAGAGAGAAAAACAATGAGGAGGATGACATCTTAACTCCATTTAAATACAATTTACTTTTGTGTGTGTACTCTATAGTCATGAATTTGTCTAATGGATTAAGGACAGAGCAAAATAAAAATGGGAAACCCATTTTTGTTCCTCTTAACAAAAAAATGTCCATTGGTATTGCAGAGGTTAGAAAAATGAGGGACATGCATATTTTTCACTGTTGACTAATTGCCTGAATTTTCTCAAGTTACACTGTTTCAGCATAATGGGATTTCAGCCAGGCGCATCCCGGCCGAATGCATGACATACTGAAAATGTTTAATCAAAATGTGGGGAAGACACAGCCTTCTGCCCAATCGTGGGCAAAATTCCATTAAGGAGTCAAAAATGATGTCATTTATGCGTTTGCTTTCCTCTTTTTTATTTAATGTATTTCTGTTATGGTAGCAATAGTTAATCCTATTTTATGTTTTGGCAACCTGGGAGAAGGGTGCAGCTAGAACTTGAAAACACTGGTGCACACATGTTCATTACACAGCCAAAGCCACAGCGCATGACATTCAAGGACGTTGTACGGGCTCAAAACGGCTTGGTACCAAGCAACATTAGAAGAGTTCATGCGCAAAAACTGATAAACGCCATTCCTGCCAAAACAAAACCAAACAGTTATAATTGTACATAAAGCATGAGGTATATTGAATTTGGCAACAAAACGATTTGTAAATAGCAAAGACAGCACTGTGATCTCAATCATGACTCGTTTGGTTCTGTTTTGGCAGGAATGGTGTTTATCGTTTTTTGCATATGAGCTCTTCATTTGTAGTTCATATTCTTTCTGTTACAGCAAATGTGCCGTTTCAGGAAAAATGAGACATGAGTTATTGAGAACAGTTGACTCGTACATCATTCCCTGCAAAGAGTATCTCACCAGCAGACACAAAGAAGATCCCGGCACTGAGAATGACGTTGTGTCGGCTCTTGTAGAACTCGCTGGCAGCCACGCACAGCCCACCCATGAACAGCAGGCCCACACTCAGGATGGGGAAGATGCTGGAAGCCCTCACCGCCCCTGCAGGACACACAGACGCAGACACACCCACGATCAATGGCAGCCAGCCTGAGGCCCCTCGTCAGCTCTAACTGTCGATTTTGATAACGCAGATCCATGTTTGTTGAGGAGTGGAGCCTTGTAAGTAGATGCAGAAGTTGCTTGATGTGTTAACTCATATTTAAGTGACACCGCCAAGATGTGTAATGTAATCGATGAAGTTAGCATGTATGAACAAGTGGACACAAGACTGGTTTCAGAAAAGTTGAAAACCTTACTTTTCATTCAAGTTAGCTTACTTTTCTTCTATCTAGTCAATAAACTGACAGTAAACTGGCTGCTTTGCCTTGATACCTAGTTAGTAGCAAGCTATGCCAGTATAATCACTCAATTCATCATAGGCAATTGATAAATCAGTATTGCAGATAATATCAAAACCTGGTTTGCTTTGGTTTAATTTATTGCCTGTAACGTTGATATATTCTAGAATGTTCTGAAAGGAAATGTATAGCTACTCTAATTCAATTTTTTGCTTTTGTGGATTCCCTAAAAGTAACAGTATGCATAAATATCCCTGTGGAGATGTTGTCCCAGCTGGCATTTTGCATGCCCACAAACTGATTTGTGAAGCAATACTGTTGCTTGCTGACATGTAATGAATGGTTAAAAGAGCCAATGAAACACAATTTTTAAAATCAGTGAGGTGGGGAAAGAATGTATTGCATAGGCCCAATACATGACAAAAATACATTTGGTCTGCTGAACCACAGCAACCCGGAGGCCCCTTGCTGTTGCGGAATTGACTGTGCAGGTAAAGCTGACCCTGCCCTTACTCCTTAGCATCCTCAAAGTGAAGATTGCATACCACCGCATAGAAAAGACACACAGCTAATATTATATGGCTGGATTGCAAGGAATTTGTTACCACAGATGATAAGTAGCAGAGCCTGTGATACAGAGTATCCTTACATATAACATACTGCAGTGGTTTGATGCCATTTGCTTCCGAAACAAATGTGCTAGAACACATACAAACTGCAATCCAACTATTAGCCACACCGGCCTCCAGCACTAGCTGTTCCTGTCCACCACCCAGTTTATGTTGAAGAAGATGACAAAAAGCATATCACTAGCTAGCTCTGGAACCTTTGAACAAAAAAAGGAAGAAACAATGAACACAAAAGGTACTTAGATGTCGAAAACGTGTAAACATTGGAGAGGCATTTTTGAGATGGCAAAAGCTGAAAGTGGCTCCAAAAGGGCATCTTTCCTCCCTGACAGTGTCGGGAAGGTGCCTTTTGAAAAACCTGCACAGGCAGACAAAGTGGGGCCATCTTTGCTGGGTTTATTGCTCTGTGAGTGAAGCCAGGGCACTTGGGGTATGTAGTGGTGGTGAGCCACACCCTACAACTTCAGGGTTCTACCTATGAGCTGGAAATTATGGATCATGGAGAAAATAATTATGGCCCGCCAGATTAAAGCAGAGGTCAACATGGTATGATTGGCCTCATCACTTGGTAGCAATGCTGCTGAGCATATTATGCCTCTCCAAATATCAGTTCAACCAACATCTCGGTATAAACGAAGCTGGCTTCACCAGGCCCTAGTGATGTTTGATATTGCCACAATTCTCAACATGAGAGGAACATATCAATGGAAACCTTGAAAATCTATCTTGTGCTAATAAGTGACGCAAAACAAAAATATAAAAATGAGTCTGGCTTGCACTGGACCTTCCCCCAAATCATAAATTATGGGCTAAAAACAGAGTGAACCAACCAAGCAGTGGCTATGACCAAGCAGTGGCTGATGGGCACACTTTCCATAGCTGATCAGGTCTAGCTATAGTCGATTTTTGGGTCCATGAATTAGTGAATACCTAAATAAAAGTATAGTAAATCTAGAGCCAAATATGCATGAATTTTCTTTCTATGAAAGAAATGACTTTATATTCCTTGCTATCAGTTATGAATGGTTAACTAGCAATGCAAGACTATGGTCCAAATAACTACAGGCACTTCTGTTGTCATGTGTACACTAATGCTACCTTTCATGCAGTGATGTCAAATCGCTTAGTTATATTGAATAGGAATGAATAACCCTAGCTTATAGTATTTGCTTAGCAGATGTAATAAGATGACCTTATTACACAGCTCACTTTTGACATATTGTCTGTTTACACAGACGGATATTTAAACAAAATTCTGAAGGCTCCCGGGCTGTTGCGTTCCCCGAGCCCAGCTCTCACAGCCGGCCTCTCCAAATTTATTTTGGTGAGTCTGACCTCAGCTTGTCCTGGGAGGGAACATAGTGGTTGGGTCCTTCTGTTCCCCGAGGCGCTGATCTTAGCCGTGAGTAACTCAGGCTTCACAGATTACACACACTGCAACAGACCGCATCTGAGCTCCGCTCCACACGCCCACGCTTCTCTCCAATTAGCCTCAGACCGCTTGGAGCAGAAAAAAACTCCTCTTGCCACATATGAGGCCTCTAAAACTCAGTGACCTCTCAGTGACAATCTTATTCAGATCAAGGCCAATCAGTATGATGGGAGCAGGACATCGACCACAGGATTGATGCTTTAGATGGTTGCGATCAATATCTGCAACCGGTCCTCACAAACGTGGCACGGACCTGTGGGTCACCATGTGTTGCTTGATGTTTTAGATTCCTTTTTACTATGTAGCTTGTCGATTAAGGAAATTGTTAAACAAGAATGCCAGAACTTGAGGGAAAGAGTCTTTCTTTGAGGCTTCAGATTAAGGATTAAGAAGCATGACTTTCTTATGATCAATCCAAAATCTAGACCATTTAACAATGGAGGTGGTCTGGCACTTCAGTGCTTGCTATCAGTTCCCGTATAAAGCAGGGCAGACACTACTCATGAAGGTATTCTTACCACAACTCAAGAACATTCAAACAGTGTTCTGAAGCCTCCTGTCAAAATAGAAACATAACCAGAACGGTCTAGTTACAAAGTGCTCATTTTATCAAAAATATATCGATTTTTCCTGCCACGGAACTTCTTGTCCTGGTTTACAGGGGATGCCTTTTCTTGGTTTTCATTGCACCGAGAACAACGTTACAGTGAAAACCCACAAACTTGGCAGGTCAGGGATGATGATCAAGAACATATGCTGTAGGGTCTGGATTTAAGCACCAGCCTCACCAGGACCAGAGATAACAATAATGGTGAGGGGCTCCACCTTGGACAGTGGTTACTACTGACACAGAGCGTAACGGTTACCCTTTTCAATAAATACAGACCTTTGATGTAGAAACAGATGAAAGAGCATGGCCCTTAAATCACTCGCGATAACAAACGCCTCACAGGGACGCAGGTAGTAATTATCATTCACGGGCATTATCAATTCACTTTGTATCTGGCGTTCTACAAGGCTGGTTATGGCCATTGACGTACACATGCCCATTTCCATATCTAAAGTGAACAATCTTAATGCATATCATTCACAGGCTTCATTGAGAGGCAGCACTTGAATGGCGAATTTGGCCGTGCGTGCTTTTGAAGGTGAACACTTCCACTTCCGTGCCTGAGACAGAGCAGCCGGCTCATTGTTATTCAACCGCGTCTCCCCTCTCCTGGGGTCGTGGTGGAGCGGAAGATTCTCACCTTCTCATCTGCCCCTTATCTCCTCTCCTCTTCCCCCCGCATCCCTCCGCCTCCCCCTCTCTCCCTCCCCCTTCTCTCTCTCTTTATTTATATATTTATTTCTTTTTGAGGATAAGCGGCCTCCCATGGCGCGCCTCGTTAATAAACCGGAGCCCGAGGGGAGATGTATTCCTCCGTCTTCCTGTTTTCCTGCTATCGTTGGGAATGTATCACTGCCCAAGCAGCCCTTGATTACATATTGAAATTGCAGATCTCCATTAGGGGGACATGGGTAGCGGGCGCGCTGCGCAGGAGGAGTGATTATGGCATCTTAGGCAGGGCGGGGGGCTTAGCGGGGGCCGCAGCCATGCGGAGAGCGGCTATCGCTCAACTCCCCCCGCTGCTCCTCGTTGTGCGAGCGGAGCAAGCGCACTCTGAGAAGGTTCTTGTATGCGCACGGACGGCCCATCGGCAATGGCGCTTGCAAACCTCACCGTCACACAGATGCAGCTGAATGGCCTCCATACCGAAATATGGTCTCTCATCTCTCATTGGTGAATATAAAATAACATGTATAAAAAGCTACAGTAAGAGCGCGGGATGTGTTGGGGAGTGTATATTCAAAGTCTTGAATTTGGCCTCACTTAATTGACAGGTACTGCAGAGCCCTCCCCCCCTCCATTCCAGTATTGCACATGTACAGTATATGGTTGTCGGCCTCCCTCTCTCGGCAGCCCATGCACTCCGAGCAGAGAGACCAGAAGAAAAGGGGATCAAAAGAAATGGGAAGAGACGGAGAGTCCCCCCGATCCTGTAGCATCCGCTGCTAGATGAGTCTGGGAAGAGGTCCAAATGTATCCAGTCCATTTTCCATTACAATCACAATGCATTATAATTCATTAAGTTATTTTGAAAAAATCGCTGTTTGTATTTGCTAACAGTGCCTCTGTGTGTGTGTTTGTGTCCGGAGGAGTAACAGCCAAACTGTGGTTGGTATCCAGTTTTGTTCTGATTGACAGTTCAACTGTTCTCTTGCTTAATAGTGCCTGTGTTAGCTCAGCTTACTACTTCCTGTGTTACTTGTTCCTGTGTTAGCTTAGCTTACTAGTTCCTGTGTTAGCTTATCTTACTAATTACCTGTTCCTGTGTTCCTGCTCAGCCTGTCTGTTTTTGGCATCTGCATAGAGGTCCCCTCAGGTAGGTCGTGTAAAATGCCACTCAGGGGGTCTCTCATGCTCACTGAGTGATGCTGTGCTCTGACACACAGCTGAGACTCCAGGTGTCTCCAGTAGCTGCAAACACAGTGCCGTGTTGTGGTCCTAAATCTGGACACAACAGCCAGGGGTTCAGTTCGCTAGTGGAACATTGCATTCATAAAATACTAAATTTCACTTTACCTCTTCTGGTCTGAAAAAAAAAAAAAAAAATAGCCCTGTTGTGTAAATGTGTAGGAAATAAAGTGGGACACTTTGTACATTTGCATATTGCTGCCTGCAGAAGAAATAAACAAAATGAGAATAATTGTGGGACATTCAGGGCATCAGAATATGACCCCTCTATATCATACCATATAGCTGCTGACACTTGTTGTATTAGCGTGACAATGTATAATCTGTATTTATGATTTATTTACTGACATCTGCTCAGTAACATGCAAGTAGAGCGTCAACCGAACTGAATACCCAACTCCAGGAGCAACCATCTATACACACACAGACACACACACACGCATGAATAGACACACATAGACACACACACACACCTCCCTCACAAAATGAATGGGAGAATAAAGCCTCGACACACACAATGGGTGGGTTAATCTATTACCACAGATGGCAGGCCTTGAATATTGTGATGGCACTTTTTCAGTGTACATGAGATTGAATCTAAGTGGGCCAGAAAGCACAACTCAAATTACAGCATAGTACCTGGAACTGTGAGTTAGGAAAGTAGGCCTTACCTGATTTGTTTATCATATTACAATTTCTGTGCTGTTGAAAAACTGGGCATTTTAGGGAAATTGGGAGGATGTAGGCCATGCAGTGGGAAAGCCTGTATGACCTTACAATAATTGCTTCGGTGACCTACTGGGGTATCGATGACCTCCCAGTAAAATTCAAGCATGTCTGATATTTTTGTCTCCAATTTATCCTGCAGATGAATCCTGGAACGAAAGCTTATATAACTTGATGTGTCATAGACCAGTTAGCAAAGCTGTGACTTGACCACAAGTTATTTTGTTCCATTAATTTTTTGTTATTTCATGACTGATGTAATAGAAGTTGTAACTGGTGACAGATATCTGAGGAGCTCAAAATCTATGTCTATGCTACTGTCATACATTGGCATCATGCTGTCTGTAAGAAACTGGCATAGCCTACTATGGGGCTTATCTACAATAACTTAAATCACTTGGCATCTGGAGACAAAACCTGCTGCAAATGATATGATTTCAGAGTTATCAGCATTTCTAGATTACAGAAGAAATGTAATGGTAACTAACTAGCTATTTAATCCACAGTTCATAGAAATATGAACTGTGTATTAGCGTGATTGTTTTATTGCTGCCTTTGAATTGTGGCTAACAGATTTACCTACAGGGTCCCAGTTTAACTATGTGGTTTCTCCTAGCACCTGGAACTGTAGCTTTCAGCTAAACTGTTCTTGAATACAGTTAACACTTTGTTGTACGTCGCTCTGGATAAGAGCGTCTGCCAAATGCCTATAATGTAATGTAATATAATATCTGAATGTACCCCTGCAAATGCCATATTGGGGATTGTAACCAGAAGACTAGCAGTAGCCTTCTAAAAACACTGCGATGTCAGTCTCTCTTTTACTCAGACTATATGACTGAATGTATTTTTTGTCTTGCATTCTCCAAGGTTCTCTGGTCTTCATTGAATATACGCCATGTGAGCATTACCTTATATACATTCACACAAGCTTTATTAGATCTCAGTGTTGCACTGTAAAGTATTTATTTCCAACAAGAGCTCTGTGTTACGACGTCACCATTTTGAGGCACAGCCTTTCTTTTCATGGATGCACTTTGGAATGCACGGAAGGTTTATTCTGGTCCCTCCTACTTTGCTTCAACAGCAGCACGGTCCAATCGGGCTGGAGCAGTAAGGATATCTGTAGTCGAATGCCAAATTCAATGGTGGAAAGACTGATCACTGTCCTCTTGGAACTGTCACAGGGAAATCTGAAGGAATGCATTTGTGCGTCGAGGGGGCATCTACAGTACGTCGACTACAGGGTCGATTTTTCAAACATTCATTTTAGGTAGTTCATTATAATTAAAGCTTATTTTTGCAGTGATTGTAGTTAGTTAGCCTACTGCAAACACGGTTGGGGTCGTCCAAAATGGTTATGATCAGTTGGTTCTCCTACTGGAGCTAACTAGATGCTAACTAACTAGCACAAACAAAATGGCATTATAGGTATCTATCTCGTTATCTAGCTAACAGCTTGTTTTGTGAAATTATTTTGTTCATTAGAAATAAGGAATCGGCATGCTCTTTACTGAAGAAGGCCTGAAGTCCATAAAGTAAGGTGTTCTTTGGATGTGGTTCTGTGTGGCTCAGTAGGTAGAGCGTGGCGTTGGCAACGCTTAGGTTGTGGGTTCAATTCCCACTGCGGCCACATATACTGAAAATGTATGCATTCACTACTGTAAGTTGCTTTGGATAAAAGCGTCTGCTAGATGGCATATATTGTATTGTATATTGGGTATTGAGTTAAAAAGCCTTTATTACTAGGGCATATCCATTAGGAAATGCTAAAAAGACTGAAGTGGCTGAGATTACAGCCCACATGTATCGGCTCCGAATGTCTTCATCGGGACATAGCCCCACAAATCAAAGCAGACATATTTATGCATATTTGGTTAACTGATATTGGACATGGTCGATCATCAATTATATAATTTTTTCATTTGTTGAGCGACAACCTCCTTTCCAATTGTAATTGATGTGATTTGAAACACGCCCACAAACGTGATCCAGTGTTTCACCCACAAGCGTACCTTATCTGTTGTATGTATGTTTGTCCAACGTCCTGACTCAGAAGATGCAATCATAGCCCTGAATTGTGCCATGTGAAAGGCTCTTCCCTCAGCTCTCTGCATGTGCACATCGCGCAGTGTGAAATGTAGTATGGGCTCCTGATTTAAAAGAAATAGTGTAACGTATATATGATTTAAGGGAGAGCCACCACGAGTTGGTAAAACATCCCTCACGATGGGACTGCTATCAAGCTGAAGGCATCAACAACACTAGCCTTGTGCTAGTTCACTGATGAGTGAAATCTGCGAGGAGTGTGGATCCTCCAATGCTGCCTTATCCTGTGCCCACTGTGTACTCCCATCTTCAGATGGCACTGAATGAGTCTCGCTCCTTCTCGTGCCCAGCCATGTCAGCAACAGGGAGCTGTAACAACCCTCGCTGTGAGCAAATCACCACCGGCCATTTCCAGATGGAACCACTCAGCCTCATAGACTGCAAAAAGACAGCGCAGAAGGATATTGCCTTGTTCTCTGCCTGGCTTTGTTAGGATCAGGGCCAAGCCTGAGATTTCAAGTATATCTTCTGGTTATGGGTCATGCCATACAAAGCTTAATTCTTGTCAATTTCAGATTTTTCTTGAGAAATTCTCTGGGTGGATTCTGAGGATACTGAATTTTTGAGCTCTTTGAGCAGTGACTGGTCGAAGGTCAACTGAAAGTAAAAAAAAAAAATGAAACACATTTACCGGAAAGAGTCACAAACAGCAAATGATTATTATTGATTTTTTTATTATATTCATAGGGATCTATAATGATCAGAAGGGGGGCGAAAACCATGGCACCATTTTACAATTCGTTTTTTAAGGTTATTGAATAAATACAAACATTTTCCCTCACTGGATAAAGGGCCAAGATAAAAATGATTAAAAACATAACTGCTCTCATCTGGAAACCTTCCAAATGAACAATAGGGATATTTTTGCCTGGAATGCCAGATTAAATATGAATGGAAATAGGTGCAGTACATGATATTACTTGCTTGCTTTTAACATTAGCCCAGGGAAAATGTCAAGTGAAAGTATATTTTTCAATAAAAATGTAGTTTAGGTTTTCTTTAACATGGCATACATAAATCCCTCCTGGTGATTTTTTCTAACAATAACTAAAATAAAACATCTCCAAATGTCCACATTTTCACCCACACACGTCACTGGAACCATCCTTATATATCTTTGCTAATCTAATGCCCCTTTCCCCTACCTCAGAATTACTACATGGGGATCTGAGCAGCCGACTGAAAGCGCAGCCTTGCGTATGTTCCGCCTGCAGGCAGGTGACATCACCCCGGACCCGGCTCACACAGCGCTGCCGCTGACACACCGCGACATCAGCGACATGCCAGGGCACATGCGGGAGGGGGGCGTCCCTGGAGACCGGAGACTACGCACTTTTCAAGAACCACAAACATCCCTTTGAAGAGGATGTCACTAAAAACAGAGTCAGCTATTACATAACTACAGAGTACGTCAGAGGGGTCTAATGTGAGTCCTTGAGGGCTGTAGCTATATTTGTCACTGAGCTAACTTCATGACATGCTTGATTGGATGTATCTAGTGTTTCACCAGATTTTATGCAACCTTCAGTTGCCAAGCAATTTAAAGGTACAGACAAAGATGACAGTTCCCAGTTTTAATTAAGTGAAATTTGAAGCATCAAAAGTAATGTGCATGTTTGTTTGGACAATTCTTGTCATATGCTTCACCACGCGTTTTGTTTGTATTTGTACTGCACACGAGATATACACACAGTGTAGATTGTGCTGACATTTTGTCAAACTCAATGCCTGACAAAAATGACATATTGACAATAAAGCAAAACAAGATATTTCTCTCCCACTGTAACTTTTTGCTTGATTTCAAAATTCAGCCAAGTTTCACTTTTACTGTTACACTTTTACTGTAAATCACACTGTTACTGTGTATTATTAATGAGGTATAGTGGCAGGTGTGTGTGTGTGTGCATGTGCATGTGTGTGCGTGTGTGCACGTGCGCATTTGTGTGCACGTGCGTGTGTGTGCATGTGCATGTGTATGTGTGTACGTGTGCGTGTATGTGTGTAGGTGTGTGTGCATGCGTGCATGTTTGTGTGTGTGCATGTGTGTTTGTGCAGGAGGGGGTTAGCACACTCACGCAGCAGGTACTCCGCTGCGTCCTGTTCGTAGTCTGCGTCGTCCCGAAAGTGGTCGATTTTCTTGCAGACTCCTCTGAATGTCCCTGTGGTGATGAAAGAGCACAGACGCACACAGCTGCTGTTAGCCTCCCGCTGTGAGCTGCGAGTCAGAGGGGGGCGCAGTGTTTCGGCCAGTGCGCTGTGCCAGGTGCCAGCAGAAATAAGGAACTGCATTTATAATCAACCCTGTGTGGGCTGCTTCATCCAAGAGGTAGAGGTATGTTTCTGCTTTGAGAGTGCGCACAACATAAGCCTACATCCTTCGTCAGTGTACGTGCATGTGTGTGTATTTGTGTGTGTGTGTGTGTGTGTGTTTATGTGTGTGTTTATGTGAATGTAGGCAAACATTATAAGAACATAATAGTACATAATGACAAGGACAGGCTGTTTAGCCCATCTAGGCTCATTATGTCCTAATCTAAAGAATATCTAGTGCTGCATCTAGCCTAGACTTGAATAGCCCAAGTGTTTCTGCCTCTACTACCCGATCTGGCAAGCTGTTCCAGGCATTGACAACTCTCTGTGTAAAGAAACATTTCCTAATACCTGTGTGGAATTTGCCTTTAAATAATTTCCACCTGTGGCCTCTTGTTCTGCTGACCCCACTTATCTTAAAAAATCTTTGGTAGTTCACTTTGTTAATCCCTTTTAGGAATTTAGAAACCTCAATCAAATCCCCCCTAATATCCCCAATTATATGGGATACTGGTCAGTGACTGTATAACGGCTGTCTTTCTGTAATTGAGCATACTTCTGTAAAAAAAAGCATGTTCATTCTATGGCATAGTCGGGAGATAATGAGAAATTGAAAAAGAATATTCCTGTCCTCAGGCTTAATATGTGACACACTACATGCGCTGTACATACTTTCATCCACCACCAACAGTTTCATCATTAAACCTTTTCCGGCTCTGACAGCCAATCAAATCTGTATCATCGGGCCCAATTTGGCTATAAATTATGGCAATTGCCATTTTAAAGAAGGATATCTCCCTATGGTTTTTCTTGCCATTGACACTGGGATAATGAAGGAACTAGACAGTACTTTACATCAAAGGAATTAAAGAACACAGCATGAAACTCATGAAATACACATCTCTGCCATGACAGTATGGTTTTGTTAACAGGGTGACAGAAGAGTAATAGCTTCTGCTATGATGAACCAAACTGTTACCCACAGATACCTTCATCACCGGTGAGACAATATCAAATGGGAGGTAAAACATGCTGATCCAGATGTGAAGTGGAGAAGGGAAAACAGTGGAAAGAGAAAAGAAAGATAAACCCAGCAAGCAACACGCAATGTTCATCCATTAGCATGTTTTAAGGATGGATTTAGAGAATATTTGAAATTCTTCGTATGGACAAATTCAAATGAACTCATCCTCTACAAAAAAATACATCAACTGGATGAGTCCCCACTTACACATACTCCCACAATGGACACTAGAAGCCAGCTCTACACAGTAACAATACAACATTTGTACAAAATATATATTATTGATAATGGCATAAATTATGCATATTCGACAGAAAAGAGCCATTCATAATCCAAATAAAAGATAAAGGTAAAGTTGTATGCAGAATATCATATGTGATAAAGCAGATAAGGAAGAGAATTGAACTGTATGCAATAACATGCTAGTAGTGATATTTCATGTTAAGTTACATTAGGATCCTGTTTTAAAACCCTTTTTGTGTTACTATATCTTGGTCGTAATCTTGTGCCCTTCTCCAACGTATCCTCTAATGTTTAACATTCCCTTCTGCTTTACCGCAGAGTCAAATTCTATGTTCACAGGAAGTCGAACAGCAGAAATGGCTATGCCGTTCCAATGTGCATGAAATATTGAACACATCCATTAAAGAAACATACATATTGACTTTAGTTATTCCTCCCTCCTATGGAAGCCTCTGCTTATAATGTGAAGAGAGAAATATGCAGCTAAGCGAGGCATCTCCATGAGCTAATCTCCAAAATGTAATGTCTACATGTTCATTAAATGCTCCAAAGCTGTGCAAACTGCTGTCTGCCACTAATCAGCTCTCTCTCTCCGATAGCTTTAGCTGATTGAGGTGGTGGGAGGGGGTTGGGGGGTGGACTCAGGGAAGGAAATAATAATCTCTTTAACTTGTTCATCCTACAGTGGCAGAGATGAGACAAGCTCTGGATGAGCTGCTGGGGCTGCTGAGCTTCTCGACAGCGACGTGAAGTCGCTCAGGACAGCAGCGAGGAGAGCAGTGGCTTCGGGTCATTAAAATTGTGCTGAACACCAATAGTCCCTATCAAAGCACACTGGCCAACACATTCCAGAAGCAGCTGCTAAGGTGGAAAACGCGGGCGCACGCATGTACACGCGTGCACAGAGAACATAGATCGCACCTTTCACAAGGGCGTTTTCTGTGGTGCGGGTGCCTGAGTGTGGTGTGGATAACGGCACAGCTCCGGTGACCGAGGCTGGCGGTTAAAAGAAATGGAGGGTGAGAACAGTGAAGGTGATGTGGCATGTGTGTGATGTGAAGGGAAACATGCAGGTGAGCCAATGAGCATGTTGAAACACAACTATGCTGGTCCATGCTGCTTATAGTGCTGGGATGTGTTGGACTGGACTCTGCTACATTCTATTGAGTAGTTGTATATTATTGTGTGTGATATTAGTGGGCTGTGTTAAGCTGTGCTTGGGTCAGCTGACTGTGCTGGGCTGTGCTGGGGTCAGCTGGTTTGTGCTGGGCTATGCTGTCTTGTGTATGATAGTGCTGGCTGTGCTGGGCTGTGCTGGGGTCAGCTGGTTTGTGCTGGGCTATGTTGTGTTATGTTGGGTAGTGCTGGGTTGTGTTGCGTGTGATAGTGCGGGTTGTGCTGGGCTGTGATGCGGTCAGCTGGTTTGTGCTGGGCTATACTGGGTTATGTTGGGTAGTGATGGGCTGTGCTGACCATGTGTCATTCACCAGTATTTACACCATAAAACTGTCCTCCCCCTCTGAAGTACCCTGTGGAGATGTAGATACATTATTATCAGCTGTTTTTTATTTCTATCGATTTAATGTATTGATTATGAGATCATTTTACTGTCTTTTAAATAGTTACAATGGAAATCCAATACAGGCATGACTTGGATTTCAACGTATCCAATTTTGACTGTATTGAACCGCTGTGACTCATGATATTGTCTTTTAGAGAATCTCATTAAGCAACAATGAGGTCTAATAAGCTCTCTTGGCTCTTAGAGAGAAGAGTATGTAATATTAACTGAAAAAGTGTGAGGAAGAAAGGTATAGTGAGAATTAGTGAGTTCATTACAATAATTAGAAATGCAGAAAATCAGTCTTTGGCGTTCTGTGTTAGTTGGTAATGCGCCAGCTTCATAAACAATACATTATTCATATGCACAATAGACCAGAGCACACGTAAGCTTACATTATCATGTTATCCATTTATACGTTTGTATATTGTTCTGAAGCAAAGCAGGTAAAGCACCTTGCCCAAGGGTAAACTGTCAGTGTCCCACTTGGGAATCAAACACACAACCATCTGGTTACACGGCCAGCGTCTTTAATCAGTTCTTCTTTACCCTGTTCATTGCAGTCTGGCCAAATAGAACGGCGCTTCAATCTGAAGCCCTTGATAAGACTGAATATGCAACGTGGAAATCACTAACTCAAACCCATGACGTCCCATGCGCACGCAAATTCTTTTCCTAATTCATGCCGATGCTTTCGTAATCGCTTCCCACTGGCATGACATGACTGCTCTCCTTCCAGGCTTTCCAGAAAGGGATCAAGCGCTTATTCTGTTTCACTTTAATTAAACAGTGAAAATATCAATAAATTAGATGGAGGGCCCAGCGAGAGCTGTTTCGAGCGGCTGCGGTCTGATGTGCGTCGTGTGAGGGAGGTGAGGAAAGAGGAGCCACAATTACTGAGCCCACCAGTCAAGGTCACGAGTCAGTGGAACGAACAGAGCACCCTTAACAAGGAAAAGAGAGAGCGGGAGGACAAATCAATGAGAGACACGCCACTCACTGAGCATGTGTGTGTGTGTGTGTGTATGTGTGTGTATATTTATGTGTGTTCATAAATGGGTGTGCGCACACACATATGTGTACATTTCTATGTGAAATAACGTGCGTGTATGTATGTGTGTGTGTGTTTGTGTACATATGGGTGGACAGTCCAAAGGGTGATGATAGACATGACAGACTAGAACAATCTACACATACCCCTGCCAAAGCAATACTGGGAACAGAAGAAAAGACTTCCCTGCCTGTCAAGGTATTGCTTCCCTTGAAATAATGAAATAAATGAATAATCTCCACACGCTAACAAATAATACCAAACTACTGTAGTAATGGCTTTCGAAATATTGTCAAACTCAGCAAGGGAACAATTCAAAGACGGAAGAATTAAAGAACAGGCTATTCTTAAAAAAAAGAAAAAGAAAAAACATCTCCCTCTTGAAGTATCTTAAACTCCAGATGAAGCGGGAAAGATTTGGGCTCTAATTAAAGTGGCTCTGCAGAAACACGCAGCCACAATCACAAAAAAGGGCAGCGAGCAGCCTTCCCAGCAATCTCAGAGAAGTGGAGACAATCTACCTAACAGGCAATTAAAGGAAAGTTGTGTGTGTGTGCGCGGGGAGGGGGAAAGGGGCGTGCGCCTCCTGATTCCCACGGCAGCGGTCGGGAGGGCCGTTAATAACCACCGTCGGCCGCCATTTGTCTGCAGATCCCTTATGCACAGGGCGCTGTTATCTCTGTGACTGCTCGTAGCCGTCACTGGGTCGGACGTCACTGGAGATGCTCTGGTTTGCGGGCCAAAAAACAGAAAAAAACAACACAGAAGGCTGCCTGATGGTGCCGTACGACTACTGGGGAACCTGTGATTGGAGGGAAGACGTGTTCTATATTTCTGTGCACTGGTAATCAATCAGTGCTTCCATCAATCCATCCGTTATTGCTCAGCACATTATCCTTTGGGGGAGTCATGCTGAGTTGGGGACAGGACCCAACAGACACAGACCCATGCCCAAGACATGGCCTGAACAGTTCGTCGTGGGCATGGACACACAGCCGCAGGGATATGTGATTTAACCTAGACAGTGTGCACAGGATGAAAGAAAGGACACTGCGCACGGTATTTATTTTACAGCACAATCATTTGATTAGATATCAATCAATTGGGAAAATATTTCTGCTGACAATGCCACCCTGAATATGAAAGTACACAGGACGATCTTACCTGAAGTACATTCTTTAGAATATTTATCATATTTTAAAAGCCAACAAGCCGTTAACAGTATAATCACTCAGCATATGCCTGCTTTTAGAATGAATCAGGTGTAGAAGGACGGAATACATTGCCATTTTAATAGCTCAAATGACCAAAATGGGGCTCTTTGTCAAAACTGCAGATTCAACGGTGTCAAAACAGCTCTACTAAGAGGGGCTGCTGCATTAAACAGGGAAATATTTCATTAGCTTTCATCTATCCACTGCACTGTTGCTATCATTGTAGACACTCTTTCAGTAAATAACCTCTCTTTTTAGAGGGAGACACGATTATCCTCTTAACAGGAAAGCTAATGCCATTATCCCATTAGTCCCCCCCAGAAAAAAAAGAGCACAGTGCCCTTCATGAAATAATTTATTATGCAATTAAAATCTTCTTTTTCATCTTTAAAAAGAACTTTAAAATGCCTTTCAGCTCGACATTCGAACGATGTCCTAAATATAAAGTTGTTTCAATCGCGAAAAAAATCATACGTTTAAAGAACGGTTTAAGCGAATGTGAGATCATTGTGGGTATGCATTTTCGTGTGCATAAATTGCATCTACTGTGTAAGTCGGAGGCATGTGTGAAATCTGTGATTCTTCTGTGCCAGTTCTAAGGGGCTTTGTGAGCTTTCGAATGGATGCAGCGAAGAGTAAAGGAATTTGATCCTGCCCCAGCCACAGTGACATTGTGTGTTCCTGGAAATCATTTAAACCAATCAGACACCTCGGCATCTGCATCTCACGCCACGGCTAATGGAACACGACGGATGTCCAGCCATCGATGGGGAGCGAGGGACAGGGCTTGTAGGAAGGTGTTTTCAATTAATTCCAGCCTTTGGACTGCGCCAGATCTTGTCCGTTTCTATAGCTTTAGTTCCTCCGAGTGAGCAAAGGGCAGGAAGCCGCTCCTGGGCATTAGACCTTTCAGCCGAAGAAAACAGGCAACACACAAAAGCCACTGGAGTGAATAATTCAACAGAGATGTCTTTAAAATAGGACAGCTTTGTTCAGGGGGGGATTAAACGTGCACGAATCATACATTCTGTGCCAGAGTGCACAAGCTTTCCTCCCATCGCCTCCCCAACCTTTCCCCACGCGACCCCGCTCCCCTTCCCAGAATCCACTGGGATTGACACACGCCGCACTGGGTGCCTTAAAAGAGCAGCTCCATCCGTTCGGTTCAACACAGAAGGAGAGATGAGGGTCACAAAGGAGGAGAAAGACAGAAAAGGAAAAGGTGAACGGAGGGCAATATAAAAATATCATCAGACCTATCGAAAGTTTTTTTTTTTTTTTTTTAGCTTTTTCATTTGATCTCTTTCACATTGTCTGTACGAATGTTTGCAGTCTGACTCAAGGGGAACAGTTGGAGACATTGACATGGCCTTCCATGCTGCAAATAAAGCGATGTACGAGGCGAGCCTGCCGTCTCTGATTACATGCTCCCGAGAAGAGGCCATTTTTGATGAGCTTGAAAACCCTTCTCTCGCTCCCAGCCAGAGGGCAGTTCTTTCCTCCTCTCTTCCTTGAGGGGACTTCAGAAGAAAAAGTGGAGCAAAGTACTCCTGCTGTAATCGACTCCGTGCCACTTTAAAAAAAAAACAGAATCTGGTGGTCTGGACTCCCATAACTTTCCCAACATTTAGAGAAAATGAATACTTCTCAGTGATAGTTTTCAGTTAACATGGAGTCATTAATGATACACAGCCTCTCTCTAGGTACACACTACCCAGGATGTGCATGACTGCTAAGCTAGCCCTGAAGTCCAATCCAGCCCGTTCGCATTTAACAAGTAACTATGTGTAATAATACAATAGTAAAATGGGAATACCATCATAAAACCTGCCATCTTAAAGGGCTTACTGGCTTCTCAATACTGGATTGGATCATATATGAAAAACTGTGAAATCTATGATCAGATATATCCACGAAGAAGGCCTCATATTCCCTCCAACCATTTCAAAACTGGCCCACTTCCTGACCCTATCTTTGGGTAACAGAATAAAGACAGTTGTTCGTGACCAAGGAAATTGCTTAATTTACTCATTCTCTATGAGTTTATGATAAAGTACCTCTCCGGTGTGTTAATAGGATCTTTTTGTTGTGATAGCAAGGGCAAGAAATGGATTCTCTTGCACTGGTGGCATTTTTGTGTTACTTAAGCAACCAGGACTGTGCGAGATGGGAGAGATAATCACCCTCTCCTCATTGATGCTTAATATTCTGAACATCAGATGTGTATCTAGTGCACTATTTGGTAACATGTTTCCCCACAAACAAATGCTGTCTGAAGCTTTGCGAATCTGTGTGAGTGAGGGAAAGAGCTGGCTGCATTGCCATGCTGTGCAGCAGTTAGTGCTCAGTTCAAACACATGGATGTTTTTGTTAGCTGCCCTTAATGTTTCAAAGAATATCTTCATCGTACTGTTGGAAGTGGAGTGTTACTGGTTTTTTTTTGCTTTTTTTGCACCAATGTGTTTTAAAGATTACTGTCAAAGCTGTTCACATGAACGTCCTGCCAGCCTCGCTTTACCCTGAAAAGCTGAAAACCCTGGCAGGGCTTTAAAATACAAATTAAAAGAGAACGAGGTAGCAGTCGTATGGAAGTGCAGTACTCCTCCTGGAAGTAAAGCTGTTTCTTGCAAGGTTTTGAAATTCTAAGATGTTTTCCCATAATTTCGAAGGCCCACAGAGCAGAGAAAATGATTCCTTTAATGCGTTTGACACCGCAAGCCAAGCGTATTCAGCAGAGCTTTGTTTTAACGATCTCTACGGAACATAGTCGTTCTCCAAAGCCTTCATCTAGATATTAATCCTCCTGGGTTTTTTAATTTTATTTGTGCCTGGGGATTAGTCACCATCTTCGTAATTTAACTAAATGCTACAAGGAGGAGGAAATCTCTCTTAGAGCCATGTCACCGGTGCAAATTCGAGAGCACCAGTTTTTGCATTCGGCTCGGCAGCTCTGGGGTACATTATCATAAACCTATAATCTGTATTGTCAATACAGTGTAGAGGGAAAAAGGCAGGCAGCTATGAACAACTTCATATTTCACCACCAAACTATTTCCCTCCCCACAAGTGCTGTGCATTCCCGCTGTTACTCGCATTCAATGTTTTCTCAAAGGAGAGGTCTCATGATTTTTAAGACTTTCAACTCAAGCGCTTTCGGCTTTTGCACATGTGTTTCCATTGAAAACATTCCTCAACCCTGAATAAAAATACCTAAATAGGATCATCCATGTCTACCATTTCTGGTAGGTTTTTGACAAACTGAGTTTCAAATATACTACAATATACATGTACGTGCTGCAATATCACAAAACAATAAATCACAATCAAAAGGTAACAATATTTCATATTCAACAGAATGACCTAAAACACCCCATTGGCTGTCATCGTAAAGTCACCGATGTGCAGCCTACTGTCACAGCTGTGCTGCAATTGTAGTGTAATGGTTACTGGAGCTGTAACTCAGAGGTTGCTGGTTCAATTCCCAGCTGGAGCACTGCCGTTGTACCCTTCAGCAAGGTACTTAACCTGAATTGCTTCAGTAAAATATCCGGCTGTATAAATGGATTGTACGTAAAGAAATGTAAACTGCATAAGAGCGTCTGCTAAATGCCTAAAATGTAAATGTAAGGTAAAATGCGGGATCCGTCAAACTTCCTGAACAAAGACTCCGAAAGACCTTAGGCAGTGTGCCTCAGAGTCCCTAAACTATTGTCTCTCACCTACAAACACACACTCCGGTACCTGAAAAGAACTGGGTCACAGGGCTGTTCTCCACTGCTGAAACATGCATGTGGTTAACCATCTGTTAATAACGCAACTGCTTCCAGATGCACTTCCTGAAGAAACCGCTCTTGCCTTTGACATGTTTTTCTTTTCCTGTTAAACGGTTGATGCATTTCCTTTCCGCGCAATACCCCGGCGAGTAGTTGCTACAGTGATGAAATATGGCACCGCGCACGGTGGCATTACCTAAAATGGAGAGTTTGCATAAAAGTCTATTAGGATGGTAAACCTGCTCCTCCCTGAACAGTACAGAACTGTTTAGGGATGCATGAAAATCATTGCATTCGTCGTCAAAGGTGGCACTGCTATCCAAAACACTGTTACACCTCATTTAAATGTCATCGAAGTGATGCATTAAAAAGGTCACTGCCATGGTATTGCTGTTAAAGTGTAACGCCTGGTTGTTAGGAGGAGGACAGTGAAGAAGTGGCTTCTGCAAAATGGCTTCCGTGCACATTGCTACACATGGGTTGAGCTGCTCCTTCGCCATTATGTGCTTTCAGGAGAAACAGGCTAGATAGGAGCCTCCCGGGTGGTATGTCCAAGTTAAGCGCTAGTCCTGGGTGCAGTGAAAGAGTGCCAGGGTGTGGGAACGGGCCGCACAGCAGCATCATAGAGGGAGGCAGTGTTTCGGTCAGCAGGGTTTCCACTTCCCCCCCCGTCTCGTCGATTAAGAGTGACTCCTACGGTTGATTGAGCACCTGCAATCTGCCTGCATAGTGAAAAGAAGGCTTGGTAGCAGAAGGACAGGCGTGTTGGTCTGATTTTACACAATTTGACAGAGGGCAATACAGCAATGGGATGGGCTTGCAAATATTCTTAGGGGATTCCAAATTGTGGATAAAGTATTTTTTTTTAAAAGAACAATATAAATCCAATCTGTTATTTTTGATAAATGATGATAATTTCTTTAATGATAATCAATTAATTATCAGATTATCACTATTTAGATTATCACTGTCAGATAATGGCTAGCATTGCTGCTATAGCAGAGCCCGAAGCATTGAACGTTTTAACACTGAACATGGGGGTGCATATATAAAACTCCAGCACTCATTCTTTTATTTCACTTTAAAAATGAGCAATGTATAAGAAATAATTTCCGCTGTCTCGCTACAGATTAAACCAAACGGTCATATGATGAATCCAGTGCAGACCCGGATGGCCTATGCAATGACATTGATCAGCACGTTGGTGCTCCAGTTTCTAAAGTGTTTAAAAGTGTGATTACATTTGTGATTAATCGTGGTAATTATTTTGTAATATTGCATGATTAATCACAATACATTTTTAAAAATCATTTGACAGCCCTGCTCATTACACATTGGGGAATTGCACGCTGTGGCGTTGTACGTTTTCCAGCCGCTGCCGCTGTCGTACCCACTGGTCGTGGAGTTGATCGTTGAGGTTTGGGGCCCTGTAATGCATCTGGAAGAGAGTCACGGCTGGCTATTGCAGTTATTCAGCATTAGTCACTAATGACACTGAGGTTTGTTTGATGGAGGGCACTAATAGCAGCCTGGTCTTTTGGGCACAGAACAGAAGAGAAGCCCTCTAGGTCCAGGATTTGGTCGCAA